>JAIEZT010000117.1:0-67500 GCA_019594935.1 Periophthalmus modestus | reverse complement strand
TAAACCAGGACTAAACCAGGACTAAACCAAGTCTAAACCAGGACTAAATCAGGACTAAAGAAGGACTAAACCAAGACTAAACCAGGACTAAACCAAGACTAAACCTGGACTAAACCAGGACTAAACCAAGACTAAACCAGGACTAAATCAGGACTAAACAAGGACTAAATCAGGATTAAACAAGGACTAAACCAAGACTAAACCAGAACTAAACCAGGATTTAACCAGGACTAAATCAAGACTAATCCAGGACTAAACCAAGACTAAACCAGGACTAAACCAGGACTTAACCAGGACTGAACCAGGATTTAACCAGGATTAAACCAAGAATAGACCTGGACTAAACTAGGACTAAATAAGGACTAAACCAAGACAAAACCAGGAATAAATCAGGACTAAACAAGGACTAAACCAAGACCAAACCAGGACTAAACCAAGACAAAACCAGGATTTAACCAGGACTAAACCAGGACAAAACCAGGACTAAACCAAGACTAAATCAGGACTAAACAAGGAGTAAACCAAGACTAAACCAGAACTAAACCAGGATTTAACCAGGACTAAACCAGGACTAAACCAGAACTAAACCAGGATTTTAACCAGGACCAAACCAGGACTAAACCAGGACTGAACCAGGACCAAACCAGGACTAAACCAGGACTAAACCAAGACTAAACCTGTACTTAACCAGGATTAAACCAAGACTAAACCTGGACTAAACCAGGATTAAACCAAGACTAAACCTGGACTAAACCAGGACTAAACCAAGACTAAACCAGAACTAAACTCGGATTTAACCAGGACTAACCAAGACTAAACCAGAGAACTAAACAACACTAACCAGGATTTAACCAGGACAAAACCAGGACTAAACCAGGACTAAACATGGACTAAATCAGGACTAAACAAGGACTAAACCAAGACTAAACCAGAACTAAACCAGGATTTAACCAGGACTAAACCAAGACTAATCCAGGACTAAACCAGGACTAAACCAAGACTAAACCTGGACTAAACCAGGACAAAACCAGGACTAAACCAAGACTAAACCAGGACTAAATCAGGACTAAAGAAGGACTAAACCAAGACTAAACCAGGACTAAACCAAGACTAAACCTGGACTAAACCAGGACTAAACCAGGACTAAACCAAGACTAAACCAGGACTAAATCAGGACTAAACAAGGACTAAATCAGGACTAAACAAGGACTAAACCAAGACTAAACCAGAACTAAACCAGGATTTAACCAGGACTAAATCAAGACTAATCCAGGACTAAACCAAGACTAAACCTGGACTAAACCAGGACTAAACCAGGACTAAACCAAGACTAAACAAGGACTAAATCAGGACTAAACAAGGAGTAAACCAGGACTAAAACAGAACTAAACCAGTATTTAACCAGGACTAAACCAGGACTAAACCAGGACTTATCAAGGACTAAACCTGGACTAAACCAGGACTAAACCAGGACTAAACCAGGAATAAACTAGGACTAAAAAAAGACTAAACCAGAACTAAACCAGGATTTAACCAGGACTAAACCAAGACTAAATCAGAACTAAACCAGGATTAAACAGGAGGACTGCACCAGGTGTCAGAGCAGTGATGTCACAGTCCTGTGTGTGTCCTATTGGCTCAGAGCGGTGATGTCACACATGTGTGTGTCCTATTGGCTCAGAGCGGTGATGTCACAGTCCTGTGTGTGTCCTATTGGCTCAGAGCGGTGATGTCACAGTCCTGTGTGTGTCCTATTGGCTCAGAGCGGTGATGTCACAGTCCTGTGTGTGTCCTATTGGCTCAGAGCGGTGATGTCACACATGTGTGTGTCCTATTGGCTCAGAGCGGTGATGTCACAGTCCTGTCTGTGTCCTATTGGCTCAGAGCGGTGATGTCACAGTCCTGTGTGTGTCCTATTGGCTCAGAGCGGTGATGTCACACATGTGTGTCCACAGACTCGGTGCGTCTGGTCTCGGGGCCCAGTCTGTGCTCAGGATCAGTGCAGATCTGGGACCAGTCCTGGACCTGGGTCTGTGAAGGGGCCTTGGACCAGCAGGGGGCAGAGGTGCTGTGCAGGGAGCTGGGCTGTGGGGCTCCTTCTCTCCTCCAGGGGGCGCTCTCTCCTCTGGAGCAGAGGTTCCACTGTGAGGGCCATGAGTCTGCTCTGATGGACTGTCCCCGCTCCGGCTCAAAGACCTGCTCCTCTGGAGCCGCTGTCAACCTCACCTGCTCAGGTAAAGGGGCGGAGCTTCACCTGCTCAGGTAAAGAGGCGGAGCCTCACTGTTCAAAGAGAGGGGCGGGCCTCAGTGCTCAGGAAAAGGGGCGGGGCTCACTCTGTCTCTTGTCTGTTCAGAGCCGCTCAGGCTGGTGGGAGGAGCCAGTCGCTGTGCTGGGACTGTGGAGGTGAGACTCAGAGGAGAGTGGAGACGGGTGGAGCCCTCTTTATTCTTTGGACCCTGGTTCCTGGAGGACACAGCTGCTGTTTGCAGAGACCTGGACTGTGGCTCTGCTGTTTATGGAGAACAGAGAAATGATTTTCCAGAGAGTCCAGTGTGGTGGGTCTCATCTGACTGTTTGAAGAAGAAGAAGTCTGCAGTGAGAGAATGTGTCTATGGTTCATCCTTTTCCTCTTCCTCGGGTCTGGAGGTGAAGTGTTCAGGTAAAAGTCTGATCTCACATTTTTATGTTTCTCAGATGTTTTTTTTCTAGTGTTTCTCATCACACACACACACACACACACACACAGACACACACACACACATATACACACACACAGGGGCGGAGTCAGATGTGTCATTGCGCCCTCTGCTGGACAGGACTTTCTTATTATAACCAAAGTATTTAGTGGTTCATCATGTCAGACTTTAGACCTACTACAGTTTGAAATTTGAATGTGTCATGTTCACGTTTAGATTTGATGATGTCATGATGTTTCAGATGGAGGCGGGGCCTGTATAACTCTATAAAACTCTATATACTCTCCTCTATATAACTCTGAACTCTATGGGAGACTTACTATTTTTAAACTAATGTCCAAACTTCTGCTCCACAAATGTTGAACCTTCTCATTATTAGTTTGGGATCAGCTCCACAAACTGTCAAATTAATCTTATGGTTTAAAATCCTTTAAACTGTGGGACAGGTTTCTAAAAAATACTGATATTTCACTGCAGTTTTTCTCTCACTCCAGGTCCTCCCTCCTCTCCTCCTCCTCCATCTTCTCCTCCTCCTCCCTCCTCTCCTCCTCCTCCCTCCTCTCCTCCTCCCTCCTCTCCTCCTCCTCCCTCCTCTCCTCCTCCTCCATCTCCTCCTCCTCCCTCCTCTCCTCCTCCTCCCTCTCCTCCTCCCTCCTCTCCTCCTCCTCCCTCCTCTCCCTCTCTGTGGCTGCTGTGGTTAGTCTGCCCTCTGCTGGTGGCCAGTCTGTTCGGCGTGTGCACTGTGCTGCTGATCTACAGGGAGCAGCGTCGCACAGGTAACTCCACAGTCTGAGATGTTCTGACCTAAACTAAAGAATGATCCCACACCAGAGGCTCCAGGTCCTCCAAGCGCTGGACCAACAGACTTTTAGTGCAGTTTTTAAACCTCCACAGAGGGAGGAGCCTGTGTTCTGCTCACATCATCTACATTTATCAGGGAAGAGAAACACATTTGTCACCATTGAGATTCTTACAGTTTTTTTTGGCAACTTCTCTGACACTTTTGAGGGACAAACAGCTCCCCCAGAGCGTGATGTATCCTCTACTATCAGCCACAAGTGCATCTGGAAAATATTCTTATGTCGACTCAAACCCCCGACCACCAGTTCTTCATCTTCTTTTGCTCCAAACCACGAGTGAAGCTGAGCTCTGTGGGGCGTGGTCTTAAAGTGGGCAGTTGCATCGGCACATTTCACATTTATTATGTATTTTGAGATTTAAAAGTGCCCATGAAAGAAAGAAACCAACAAAAAACGGTGCTTCATATATATTATTATTATATTATATATTATTGATATATTAACTTATCTACAATGAAGCAAAAAAGTATTTATTTCGCCACCACTTGTGGAAGTTCTCCCACTTAATGAAGAAAAGATGAGAGAGGCCTGTAATTTTCATCATAGTTTCACTTCAACTATGAGAGACAGAATGGAAAAAAAAAAAAAAATCCTGAAAAACCTGTATTAACCTGTTTGAACTCGTTATCAGAATAAAAGACACCTGTCCACAACCTCAAACAGTCACACTCCAAACTCCACTATGGCCAAGACCAAAGACACGTCAAAGGAACCACAAACAAAACTGTGACCTGCACCAGGCTGAAGACTCAATCTGCAGGAGGTGAGCAGCTTGGTCTGCAGTGCCAGACGTGTCCCCCTGATTAAGGACATGTCCAGGCCCGTCTGAAGTTTGTGGAGCTTTTGGATGATCCAGAAGAGGATTGGGAGAATGTCACATGGTCACATCAAACCAAAATACAACTTTTTGGTAAAAACTTGTCATGTTTGGAGGAAAAAGATGTTGAGTTGTATCCAGAGAACACCAGACCTACTGTGGAGCATGGGGGTGGAAACATCATGCTCTGGGGCTGTTTTTCTGCAAAGGGACCAGGACGACTGATCCTGAAGAAAGAATGAAAGAGGACATGTATCGTGAGATTTTGAGTGAAAACCTCCTTCCATCAGCGAGGACACTGAAGATGAAACGTGTCTGGGTCTTTCAGCGAGACAATGATCCAAACACACCACCCGGGGCAACAAAGGAGTGACTTCGTAAGAAGCATTTCAAGGTCCTTGAGTGGCCCAGTCTCCAGATCTCAACCCCACAGACAATCTTTGGAGGGAGGAGAAAGTCTGTGTTGACCCGAAACATCACTGCTCTAGAGGAGATCTGCAGGAGGAATGGGCCAAACTACAGCAACAGTGTGAAAACCTGAGACAGAAAACGTCTGACATCTGTCATTGCAACAAAGGCTAAATAATAGATGAACTTTTGTTACTGACCAAATACTTATTTTCCAGAATAAATTGCAAATAATTTATTTAAAAATCAGACATGTGATCTTCTGGATTTTTCTCATTCTGTCTCTCATAGTTGAAGTGAAACTATGATGAAAATCACAGGCCTGTCTCATCTTTTTAGGTGGAGAACTTGCACAGTTGGAGGTGTCCAAACTCTTTTGACCAAGACACGGACGGCCACAGACCAGTGATCCACACAGTGGATAATCCAGATTTAATGTAGTTTTGACTTTAAATAAGGCTTGAAATATTAATATTAGGTCTGTGTGACAATGTAATGTGATGTTATTTAGGTTATATTGGTACAATTACTTATCAATTGGGCCAGTTCAACTGAAGGACTGAGGGCCAATAAACATTGGTTTGAGCGCCGCATTTTGCCCTTGAGCCACAGTTTGGAAACCCCTGGCCTAAAGATTATGGTTTTGTTTTATGAGGATGAGCACGCCTCAGCTCCTTTCAGTCTGACTCCAGTTCACTTTCTACATAAACTATAACACAGGCTAATACACAGGCTAACACAGAGGCTAATACACAGGCTAATACACAGGCTAATACACAGGCTAATACACAGGCTAACACAGAGGCTAACACAGAGGCTAAGACAGAGGCTAACACAGAGGCTAATACACAGGCTAATATACAGGCTAATACACAGGCTAATACACAGGCTAACACAGAGGCTAATACACAGGCTAATACACAGGCTAACACACAGGCTAACACACAGGCTAACACACAGGCTAATACACAGGCTAATACACAGGCTAATACACAGGCTAACACAGAGGCTAACACAGAGGCTAAGACAGAGGCTAACACAGAGGCTAATACACAGGCTAATACAGAGGCTAATACACAGGCTAACACAGAGGCTAATACACAGGCTAATACACAGGCTAATACACAGGCTAACACAGAGGCTAATACACAGGCTAATACACAGGCTAACACACAGGCTAACACACAGGCTAACACACAGGCTAACACACAGGCAAACACACAGGCTAACACACAGGCTAATACACAGGCTAATACACAGATTAAGATGTCTGAATTTGTAAGTACAGATCAGGGGGCGGGGATAGGGGGTAGGTGAAAACAGACACTATCTGAGCACTCAGGCCTCAGTAGCACGACAATACAGGATTACTCAAACATGAATCACTCTAAATAAAGGCTCAAGTGTTTTCCCCCTGCTGGATAAAAGAGGTATTACACAGACACAGGTTTCAGGTCACTGGGGGGCAGTGTGGAGCAGAGAGGGGCTTTGGGAGGGCATCTGAACACAACCCCAGTTTGAGCCAATTATTTGTCCTGACTCCGCCCACAGGAAGTGCACACCTCGTTTCCATGGAGACGGGCCAGCAGAAGTATGATGACATCGCCGCTGAGGTCACCGCCGAGCACAGCTTCTGAGCCAATCACAGCTCTGCTTTCATCTTTCAAACGAGTCTGACATTTTAATTACAACTTAACAAATATGTAAAATGTAATGTTATTAAGTTTTACTTTTTTAAAATGTCCTGCACCTGCTTGTTTCCACATATTTTAATAAAATGTGACTGAGCCGCTCTCGAGTTTTGTCTATCTCTAATTATAAAACCTTTACTTTTCTAATAATCAGGAAGTGCACTGTTAGCATGCTAACTCAGCTGCTCTCAAGTGACTAAATAAAAATCCCTCCTGTTTGAATCTCAGTGGTATTTCTCTAAAAGGACGATTCACAAAACTCTCATGTTTCTACAGATGTTTTTGATCCAAAGTAAAGTGACGCTCATAGTCAAGGCAAGTTTATTTGTTTGGCACAATTCCTCCTACACAGGTCATTCAAAGTGCTTTACAGGTTAAGAAAGACATTCAAATCATACAAACCAAAACATAAATAATCACCAATAATTATCATAAATTACCATTAAAACAGAAAAGTGCAGAATAAAAACCTTTATAAAAACCTTTCAGTCACATGCACAGATAAACTGAACTGTTTTGAGCCTGGATTTAAACATTGTCAAAGTCGAGTCTGTCTCACATCTTCAGGAAGAATGTTCCAGGTTTTAGCTGCACAAAACTGAAACACTGATTCTCCAGGTTTAGTCCTGACTCTGGACCATCAGGAGTCGGTCCCTGAAGTCCTCAGAGTGTGAGATGGTTCATGTGGCTCTAACATGTGGGAGATGTTCTTTGGTTCATGGAGAGACTTGTTCACACAGAGACACAGGACACATGTGTGAAGTACTTCACCAGGACACATGTGTGAAGTACTTCACCAGGACACATGTGTGAAGTACTTCACCAGGACACATGTGTGAAGTACTTCACCAGGACACATGTGTGAAGTACTTCACCAGGACACATGTGTGAAGTACTTCACCTGAGCACAGGACACATGTGTGAAGTACTTCCTGGTTCTAGTCAGACTCTCGCAGCAGTGTTCTATCTGGATGTTCTGTTCTGTCTTAAGGCTCGTTTGGAGAGGCCAGTGAGACGTTACAGTCGTCTAACCTCCTGGAGACAAATGCAGGATAAGTCTCTGTGAGTCTGGTTTTGACAGTTTACCTTTGACTTTTGGCGTGTTTTTAGACGTAAAAAGCTGCAGATGTTATTGATTTGATGTGGCTGGTAAAGTCCTTTTTTTCTGTTTTCTGTGTCTGTGTCTTATTGCTCCTGTCTGCAGTCCACACGTTTACACTGTGTACTGCTTAAATAAACTAAACCTAAAGAGGAGGTATTTTACTTTTATGGGGTATTAAAGAGGAGGTATTTTACTTTTATGGGGTATTAAAGAGGAGGTATTTACTTTTATGGGGTATTAAAGAGGAGGTATTTACTTTTATGGGGTATTAAAGAGGAGGTATTTACTTTTATGGGGTATTAAAGAGGAGGTATTTACTTTTATGGGGTATATTAAAGAGGAGGTATTTACTTTTATGGGGTATTAAAGAGGAGTATATTTACTTTTATGGGGTATTAAAGAGGAGGTATTTACTTTTATGGGGTATTAAAGAGGAGGTATTTACTTTTATGGGGTATTAAAGAGGAGGTATTTTACTTTTATGGGGTATTAAAGAGGAGGTATTTACTTTTATGGGGTATTAAAGAGGAGTATTTACTTTTTATGGGGTATTAAAGAGGAGGTATTTACTTTTATGGGGTATTAAAGAGGAGGTATTTACTTTTATGGGGTATTAAAGAGGAGGTATTTACTTTTATGGGGTATTAAAGAGGAGGTATTTACTTTTATGGGGTATTAAAGAGGAGGTATTTACTTCTGTGGGGTATTAAAGAGGAGGTATTTACTTCTGTGGGTTATTAAAGAGGAGGTATTTACTTCTGTGTGGTATTAAAGAGGAGGTATTTACTTCTGTGGGTTATTAAAGAGGAGGTATTTACTTCTGTGTGGTATTAAAGAGGAGGTATTTACCTGTGTGGTATTAAAGAGGAGGTATTTACCTCTGTGGGGTATTAAAGAGGAGGTATTTACCTCTGTGGGGTATTAAAAAGGAGGTATTTACCTGTGTGGGGTATTAAAGAGGAGGTATTTACTTCAGTGGGCTATTAAAGAGGAGGTATTTACCTGTGTGGGCTATTAAAGAGGAGGTATTTACTTTTGTGGGGTATTAAAGAGGAGGTATTTACTTTTGTGGGTTATTAAAGAGGAGGTATTTACTTTTGTGGGTTATTAAAGAGGAGGTATTTACTTTTGTGGGTTATTAAAGAGGAGGTATTTACTTTTGTGGGTTATTAAAGAGGAGGTATTTACTTTTGTGGGTTATTAAAGAGGAGGTATTTACTTATGTGGGGTATTAAAGAGGAGGTATTTACTTATGTGGGGTATTAAAGAGGAGGTATTTACTTCTATGGGGTATTAAAGAGGAGGTATTTACCTGTGTGGGGTATTAAAGAGGAGGTATTTACCTGTGTGGTATTAAAGAGGAGGTATTTACCTGTGTGGGGTATTAAAGAGGAGGTATTACCTCTGTGGGGTATTAAAAAGGAGGTATTTACCTGTGTGGGGTATTAAAGAGGAGGTATTTACTTCAGTGGGGTATTAAAGAGGAGGTATTTACCTGTGTGGGCTATTAAAGAGGAGGTATTTACTTCTATGGGGTATTAAAGAGGAGGTATTTACTTTTGTGGGTTATTAAAGAGGAGGTATTTACTTTTGTGGGTTATTAAAGAGGAGGTATTTACTTTGTGGGTTATTAAAGAGGAGGTATTTACTTTTGTGGGTTATTAAAGAGGAGGTATTTACTTTTGTGGGTATTTTAAAGAGGAGGTATTTACTTTTGTGGGTTATTAAAGAGGAGGTATTTACTTTTGTGGGTTATTAAAGAGGAGGTATTTACTTATGTGGGGTATTAAAAGAGGAGGTATTTACTTATGTGGGGTATTAAAGAGGAGGTATTTACTTCTATGGGGTATTAAAGAGGAGGTATTTACCTGTGTGGGGTATTAAAGAGGAGGTATTTACCTGTGTGGGGTATTAAAGAGGAGGTATTTACCTGTGTTGGGTATTAAAGAGGAGGTATTTTCTTCTGTGGGGTATTTAAGAGGAGGTATTTACTTCTGTGGGGTATTTAAGAGGAGGTATTTACTTCTGTGGGGAATTAAAGAGGAGGTATTTACCTCTGTGGGGTATTAAAGAGGAAGTATTTACTTCTGTGGGTATTAAAGAGGAGGTATTTACTTCTATGGGGTATTAAAGAGGAGGTATTTACTTCTATGGGGTATTAAAGAGGAGGTATTTACTTCAGTGGGGTAATAAAGAGGAGGTATTTACCTCTATGGGGTATTAAAGAGGAGGTATTTACTTCTGTGGGGTATTAAAGAGGAGGTATTTACTTCTGTGGGGTATTAAAGAGGAGGTATTTACCTGTGTGGGGTATTAAACAGGAGGTATTTACCTCTGTGGGGTATTAAAGAGGAGGTATTTCTGTCTCAGAGTGAGTCCTTCTCATTTTCTCCGTGTGACTGTGGATGTTTGGTCACATAACGTGTTCCACCTGTTGCCCTCTGGCCGGAGGTACAGGTCACTCCCAGCCAGAACCTCCAGAACCTCCAGAACCTCCAGAACCTCCAGAATGGCATATAGCTTCTTCCCTCAGGCTATCAGACTCCTAAACAAACACTGTCCCCCTCTTCCCACTCCAGACACTTAGGACACAATTCTCCACCTCTCACTCAGGCCATAACTGTGACCTGGACTTGCCCTGATGCAGCGACACACATCTACACACTGTTACTGTTGATCCACCTCATGTCTCTCTGTGATGTTCATTTTACTGATTTATTTGCATATTGTGCCTTATGTTTACATTCTGCAGATTTGCACTTTACAAGTATAACTGCACTAATAATGTTACTGCCAGAGTGAAGGACAGATGCTCTAATGTAATTTCGTTGTTAATCTGACAATGACAATAAATTAAATTATTAATTATTGATTATTGATAACTCGTACAAACCTCGTGAGTGAAATATGATGATTGTTTTTCTTGTTGTGGGACGTGATTCTCATAATTGTGATTATTAACGATTAAATCAGGATCATTGTTAAAGTTGCTGAAAGTTTCCAAATGTTGTAGGTTTGACTCCTGATGGTTTGAATGTTGAACAGATTCCAGGTTTAAACTGTTGTAGTTTTAGTTGTGAGTGAAAAGAGCCGTGATCTCGACTCATCAGGGAGAAGGTTTGTTCTGCACATTCTGATGATGTAATGATGATTCTCTCTGTGATTCTCACCATTATTTCAAATGTCCCATAAATGATTTTTGTGGAGCATTTTTCTGAGGAAAAAGGATCTTAGTGTTTATTATCCCGCCCCCACCGTCAGCGTCTTAAACACATCTAATCTAACACTTCTCTTTTTACTATGTTACAGTTTAAAGACACACTCTGGAACTTTATCAGTGGGAGCTCGTCTATAAACTCGTCTGTTTTTGCCCCGGAGACGAGCAGATGACACGAGGCCAGTTTACAGGTCAGATCTGAGGAGAGGCGAGTCTGTTCTTCACTGTATTTGGGACTGACACAAACACAAATGTGACTGAATTAACACGTGGAACAAGTGGTGACAGAGCGACTGGAAAAGTTTGATGATTTAAAGTGATTTCAGACGGTGTGATTATAAATCTGATGTTATTTGAATAAATGAGATGTGAACAGTCGGCCCTTTGGATCCATGTTGAAACTCAGAGTAAATAGTTGAATAGTTGAACTTGTTCTTTGAGCCTGTGGTTTGTGTCTGGAGAATATTCAGACACAGTGACACACACTAATAACGGTATAATCCGCTGTGATCACGTGACCACATGTGAGTGCACGGTTCCTCACCAGCAGCAGCAGCTTGAGCTCACTCCGGGAGTCCCTCTTGTCTTTCCTGTCTCTCCATCTCCTCGTTGATTCTCTGGTTCTCCTCTGCAGAAATACAGCAGCCGCCATCATCGTACCCGGCCCCGTGTCCTCTCCTCTGCAGTCACAGTTTAACTTCAAGAAAAAAACTAAAGTAACTAAAGGGACAATGATGAAATAATGACACACAGCTCAGTGTTTGTGTGAATAACCTGTGGTGTGGAGGTTCTACACCTGCAGGACTGAGTCTGAGGTGAGGGACAAATCCACAGGACACGGTGTGGAGTCCATCAGCTTTACTCCTCTGACATATAAAACCTCCACCAATATGTCACTGTGTCGCATAAAGTGAATAGTACTGCATTATTCACATTATGTAAGTACAATTGTACCATATTTGATGCACTGTGTGAACATTTGGGGTCAACGTGTAAAACCTACAGCCATTATTTATTCTACAGAAAAGAGCCTTGAGAATTATCACCACAGTCACAGAGAGACGTCTAACCCCATATTTGTCCAACTTAAAGTACTGAAAACACATATTATTGACTTAAGTGTCCTCAAAGTATAAAACAAAGTACAATGTATCACCTAAACATTCACAGAACAAATCGCTACAATCTAAAAGGAACATACAGTGAGGCAAATAAGTCTTTAACACCCTGTGATTTTGAAGTTCTCCCACTTATAAATCATGGAGGGTCTGAAATGTTCATGTCAGGAGCCTGTCACTGTGAGACAGAATCTAAAACATCTGGAAATCACATTGTGTGATTTTTTAAATCATTTATTTCTATGTTACTGCTGCAAATAAGTCTTTGAAAACCTGAGAAAATCAGTGTTAATATTTGGTCCAGTCTCTTTAAAAGAGTCAGACGTTTGCTGTAGTTTTTCTCCAGGTTTCACTCACTGCAGGAGGGATTTTGGCCCAGTAACAGACAAATACATTATTTATAAAATCATACAATGTGATTTCCAGATTTTTTTTAGGTCATGTCTCTCACAGTGACATGTCCCTAAGATGAACATTTGTTGCACATAAAAGTGCAGATGTGTGTTTTAGTGGATGAATGTTTTTGATAAAACTGAAAATGTAAAACTGAAATTTTGTACTAACATAAGTTTTTTCAAACGTAACAACACTTCACCATCACATGTGTGTTTTTAAAGTTTTGTCTGCAGGCTGCAAAAGGGCAGCTCACATAAGATCACTATCATCCCTCACCTTCTTTTGCTGCTTTTCATTCATTATTGTACATTTTACTTTACAACACTGTTTTATATTATATGAATAAAATTAATAAATACATAAGTGTTGACACATATGAGGCTCTGGCTCCCTCTGCAGGCTGCAACGTGCTACTGACACTTACAGCTCCAGACTGGACATGTTATTACCACAATATTACACAGGATTTACATTAAAGTGACTCACAATTATATAAAACAAGTGTGAACAATAAAATACTTTTAAATTTACACTGGTGGCAGTGGAGTAATTATTTGGAGAGACAAATTTACCATTTACAACATTTTACATAAAAATAAAACCAAACATATCTGTAGCAGAAATAAATACTGTCAGTTTGTCTCCAAACATATCAATAAAATAAATATGTTCGTCAGGAAACACCATCTTGGGAAGAAGGGAGTTCTTCTCTATGGCTGGTCAAAGGTCTGTCACTAAAGCTTGTAAAGGGTCAAAAGTCCAGTAGGTGGACGGTCTGTGGCTGTGGTGGACTCTCCAGGATCTTTGACCATGTCACATGACGAGGTCTTTGAGGAGATGCTGAGGTGCATCAGTCTTTTAGCTCCTGGACCACACGTTTTCTGGTGGTGTTACAAATTGGACGGCTGACGAAAGAAGAAAAGGGCAGACTAAAACTCATCAAAGAAGAGTTTGGAAAAGGGCCACAAAAATGTATTATCCTTTTTACACTTGGAGATCAGCTGGACAATGATGAAATGTCAATTCAAGATTAGACAGAAAAACACTGTGAAAGTTTTTTAGGATCTGATCTTTAAGTGTGGAACAGGGACCATGTGTTTAATAACTCTGACATTAAAAAAAGAGATGGAGAAAATGATGAAAGAAAGAAGAGATGAGGAGATGGAAGAACTACAAATAAGGACAAACAAAGGAATTTGAAAAAGAACAACAGAGAGAGAAAGAACTGAGAGAAAAGGAGAAGATTAAAGAGGAGAAACATCAGTGCAAAAGAGAAAAGAAGAGGAGAAACTTCAGCGTCAGGAACAAAAGACAATCCCTGGAGGAAAAAAATCCAGTTAGAGCAAGAGTCAAAAGAAGAATTTGAAGCAAAACTGCAGGAGAAGAAGAGTCAGATGGAAGTGGAGAGAGAGAAGAGGGAAAGAGAAAGAAGGAATGGTGTGAGAAAAGAAGAAAGATGACGACAGGAGAAATAATTACAAGAAGAAATGAAACAAAGTGAAAATGAAAAAGCAGAAAGAAAAACCTGAATAAAGAAAAGGGAGATTAAAGAAGAATGAACGTAAAAAATAACAAAAAGAGAGAAAGAGGACAGACAGAAAGGAACAAGAGGAAAAACTGCAACAGGAATGAAAAAAACAAAGAACTGGAAGAAAAAAAAATCAAATCTGAAGAGGTATCGAAAGAAAAGTGTGAAACAAAACTAAAAGAACAAGAGAGATGGAACAGGAGCGAGCGCCGTGGGAAAGAGAAGTAAAAGAAAGACTGAAGAAACGAAAACGAGAAGATGAAGAGAGACGACAACAGGAGGAAAGAAGACAAAAGGAAATGAGACAAAAGAAAAAGCAGAAAGAGAAAGAACTTAAAAAGGAGAAAAATAGAGAAAAAAGAAGAAAATAAAGAAAATAAAAAAAAAGAAAATAAAAAGGGAAGGAAGAACAGGATCTTGAGTGAGAACAAAAATACAAAGAAAAGATCCAGTCAGAAGAAAAGAAATGGTGAGAGAAACGAAAATAACATGAAAGAAAAGGGCAAGAGGAAAAGACAAAAAGAACAGGAAATAAAAAACAAAATGAAAGACTCTAAGACTAGAGGAAAAGAAGAAATGAATTAGAGGAAATAAAAAAAAAAAAAAAACAGGTGGAAGAAGTGAAGAGGAATTATGGAGAGAAGGCCAGACGCCGAAGAGCAGGATGAGTTCAAAGAAAAAACACAGAAATGACTCAGATGAATCGAACAAAACAAATTCAAGATGAAAATGAGAGTTCAGATCTGCTGCAGGAACGAACCGCTCACGATCAAAGACGATGGAAATGTATCAGAAATAAGAGTTTGAGTAAAACACATGTGGCCAAGACCAGACGTGTGGATTAAAGTGATGTTTTTCTTCTCAAAACAGGAAATAAATGAACTGTCGTAATGTGGGGTGGAGCGGACCAAAAGTGCAGACCAGGAGCGGTTTAACAGTGTTTATTTACAATAGTGAAAAATACGATCAAATAAAGCAGGGACATAGAGTACGTAGGAGCCGGAGACACAGGAGCGGGACGTGGAACCAGGAACGAGGAGCAGGTAGGTAGACGAGGAGCGGGAGCTGTGAGCAGAGTGCAGGTAAACGTGAAGACAAGACAAGGCAGGACTATACCGGGAAGACGAGGCGGGAGGCAGGAGCAGGACCAGAGGCACAGGAGCTGGGGTAATCCGGGAGCAGGAGTCTGGAGGAGCAGCAAAAATCCGGTAAGCGCACAAAAAGCGAGACATGCAGAAATCCAAGAAGCAAGACAGAGTATCTACATTTGTCACACGGACGGACTTGCACCGAGTGACAGGAGTTGGCTCCATTTATCCTCCGCAGGTGGTGCTGATCAGAGTCGATGAGGTGCAGGTGCGTGTGGGAGGAGCCAGAGCTCCGCCCAGCTCCGGAGTGACAGGTGAGGGAGGAGGAGAGGAGAACACAGGAGGCAGGAAACAGGGACAACAGGACGTGGATCATGACATGAACTTGTCACAAAATATTAAAAAGAAACAAAGCCACAAATGAAGAGAAAAATGCAAAAAGAACTGGAAAAAGAGAAGAAAACTGTGCCAAAAGAACGTGAAAAACAGACGAGTGAGTTGGTGAAGGAGGTGAACCAGACTAACTGTGATTTCATAAAATAACTGGCTAAACTTACCTCCAGCTCTGTGTTTTCCCAGATCTTGTTTTTTGTTCGTTTGCGTTGACAGAGCAGCCACACTCCTCACACACGTTTACAGCACATTAGTTTTGTTGTGATGTCAGAATGAACATTTTAGTAGAAGTTATCCTCAGACATCCAGATCAGCCCCCTCACCCCCCTCAGGGTCAAGGTGTGAGCAGCAGAAGGCCCAGGCCCGCTGTCGAGAGCTGTACTCACCCTGTCTGCAAAAACATGAACAAAAGAAAGAGACACAAAGAGGGAAGGAAGAAGAGAAGCAGTTCAAACAGAAACATCACTAAATTATCTTTCCTCTTTCTAAATTTTCAGTTTTTTATTTAGTTTTTTTTCCACACAATACAAAAATAAGAAAGAACAAGTTAGCATTAGCACTGAGACACAAGATGTACTTTTGAAACACAGAGCACAGATGTATACAGTGCGTCGTTGTGCACAGACAGTTCGCTCGTCTGTTTCAAGGACCTTGAGCCAAATGTGTCAGGAATGATAAATGTGATTGGTCAGTGAAAAGTGGATCAGGTCCAAACCTGCTCTGAAAGGTCGGGCTCATACCTAAAAGTGACATAATGAGCTTTACTTCATCTTTAAATTGCTTTGTGTCTTACTTACCAAGCGATGGGAACATCAGGAAAAAGGAGCATGAGAAACTACTATTATTAAACTGTTAAGGTTAGTTCAGTCTTGATGGAGCTGTTTCTTATGTCTCTGTGAAGCTGTGGCACGATTAACGCCCTGATCACATTAAGACAGTGATGTTTTTAAGTCGACTCAAACTCCAGGTCGACTGGTTGTGTCATTATTGTTTGGAGATTCTGCAAACTCCAACTTTATAAAGCAAAGTATGTGTGAAGTAACAAGGACTGTGCCTCAGAAAATGAAGTGAACATGTTTCAATCAAATGTGGATTTTACTGACAGCAGGTTTAGTCCAGATGAAGACCTGGGTTAGTCCTGTTCTAGTCCAGGTTTAGTCCCGATGAAGACTTGGGTTAGTCCTGTTCTAGTCCAGGTTTAGTCCAGATGAAGACTTGGGTTAGTCCTGTTCTAGTCCAGCTTTAGTCCCGATGAAGACTTGGGTTAGTCCTGTTCTGGTCCAGGTTTAGTCCCGATGAAGACTTGGGTTAGTCCTGTTCTAGTCCAGGTTAGTCCCCGATGAAGACTTGGGTTTAGTCCTGTTCTAGTCCAGGTTTAGTCCAGATGAAGACTTGGGTTAGTCCTGTTCTAGTCCAGCTTTAGTCCCGATGAAGACTTGGGTTAGTCCTGTTCTAGTCCAGGTTTAGTCCTGATGAAGACTTGGGTTAGTCCTGTTCTGGTCCAGGTTTAGTCCCGATGAAGACCTGGGTTAGTCCTGTTCTAGTCCAGGTTTAGTCCAGATGAAGACCTGGGTTAGTCCTGTTCTAGTCCAGGTTTAGTCCCGATGAAGACTTGGGTTAGTCCTGTTCTAGTCCAGCTTTAGTCCCGATGAAGACTTGGGTTAGTCCTGTTCTAGTCCAGGTTTAGTCCCGATGAAGACTTGGGTTGGTCCTGTTCTAGTCCAGGTTTAGTCCCGATGAAGACTTGGGTTAGTCCTGTTCTAGTCCAGGTTTAGTCCAGATGAAGACTTGGGTTAGTCCTGTTCTAGTCCAGGTTTAGTCCCGATGAAGACTTGGGTTAGTCCTGTCCTAGTCCAGGTTTAGTCCCGATGAAGACTTGGGTTAGTCCTGTTCTGGTCCAGGTTTAGTCCCGATGAAGACTTGGGTTAGTCCTGTTCTAGTCCAGCTTTAGTCCCGATGAAGACTTGGGTTAGTCCTGTTCTGGTCCAGCTTTAGTCCCGATGAAGACTTGGGTTAGTCCTGTTCTGGTCCAGGTTTAGTCCCGATGAAGACTTGGGTTAGTCCTGTTCTAGTCCAAGTTTAGTCCCGATGAAGACTTGGGTTAGTCCTGTTCTAGTCCAGCTTTAGTCCCGATGAAGACTTGGGTTAGTCCTGTTCTAGTCCAGGTTTAGTCCCGATGAAGACTTGGGTTAGTCCTGCTCTAGTCCAGGTTTAGTCCCGATGAAGACTTGGGTTAGTCCTGTTCTAGTCCAGGTTTAGTCCCGATGAAGACTTGGGTTAGTCCTGTTCTAGTCCAGGTTTAGTCCCGATGAAGACTTGGGTTAGTCCTGTTCTAGTCCAGGTTTAGTCCAGATGAAGACTTGGGTTAGTCCTGTTCTGGTCCAGGTTTAGTCCCGATGAAGACTTGGGTTAGTCCTGTTCTGGTCCAGGTTTGGTCCCGATGAAGACTTGGGTTAGTCCTGTTTCAGTCCAGATTTAGTTCTTGACAGTTCTTTGGTCTTGGCCATGTTAGTAGTTGGAGTCTTACTGATTGTGTGGGGTGGACATAAATTGGATTACATCATACCTGAGTGTTCGAGTAAATCACACACTGTCCCCTATTAAAGACTGCACCATGGGAGTTCCACAGGGCTCTGTATTAGGGCCTCTGCTTTTCAGTATGTACATGAGTGATCTCCCCTCAGTGTGCAGTATAAATGTCATCATGTATGTGGATGATAGTCATGTGACTCATGGGAAAAACGCTGGAGAAGTGGCCATGAGATTAACAGGGGAATTGCAGAAGATGCTGCCTGGCTGCATAATCCCTGTCTCACTTTAAATCTAGAAAAGACAGTTTACATGTATTTTACAAACAGGCATAAATATTCAGATTACCCAGATATCTATATTAATGACAAAAAAATTAAAAATATTTACCATTTTACTTACTTAGGCGTTACTCTTGACTCAAATTTGACCTTTAAGAATCATGTAAAAAAAACAAAAAACTGTAACTTCCTACAATTTAATCTGGCAAATTTTCGGTACATATGAGGGTCTTACACCTGAGGCATCGCACATGTATTTAAATTCTATGATTTTGTCTTTTTTTTTTTTTTTTTTTTGTACTGCATAACGAGCTGGTCGCAGGCTTGTAAAACCACCTTAAAGCCTCTGAATCACTGTATAAACTCACTAAAGATTCATGACAAAAACCCAGACAGTATCACACTGTCAGATCCTCTCCAAGTGTGGTTTTCTAAACTTCAATAATCTGCTAATACAGGCAAACATCTGTCACTATTTCAAATAATTCATGGTGTCGCTCGTCCTCCCCTAAGAAGGTTTGTCTCACTGAGCTCAGAAAAAACAGCTCGAGTCACTACGGCGCCCTCTAGAGGAGAGTGCAGCATTACAAAATGTAGGACGTCTTTCACTAACTCGTCTTTCTCTATTGTTGCCGTGAGTCGGTGGAAAAGTTAAAGACAAATGAGATTATAACATGCACAAGTTTTCAAAAGTTTGAACATGTGACAAAGAAACGGCTCATGTCAAAGTGAGTTTCAGATCAGAGAAAGTGTGAAAGAAAAAGGATTTGTACATCTGAAAGTGACTGATTATGTGTGTGTGTGTGAGTGTGTGTGTGTGTGTGAATATGTGTGTGTGTATGTGAGTGTGTGTGCGTGTGAATATGTGTGTGAATATGTGTGTTTGTGTGTGTGTGTGTTTGTGTGTGTGTGTTTATGTATGTGTGTGTATGTGTGTGTGTGTGTATGTGTATATGTGTGTGTGTATGTGTGTGTGTGTGTGTGTGTATGTGTATATATGTGTATGTGTGTGTTTATGTGTGTGTGTGAATGTGCGTGTGTGTGTGTGTGTGTGTGTTTGTGTTTATGTGTGTATGTGTGTGTGTGTGTGTATGTGCGTGTGTGTGCATGTGTGTGTGTTTATTCGTGTGTGTGAGCTGAATGTTTTTTTAAAATGTCGTATTTTCGGGGTGAGATGTGTTGTATTTGTTGTATTATCACATATTTACTCGTCTTTCATCTTCACCAAACTGTTCTGACTGAACATGAGCCTGTCCAGAGACGACAGATGGAAACTAGTATTTATGCTCTAACCTGGCAACAAACATCTTTAATGTTTTTAAGGTCGATGTTGTGCACTGTCCCTGTCCAAATAAAAGACCAGACCATAACAGCCTCGCTCACAAGTTTAGAACGACCACTTCAAAGTAAAACTCTGCAGCATCATGTTTTAACGTGACACTATCATGTAATGACCTGATATCAACTCAAAATTAACTGATAAAAAATTATCATGAAGTAAAGTCATATGTAAAACAAGGAACTACGGCATCAATTCAGGATCAATCCAGTGTGTTTGTTTGGAGAGAAATGAGCTACACTACTGATGTTGACATCACTTTTACTACTAGCAGCAGCAGTATCTCTAACCACATTAGCAGAAGTGAGTCACCAAAGAATGAAAAAAACAGGATGGAAAGAACTTTGCACAATCACAGAGCAGGAAGTGTGGCCATGAAAACACTTCAAAATGTATTGCCATTTTCAGTCCTGGTTTAGTCCTGGTTCAGTGCTGGTTTAGTCCTGATTTAGTCCTGGTTCAGTGCTGGTTTAGTCCTGTTTTAGTCCTGGTTCAGTCCTGGTTCAGTCCTGGTTCAGTCCTGCTTTAGTCCTGCTTTAGTCCTGCTTTAGTCCTGCTTTAGTCCTGGTTCAGTCCTGGTTCAGTCCTGGTTATGGCCCTCGGAGCACTGGTCCTGGTCTGGTCTTTGTACTTTTTAAGTAAGTAACACTGTTTTCTGTGTGATGCTGTATTTAAATGCTGTTGTTATTCATAAATATGACTTTTTGAAAGACGAGCGTGTGAACAACTCAAAATAAGTCAAAAGTTATTTTAGAGTTAAATGTTGAAATGTCCTTTACCCTTTGACCTCTGCACTCGTGGCATTGACCCTGAGGCACAGAGACGTCATCATGAAGCTCATTGAGAGAAGGTCGAGGGTTTGATCTGTCCACAAAGCAAAGGCTGGACACTCTGAGGGTTTGAACAGAAGATATCAAATATATTTACTTTACATATTTCATGTGTTTTTCTTTCCTACATACTTCCATATTTCTTCTTCATATATTCATCTTCTGAACCAGGTCGAGTTGACTCTTTTAAAATTTGGGTGTGTATGTGGACGACTTGTTCAGGTGGAATGTACCTGCTGATTTTCTTTGTTCAAAACTGTCCCAGAGGCTCCACTTTTTAAGGAGACTGAGGCTGTTTGGTGTGAAAATCATGATGTGTTTTTCTAAAGCTGTTTTGGAGAGTCTTATACTCTACAGTGAGGCACAGCCTGGTTCAGGTCTTTGTCTAATGTCAAACCAAAGTTGAAAAAGTGTAAATAAGGCCATGAAGGTGATTGTCAGGAAAGAGTTTCCTTCTGTTCAGGACATTTGTCTAAACTCTGAGCTCAGATGAAGTGTCAGAACCTCTCACCTGTTGCACGGTGAATATGAAACTGTTCCTTCAGGTTTTATGGAGCTCATCACTTTAAGAGTCACAGATATAAACTCTCATTTGTCCACTTCTGTTTCCCTCTTGAACAAATGTGCAGAGGCTTCAGTCCCTTTAATCTCCAGTGAGCTTCAGGATGTGTGAGCTGAATGTGTTGAATGTTTGTTATTCATGATATTTGTGAAATGGGGCTGGTGCAGTGACACTTTATGACTGTGCAGACACAAAATGGAGACGTATTTGTCGTCTTCTTTTTGATGAGCTCTGTCCCTGACTGTAGTGTGACGTGTGAGTGTGACTGAGTTTAAAGCTGCGACACAAATGTCCCCTTGAAGATAAGAACGTTTATGTGAATCTAAAAGTAAGAATAAACCAGGACTGAACCAGGACTGAACCAGGACTGAACCAGGACTAAAACAGGACTGAACCAGGACTAAACCAGGACTGAACCAGGACTAAAACAGGACTAAACCAGGACTAAAGCAGGACTGAACCAGGTCTGAACCAGGTCTAAACCAGGACTAAACCAAGACTGAACCAGGACTGAACCAGGACTAAAACAGGACTAAACCAGGACTAAACCAGGACTAAAATAGGACTAAAATAGGACTAAAACAGGACTAAAACAGGGACTAAACCAGGACTAAACCAGGACTAAACCAGGACTAAACCAGGACTAAACCAGGACTGAACCAGGACTAAAGCAGGACTAAAGCAGGACTAAAGCAGGACTAAACCAGGACTAAACCAGGACTAAAGCAGGACTAAACCAAGACTAAAGCAGGACTAAAGCAGGACTAAACCAGGACTAAAGCAGGACTAAACCAGGACTAAAGCAGGTCTAAACCAGGAATAAACAAGGACTAAACCAGGACTAAACCAGGTCTAAACCAGGTCTAAACCAGGACTAAACCAGGACTAAACCAGGACTAAACCAGGACTAAAGAAGGACTAAACCAGGACTAAACCACGACTAAACCAGGACTAAACCAGGACTAAACCAGGTCTAAACCAGGACTAAACCAGGTCTCAAACTCAGTCCGACCTTGGGCTCATTTGTTGCGTGGTCCTTGTGCAGAACCTGGGCACATTCACACAGACCAGGCTGAAGGAGCAGATGGAGCTGTCGTAGTGAACACACTGCTCCACTTTATGGTTTAGCCTCAGTCTGTTTGATGGTTTTCATATTTATTTGTCATTTGCTTTTGGCCCCACACTGCAGCTGCTTCTTTTCCAAGATGGCGCCACGTACGGTCGCCCTGGTGATTTCGTGCACGTTTTTTTTTCTGTTTTTTGTCTGTTAACCCTGTGTCTGCTCTTACACCCGTGAAGAGCTCCTAAACATCAGAGCAACAACTCCTGCTGATCTACTGCCAGTTTTTTTTAGTGCCGGCAGTAGATTTAGTTCATTTCTTAGCCAAAAGAGTGAGATGCCGAAAGAGAGGGAAGTGAGCAGGGGCCTTGGTGCGCCTCCGGAGACGCGGCGCCCGCACGCCCTTACCTGGGATTTTCCTCTCCAACGTACGCTCACTCTGCAATAAAACAGACGAACTGGCGCTGCTGATGAGGAGAAACAGGACTTTTCTTCCTCTTGCGTCTTGTGCTTCACGGAGACGTGGCTCAACGAGCGTATCCCGACTGTGCGCTTCACCTGGAGGGATTCCAGCTCCTCCGCGCGGACAGACAACGGGGACTCTCCGGGGGAAAGACGAAAGGTGGAGGTGTCTGCTTCTACATCAACAACGCCTGGTGCACGGATGTGACTGTGATCTCCCAACACTGCTCTCCCGCCGTGGAATATCTCTTCATTAACTGTAAACCTTTCTATTCTCCACGTGAGTTCGCTTCATTCATTCTGGAGCTGTTTACATCCCGCCGTGCGCGGACACGCACGAGGCCCAGCGGCGCTCGCGGATCAGATTCTGAACATGGAGCGAACCTTCCCGGACTCTTTACTCATCATCCTGGGGGATTTTAATAAAGCTAATCTGAGCCAGGAACTGCCCAAGTATAAACAGTTTATTAAATGCCCGACGAGAGAGCAGAAGACGCTGGATCATTGTTACACAACGGTCAGTGGAGCCTACAGAGCCGTGCCTCGTGCTGCTCTGGGATTCTCTGACCACGACATGATTCACCTCATCCCTGCCTACAAACAACGGCTGAAGCTCTCCAAACCTGCTGTGAGGACTTCTAAGAAGTGGACCAGCGAGGCTGTGGAGGAGCTTCGCTCCTGTTTGGACTTTACAGACAGGGACGTGTTCAAGACTGCCACAGACAGTTTGGATGAGAACACAGACACTGTGACGTCATACATACAGTTCTGTGAGGACAGTATCATTCCATCACGTACCAGGGTGACTTTTAACAACGACAAACCCTGGTTCACTCCCAGACTGAGGCATCTAAGGAGGGGAAAGGAGAGGGCTTACAGAGCAGAAGATTGTGAGGGCTACAGGCGTTGGAAGTATGCTTTTAGCAAAGAGGTGGCAAAGGCTAAAGCGAATTACAATACACGTCTGAGGCAGCATTTCTCCACCAACGACTCTGCATCTGTCTGGAGAGGGCTCAGGCAAATCACCAACTACAAGCCCAAAGCCCATCCCGCTGCGGACAACAAACAACTAGCAGAACAGCTAAACAGCTTTTATGCGAGGTTTGATGTCCCACACCCCTCCCCCTCCTCCATCACCACCATGGACATCACAGCTGAACTCACCTCGGACCCCTCCTCCTCCCCCACTGCCCTCACAGTTTTGGAGCGGGACGTGACGAAGCTTTTCAAAAAGCAAAACCCCCGCAAAGCCCCGGGCCCAGACGGTGTCTCTCCTTCCACCCTGAGACACTGTGCTGAGGAGCTGGCTCCTGTCTTCACAGACATCTTTAACACCTCCCTGGAGTCATGTCACGTCCCAGCCTGCTTCAAGCTGTCCACCATTGTCCCTGTCCCCAAGAAGCCCAGGATCACTGGACTTAATGACTATAGACCTGTGGCGCTGACGTCTGTAGTCATGAAGTCATTTGAGCGCCTGGTCCTGCACCACCTCAAATCCTTCACCTCCCCCCTCCTGGACCCTCTGCAGTTCGCCTACAGAGCCAATCGGTCTGTGGACGACACCATTAACCTGGCTCTTCACTTCATCCTCCAGCATCTGGACTCCCCGGGAACCTATGCCAGGATCCTGTTTGTGGACTTCAGCTCTGCATTCAACACCATCCTCCCTGCTCTGCTCCAGGACAAGCTCGCTCAGCTCAACGTGCCTGACTCCACCTGCAGGTGGATCACTGACTTCCTGACGGACAGGAGGCAGCGCGTGCGGCTGGGGAAGAATGTCTCGGACACCCGGACAATCAGCACAGGATCTCCACAGGGCTGTGTACTTTCTTCTCTGCTCTTCTCCCTGTACACTAACTGCTGCACTTCCAGCCACGACTCCGTCAAACAGGTCAAGTTTGCGGATGACACCACCCTCATTGGGCTCATCTCGGACGGGGATGAGTCTGTCTACAGGAGGGAGGTGGATCGGCTGGTGTCCTGGTGCAGCAGCAACAACCTGGAGCTCAACGCCCAGAAGACAGTGGAGATGATTGTGGACTTCAGGAAAGTCACAGCCCCCCTGCCTACCCTCACCTTGACTGACTCCCCCATCACCACCGTGGACTCCTTCCGCTTCCTGGACACCTGCATCACCCAGGACCTCAAGTGGGAGCCGACCATCAGCTCCCTCATCAAGAAAGCCCAGCAGAGGATGTACTTCCTGCGGCAGCTGAGGAAAGCCAAGCTGCCGGTCCAGATGATGGTGCAGTTCTACACGGCCATCATTGAGTCCATCCTCACCTCCTCCATCACTGTGTGGTTCGCTGGGGCCACTGCCAGGGACAGGCAGAGACTGCAGCGCATTGTGCGCTCTGCTGAGAAGGTGATTGGCTGCAGTCTTCCATCTCTCCAGGACCTGTATGAAAGCATGATTTTTTTGCTTCATTACTTCATTCTTAAACCCTGTGTTAAATACTGTGTGTTACAACATTAAGGTATACTTGTTTCTCAGTTGGAATGTCACACATGCTTATTTTAAGATGTCTACACTGAAGTCTGCTACTTCGGTTATATGATACTGGTATGCATCTTCAGGTTGACAAGAGGTCTTGTAATACATCTTTTCAGTGACTGCAAACATCTTTTAAGTGACATATTCTACCTTCTTGTGAACAGCTAACGGTATATCTATTTACGACCTTGTACAACAGTATGTAAATATAGTTTAAGTCCTTATAGGACCAGCCTCCTATAGATAGTACCTTTCTGGGGGTATAAGTACTGGATGCCTCCTTTGTACGGGCTGGGACACTGACAAGAGGGACACTGACAAGGGGGACACTCTCTCTCTTGCACACTCATGGACACACAACACACAAACTGACTATCAGCAACTGACGCACTCATGGACACTCACACACACACACCTACCTGGAACACTTACAAGGGGACACACACCCACAACACACTTAACATGACTCAAAACTCAACAATACACATATATTCACACACACACACACATACGCATGTGCCTGCTGTCTGTAACTTCCTTCATCTGATCAGATAAACTTCTTTCGACTCTCTACCTGGTCTGCAATCTCTTCTTTCATGATTACACTGTACGCCTCCAGGACTCGGGGGCGAGCAGGTCGTACAGCAGCTGCACTTCTCACCCTGGACATGGACTATTTCAGCCACTTCCCTCTGGCAGGAGGCTACGGTCCATCAGGACCAGAACCTCTCGTCATAAGAACAGTTTCTTCCCCTCTGCTGTTTCCCTCATGAACACTTCATAAACCTGCACTAAACTGGACACTTCATAACACTGGTCACCTTAATAACCCATGTTGCACTGTTGTTGTTGTTTTGATGCCACTATTGTATATATTTCTACCTCCTGCCCTTATTTGTATTTATTTAGTGTGTTTTTTTTGTGTGTGTGTTGTTGTATGTCGCACTTTATCACCGAAGTAAGTTCCTAGTCTGTGAGCTCTGCTCACGGACAATGGCATATAAAACTCTGATTCTGATTCTGATTCTGAGGGGAATTGGCTCGTGTCTGAAACTCTGTCTCACACTTGTCAAAATAAATAAGATAAGATAAGATAAGATAAGCCAAAAGATAAGATAAGCCAAATGTACATTTGATTAATATTAAAGTGTTTCTAAAGTCAAACACAGCCTGATCAGACGGGGCCATAGTGAGCTTCCTATTTCCATCACACTCATGAAACCAGCCTGTGGCTTTAATGAGCCCAACAGCCGCCATTTTGTGTGAAGATCTGTGTCATGTGACCAACAGCATTTTGTGACATGACTTTTGTGTGTGCAGGGCTCCTGGCAGAAGACAACAGCTCAGGTAAAGACATTCACACACCAGGATAACCACTCTGCCACAGTAACACAGACAGAACATGCACACTCACTCAGGAGTCTAACCCAGATCAGGAGTCTAACCCACAACCTCCTGGTGAGAGGGAGAACATGCACACAGGATAAACCCACTCTGCCACAGTGTCTGTGTAATCCCTCAGTCGTCCAGGTGGAGTCCAGAGAAAAAGACAAATTCTATTGTGTCACTGGACAAAAGTTTCACAGTGAAGACGTTTGGCTCATCCCAGCAGCTTCTTTAGTTTGGTCAGATTGTTTCTTTAGTTTGCTCAGTAAAGGCCTCACTGCTCAGGTAAAGGGGCGGGGTCTCATTGCTCAGGTAAAGGGGCGGGGCTCACTCTGTCTCTTGTCTGTTCAGAGTTCAGGCTGGTGGGAGGGGCCAGTCGCTGTGCTGGGGCTGTGGAGCTGAGACTCAGAGGAGAGTGGAGACGGGTGGTGCCCTTTGAACTCTTTGGACCCTGGGACCTGGAACACACAGCAGCTGTTTGCAGAGACCCTGGACTGTGGCTTTGCTGTTTATGGAGAAAAGAGAGATGATTTTTCCAGAGAGTCCAGTGTGGAGAGTCTTATCTGACTGTGTGAAGGAGTCTGCAATGAGAGATTGTGTCGATGGTTCATCCTCCTCTTCCTGGGGTCTGGAGGTGAAGTGTTCAGGTAAAAATCTGATCTCACATTTTCATGTTTCTCAGATGTTTTTTTCTAGTCTCTCTCAACACACATACACACTCACATATACACACACATCACACACACATGTACAAATGGAAATCCTGCACCACCATCAGCGCTCATCTGCTGATCGTTATTGACAGAAATGTTAAGGGGTTATGGTCAGTAAGTAGGCAAGGCAAGGCAAGTTTATTTGTATAGCACAATTCGTACACAAGGTAATTCAAAGTGCTTCACAGAATAAGAAAGACAATGAAATCACACAAATCAAAACAATACAATTCAAAATTTCAAACCTGTATATTGGACTTTAACCTTTTTTACTATCAGGACTTTAACCTGAACACGGAACCTTTCTTTGTGAGGAACTTTAACCCCCATCGGGGACTCTAACCCCGTCACAATATTACGCACCAGTTGGGGACTCTAACCCCGTGCTTTATTATTTTTGAGAGGGTGAAAACTCTTCAATGGAGAGGTTGTGTCCCAGATGCAGTTCAAGTCTGCTCTTACACCAGTCCACGAGGGGAACAGGACTCAAACCTGTAAAAAGGACATTTTCATGTTTCTCAGAGGTTTTTTTCTAGTCTCTCTCAACCCACATACACACTCACATATACAACACAGACACACACATACACACACATGTACAAATGGAAATCCTGCACCATCAGCGCTCACCGCATCAGCTGCTTCAACCGTTATTGACAGAAATGTTAAGGGGTTATCTTCAGTAAGTAGGGCCGGGTCAAGGCAAGTTTATTTGGGATAGCACACTTCCCTACACAAGGTAATTCAAAGTGCTTCACAGAATAAGAAACGACAATCCCATCACACCGAAATCAAATAGTCCCTCCAATTCAAAATTTCAAACCTGTATATTGGCCTTAACCTTTTTTACTATCAGGACTTTAACCTGAACACGGAACCTTTCTTTGTGAGGAACTTTAACCCCCATGGGGACTCTAAGGACAATATTACGCACCAGTTGGGGACTCTAACCCCGTGCTTTTATTATTTTTGAGTGACCCAAAATCTCCCCAGGGAAGCGGAGCAGGAGCACCGGAGGTGAGGAGCTCAGTCACACGGGAGGAGCTCGGAGTAGAGCCCTTTTGCTCCTTAACCATGAAGAGGAGTCAGTTGAGGTGGCTCGGGCATCTATTCCGGATGCCCCCTGGACGCCTCCCTAGGGAGGTGTTCAAGGCACGTCCTTACCGGGAGGAGGCCCCGGGAAGACCCAGGACACGCTGGAGGGACTATATCTCTCGGCTGGCACCGAACGCGTTGGGATCCTCCGGAAGAGCTGGAGGAAGTGTGTGTGGAAAGGAAGTCTGGGCCTCCCTACTGAACTGCTGTCTCCACGACCCGGCCCCGGATAAAGTGGAAGAAAATGGATGGATAGTAAAACAGGTTGAAGTCCTGTGACCCACCGTGGACTGGTTTAGTGGGCAGATGTGTCCCTACAGTTGAGGGTTAAAGTCCCTCAAGAAGAAAGGTTCAGGTATTGTTACGGGGTTAGAGTCCCCATTGAGAGTTAAAGTCCTCCCCGAAAGTTCAGGTTAAGTCCTGTATACAGGTTTGAGTCCTGTGACCCATCGTGGACTGGTGTAGTGGGCAGACTTGTCCCTGCATAGGGGTGCATACACCGTCTCATTGCTCAGGTAAAGGGGCCCCGCCCCTTTACCTGAGCAATGAGACACATGCGAACACATCTCCTGCTCCGGTCATACAGGGACTGGACAGCCCTTAGCAAAGGGCCCCGGACCCCATACTCCCAGAGCACCCCCCAAAGGACACTACGAGGGACACGGTCGAATGCCTTTTCCAGGTCTACAAAACACATGTGGACTGGTTGGGCAAACTCCCATGAACCCTCGAGCACCCGATGGAGAGTATAGAGCTGGTCCAGTGTTCCGCGACTGGGACGAAAACCACACTGCTTCTCCTGGATCCGAGGTTCGACTATCAGTCAGACTCTCCTCTCCAGTACCCTGGAATAGACCTTACCGGGAAGGGTGAGGAGTGTGATTCCCCTGTAGTTGGAACACACCCTCCGGTCCCCCTTCTTAAACAATGGGACCACCACCCCGGTCTGCCATTCCACAGGTACTGTCCCCGACTGCCACGCGATGTTGCAAAGGCGTGTCAACAAAGACAGCCCCACAACATCCAGAGATTTAAGATACTCAAGACGGATCTCATCCACCCCCGGAGCCTTGCCACCGAGGAGCTTGCCAACCACCTCAGTGACTTCAGCTAGGGTAATAGATGAGTCCGCCTCTGAGTCCTCAAACTCTGCTTCCTCCTCGGAAGACGTGACAGTGGGATTGAGGAGATCCTCAAAGTATTCCTTCCACCGCCCAACAATATCCCCAGTCGAGGTCAGCAGCTCTCCACCCGCACTGTAAACAGTGTTGGTGAAGCACTGCTTCCCCCTCCTGAGGCGTCGGACGGTTTGCCAGAATTTCTTCGAGGCCGACCAATAGTCCTCCTCCATGGCCTCCCCAAACTCCTCCCAAACCCGAGTTTTTGCCTCTGCGACTGCACGGGCCGCTGCACGCTTGGCCTGACGGTACCTGTCGGCTGCTGCTTCAGGAGTCCCACAAGCTAGCAGGGCCTGATAGGACTCCTTCTTCAGCCTGACGGCATCCCTTACTTCCGGCGTCCACCAACGGGTTCGGGGATTGCCACCGCGACAGGCACCAGAGACCTTGCACCCGCAGCTACGCGCAGCCGCATCGACAATAGAGGTGGAGAACATGGCCCACTGGGACGCCATGTCTCCAACCTCCCCCGGGATATGGGAGAAGCTCTCCCGGAGGTGTGAGTTGAAGACGTGCACTGATGGACACCCTTGTGTTCGAACAAGCTGTTTGTTATGGACAAACTGTGACTAGCACAGAAGTCCAATAACAAAACACCACTCGGGTTCAGATCGGGGAGGCCGTTCTTCCTGATCACGCCCCTCCAGGTGTCACTGGCGTTACCCACGTGGGCGTTGAAGTCCCCCAGGAGAACAACGGAGTCCCCAGTAGGTGCACTGTCTAGTACCCCTCCCAGGGACTCCAAGAAGGCTGGGTACTCTGCACTGCTGTTCGGCCCATAGGCCGAAACAACAGTGAGAGACCTGTCCCGACCCGAAGGCGCAGGGACGCCACCCTCTCGTTTACCGGGGTGAACTCCAACACGTGACTGCTGAGCTGTGGGGCAATGAGCAAGCCCACACCAGCTCGCTGCCTCTCCCCATGGGCAACGCCAGAGAAGTGGAGGGTCCAACCCCCCTCAAGGAGTTGGGTACCAGAGCCCAAGCTGTGCGTGGAGGTGAGCCCGACTATATCTAGCCGGTACCTCTCAACCTCCTGCACAAGCTCAGGCTCCTTCCCCCCCAGCGAGGTGACATTCCACGTCACTACAGCCAGATGCTGTGTCTGTGGACTGGGTCGTCGAGACACCCGTCCTCGACTGCTGCTCAGTCCTCTACGCACCCGACCCCTATGAGACCCTCTGCAGGTGGTGAGCCCACAGGAGGGCGGACCTACGTCGTCCTTTCGGGCTGGGCCCGGCCGGGCCCCGTGGGCAAAGGCCCGGCCACCAGGCGCTTGCTTTCGAGCCTCAACCCCAGGCCTGGCTCCAGGGTGGGGCCCCGGCTGCGCCATACCAGGCGATGTCACGATCCTTGTTGTCTTTAATTGACTGACTGTTTTACTATCAGGACTTTAACCTAAATACGGCTTCGTGGGGACTTTAACCCTCATCAAGGACTCCAACCCCTAAACCAACTTCTTTTTTTTTTTTTTTTTTTTTTTGGATCACACTGGGGCCACCAGAATTGGTGACGCCGGTGTGATCCATGTAAATAATCACAGATAATCATCATAAAATTGACATTAAAACAAAAGAAAAGAGTGCAGAATAATAACCTTTCAGTCATATGCACAGATAAACTGAACTGTTTTGATCCTGGATTTAAACATTGTCAAAGTAGAGGTCTGTCTCACATCTTCAAGAAGACTGTTCCAGGTTTTAGCTGCATGATCTAGGTACGCATGCGTATCTAGGTACGCATGCGCTGACGTGGTGGCAGCAAGTCCGAGCAGCTCCTGTCTTCTTGGTCAGTGCACACAATTGCAGCCTACAAAACAGGTCAAAGCAGACTCTTCTTTCTTAGGAAGCTTAAATCTTTCAAGGTCTGTGATGAGCTTCTGCATATCTTTTACAATTCTGTTGTAGCCAGTGCTGTGTTTTATGGGGTGGGTGTGCTGGGGAAACAGCATTACTGTGCGGGACTGTAACAGGCTTAACAAGCTAATTAGGAAGTGTGTGTCGGTGATGGGTGGGCAGGTGGACTCTGTTGGGGAGCTGGTGGAGAAGAGGATGAGGAGTCTGATGCAGACCATCCTGAACAACAGCAGACACCCCGCTGCACGAGACTGTGTCAGCTCAGAGAAGCAGCCACAGTACCAGGCTTCTCTCGCTACACTGTAGAACTGAGAGGTTCAGGAGAGCATTCATTCCTGCTGCTATAAGACTCTATAACAGCTGTTGTTAATCTGGTGCACTTTATTATCTGTTTGTGATTTTATACTGTTTTTATACTGTAGAGACTGTATAACAGCTGCTGTTATCTGGTGCACTTTATATATATTTATTATCTTTGTACTGTTTGTGATTTTATATACCTGTGTGCAATTTATGTTATGTCTCTGTTTTTATTTTTTGCTGCTGGACACATGAATTTCCCTGGTCTGGGATTAATAAAGTATTTATCCATCTATCTATCTATCTGAAACTGAAGTGCTGATTCCAATTCAGTGCAGAGACTTGAGCACAGGACTTATGTGCTCATACTTCCTGGTTCTAGTCAGACCCGAGCAACAATGTTCTGGATGTACTGCAGCTGTTTTAAGGCCCGTTGCATGGGTAATGCATGGGTAAGTCTCTCTAAGTCTGGCTTTGACAGTATACCTTTGATTTTTGCAGTGTTTTTAGATGGTAAAAAGCTGCAGATGTTATTGATTTCATGTGGCTGTTAAAGCTTAAGTCTGAGTCAATTATTACCCCTAAATTTCTAGCCTGATTTGAACGTTTTAAAGAAAGAGACTGGAGGTGACTGCTAACACTTTCTCTATGTTTCTGTGGCCAAAGACTATGACTTCAGTCTTGTCTGAGTTTAGCAAGTTAAGAAAGTTGTTTTCATCCACACACTGATCTGATGCAGTGTCAGAGTGAATTCACTGGTCCATGTTCACCTGCTGCAGTGAGACATAGATCTGAGTGTCTCTGCAGAGTTGTGGTAGGACACATTGTTGCTGCGCATTAACTGGCCTAACGGCAGCATGTACAGACTGATCAGCAGGGGTCCTAAAATTGACCCCTGGGGCACCCCACAGCTCAGGGACATTTTATCTAAGACACATTTTCCATTTTCAACAAAGAACTCTCTGTTTTCTAGATAGGACTTGAACCAGTTTAGTGCAGTACCACAGATGCCCTCCCAGTCCTCTAGTCTCTGTAATGCTGCGTTCACACCGCAGCGTCAGGAGCGTCAAGCTCACATTCAAAGTTTATGGTGGACGCGCGTCTTGGCGACGCAGCTTTTTTGCGGCGCATATTCAAACGTCCAGGAGGCGTGAATTTGGCATTGGCGTGGCGCGTCTTGAGTGTCCAGGCGTCGAACGCCTCAAAAGTTCACCTCAAAAGTTCACCTCAAAAGTTCAACCAACCAACCAGCAAAAAATAAAAACAGAGACACAACCAAGTTGAACTTTTGAGGCGTTCGACGCACAGCGTCAACCAATCAGAGACCACACTTCAGTGACACAGCGACATCCTTCTAAAGCGCTGGAGTCACAAACACAAACAATAGAGGACATTATCCACGCACCAATGCGGGACAGCAGGTCATCGAACTGGGCCTGGGTCACACGAAAATACCGCTGGAAGCGCTGATCATCCTGACGGAGCTCCTGGAGCAAGTGATGAAACTCACCAAACTCCGAATGCCTCTGAATTAGGTCGTGAACCCAGACACGCCGCCGCCGAGCCGATCGCCTCTGCTGATGACTTTTGTGCAGTAAATACACCAAAGCTACTCTCTTAACATGGTCTGCCATTGTGCACAAAAAGAGCGGAAAAACACTCGACGCTCTTCATACGTGCGTCCAAGGCGTCTACCCTCAAATGCACACACGTCCAAATAGAGGCGTCCAGAGCGTTTTTGACGCCATGGTGTGAAAGCAGCATCAGAGAATCCCATGATCCACAGAGTCAAAGGCAGCACTCAGATCTAACAGGATCAAGACTGAGATTTTGCTTGCATCAGTGTTCAGGCGGATGTCATTTGTCACCTTGATAAGAGCAGTCTCAGTGCTGTGGTGGGGTCTAAAACCTGACTGGAAAATATCGAAGGAGTTGTTCATTTTGAGAAAGTTAATAAGTTGTCGGTAAACAACTTTTTCGAGGTCGTGGTGCTGCTAACTTGTTTTTTGGGGGAGGTGGTGGTGCTGCTGAATCCCTCACTGGGGGAAATGGTTGTGGAGCTGGTGATGACTCCTTTGCTGGGGGAGATGGTTGTGCTAGTACAGTGACAGGCTGAGAGTAGGACCCAAGATACACCTCGAAATGCAGGAGAGCAAGCAACATGGACAACGTTTCCTTCTCTCTATAGTGGAATATATGAGCTGATGTTTAAAAGTATAGCGGGAAATGTGGTAGCATTTTGGCAAACCAACAAGGAAAATTACGAGCTGACTGTTTATTGAACTTACGGGAGAAGTAGCACACTGGGTGGTGTACACCTTCTGCATCCTCCTGCATCAGGACCGCGCCTGCTCCAACCGCTAGCTTTTCCAATCTCACACTTGGCTAAATTAAGGGTAAGGGAGGCAGCGGCTAGGGGAGCAAACACTTGTTGGAGCGTTTTAACGTGATCTTCCGACGAAACAGAGTATACTATTAATTCATCCAAGTAAGCGTTGCAGTTAGGGAGACCCTGCAGGACAATATTTACAAGGCGCTGAAAAGTGGCAGGGGCGTTACAGATTTCAAAAGCCATAACAGCACTGCAAGAAATAGTCGGAGGTAGTAAATGCAGATACGTTCGGTGAATGGCACTTGCCAATAACCTTTATCAAATATAATTTACTGACAAATTTGGTGGGGGCATGGGATAGGAGTCAGGGACTGTGACGGCATTAATTTTGCAGTAGTCGGTGATGAAGCGGGGGAACCATCAGGTTTACCTACGACTAAACAGGTTGAGCTCCACGAGCGTGTACTGTGTTTGGCTAAACCGTGTTGTAACAAATATTCTGCTTCTTGTTTCATTAACGAGCGTTTCACAGGGTTTACGCGATAGTGGTGCTGGCGAATTGGGCGCGTATCTCCTACATCTATGTCATGCGTTGGGACAGTGGTATGGCTTGGCACATCTCCGAAGAGACAAGGGTACTCATGAATTAAACTTATTATGTCAGACTGATGGTCTGGGGATAAATGAATTAAATGGGAGGGCAGTGTTCTTAACATTTCCTTGACTAGAGTCACTTTGGCCAGTTTGTTGGCTTTCAGTAGTGACATAATCTAGCAGGTTGTTGCGAACAAAAGAGGACGAGGAAAGAAACTTTTCTTTTAATGCCTTCAGTGGTCCACGAGGAGAGTGAGCAAAAAAAACAATTGCACTGGGCTGAATCCTAATATTCCTGAACGGCATCTCCAGCGGAAAACAAAACAAACGGGACACCCTCATCCCAACTTCTATCCATTTGGAGACAGTACTTTTTAACATGGATTTTAAAGTTTGCCAATGTTCCAACGCGCCCTGGGACTCAGGGTGATACACATTTGAGACTACGTGCTGAACACCGAGTGTTTGGATTACTTCTTTGAATATTTTTGACTGGAAATTAGTTCCTTGATTGGTTTGGATTATTCAGGGCAGCCCAAAAAGGGTGAAGAAATGTGTATCACTGAACGGCAGTTCATTTTTCGCAGAGGAATGACTTTGGGAAAACGAGTGACAGTGCACATAATGGTAAGTACATACTCATGTCCGCTTGGAGTTTGGGGTAGTGGGCCAACACAGTCAATTATGTCACGGTCGAAAGGTTGGTCAATAGGAGGAATAGGATGCAGGGGTGCTTGAGGGATTGTTTGGTTAGGTTTCCCCTTAATCTGACACGCATGTCAGATGCAACAATAGTTGGTTATATCTTTTTTCATACCTGGCCAAAAGAATTGATTAAGAATAGACTGGTATGTTTTGGTTACACCCACGTGTCCAGACCACTGGCTTTCATGTCCTAAAGTTAGGATTAATTGTCAGTACTTGTTTGGAAGAACAATTTGGTAAACTGTGTTAAGATTTGGTTCCTCAGCGTAGTTTGGGGACCATTTACGCATCGACATATCATGGTCAAGGAAATAGCCAAATTTTTGCGTTGTCCAGTTGTTCCCCTCTCACCACAAAGAAGAAAATAGAGAACGTAGTGTTGGATCCGCTCTCTGCTCTGCGCACAGATGTTCACGGGAGCATGGTAGAGGCAGGGCTTCTGTGGGAGGAGAAATCAGTGCATTAGCAGTTTTAGGGCTTTGTGGCAATTTGAAAGTAGCATTGGCTTTTGCCTCCCGACTTGGATCAGAAGCGTCTGACGTCGCAGTAGCAAAAAAAGTGTCGGACAAGTTTATTTTGTGGTGTTTGCGTGTTTTGCACGTGTGATGGCACAGACTGGATACAGTTCTGATGCGCCGGTAAGTGCCTCACTGCATGGCGGGGAATCTACCACCTTGAGGGAAGGAGTTACTTTACCCCCTGCAATGTCATTTCCCAGCAGCATTTCTACCCCATCTATGGGCAACGAGGGACAGACAGCTACAGGGAAAATGCCAAGTTTAGAGTTTAGATTTTATATGAACAAAATGAACACCATTTCAAAATACCATTTCTATTCCCCGTAACATAGTTTGGTAACCACAAGACGACACAGAAGAAAATGGAAGAGCACTGGATAGAAATTGTTTGTGAGCCACCGGTGTCTCTGAGGATGCAGATGGGGCACTGATCAGATGCTTTGCCAGGCAAAGCAACTAGTCCCTGAAAAATGAACGGCTCAAAACACGAGTCAGTCTTTTGGGGGTAGCGTTGGGGACTGAGCTACATGCTTCTGACTTAATGAACCCAATGCCTTTCGTTTGGGTGTGGACGAATCCGCTTTTCTTTTGAGGGCAGAGCAGTGTGCAATTAGATGTCCAGGCATGTGGCAATAGTAACATTCTCGTACATCAGTTTGAGATTTGGCAGTGTTAACGGGAAATCGGCCTATTGATTTGGCACACGTGGTTTCTCAACAGGACTGGTTGTATAAGTGGACTTATGAGTTAACACATACTCATCTGCCAATACAGCAGCGTCAGTTAGAGTTTTCCCTTTTTGTTCATTCAGATAAACCACCACCCGATCAGGGAGATTTCTTTTAAAGTCCTCTAAAAAAATTAGCTCTCGGATGGTATCAAAATTCTGTGCTTTTGCAGAGGAGCACGACTTATCAAACAAGGTTCCTTTCTCCCGAGCGAACTCGACAAATGTTGGGGGGGCTTTTCGGTAGTTTCTAAATTTTTGCCTGTACACCTCGGGTACCAGTTCATAGGAGCGTAGAATGGCACTTTTAACAGTGTCATAATTTAAATTTTCAGAGATAGGAAGTGCAGCAATAATTTCTTGAGCTTTTCTGTACATTTTGCTTTGCAAGAGGAGGGGCCAAACATCACAAGGCCAATTTAAAGCTGTTGCAATTCGTTCAAATACTGCGAAATAAGAATCAAGTTCACTCTCTCGGAGAGCACCAGGGTTTGAGAAGGCACCTTGAGAGGCCCACTAGCCTCTGAAGTTTATTCAGTTAAAATCAGCCTACCCTACACTTACCAGCAAGTTAAATTGGCTACTAATTATTCCAGGGATCCCGGACGAGCCCCCAATATGTTACAAGCTGTTCTCTGGGAAGAATGGAAGTAACAAGATTAGTAGCTTTTTTGCTTTTAATGTTAAGGCAAGTGAGGATGTGACAAAGAAACAAAAAAAAACTTCAGTTAACTACAAACAAAAACAAACAAAAGGAGGCTTTTAGAGTACGAACTTGAGAATAAGGTTAAACACAAAGGAACAAAATTCAATTCACAAATTTCAGTTCAATTTAACAAAGGTCACAAAGTTTCTAAGTTTCCAAGGTTGAAAGTTTCAAAAGTTCCAAAGTTTCAACGTGTGTTAAGTGGCATGCCATCAGCACACAGAATCAGGCAGCCTCGAGTTGCAGGAGGCGAGTCCCTTTGAAGGGGGTGCGCCACAGGTGGAGGATGTTGACTGACCAGGCTGTTGGTGTTTGCTCCAATCACAAATTGAGTGGTGCTGTCAATCAGGTGGCAGCTGTGGAGCACATATGGAGAGGCTGAGAGAGAAAGAGAAAAGAGAGAAGGAGAGAGAGAGAGAGAGAGAGAGAGGGGGGAGGGGGGGACAGAGAGACATACACATACATTGTAAGAGGGGCTGTAACACACACACGGGGCGTGTCCTCACACGGGGCGTGTCCTCACACAGAGCGGTGATGTCACAGCCCTGTGTGTGTCCTATTGGCTCAGAGTGGTGATGTCACAGTCCTGTGGGTGTCCTATTGGCTTAGAGTGGTGATGTCACAGTCCTGTGTGTGTCCTATTGGCTCAGTGCGGTGATGTCACACATGTGTGTCCACAGACTCGGTGCGTCTGGTCTCGGGGCCCAGTCTGTGCTCAGGATCAGTGCAGATCTGGAACCAGTCCTGGACCTGGGTCTGTGAAGGGGCCTTGGACCAGCAGGGGGCAGAGGTGCTGTGCAGGGAGCTGGGCTGTGGGGCTCCTTCACTCCTCCAGGGGGCGCTCTCTCCTCTGGAGCAGAGGTTCCACTGTGAGGGCCATGAGTCTGCTCTGATGGACTGTCCCCACTCCGGCTCAGAGACCTGCTCCTCTGGAGCCGCTGTCAACCTCACCTGCTCAGGTAAAGGGGCGGGGCCCTCATTTCTCAGGTAAAGGGGCGGGGCTTCACTGCTCTGACAAAAAGTGGTGGGGCCTCACTGCTCAGGTAAAGGCTCACTCTGTCTCTTGTCTGTTCAGAGCTCAGGCTGGTGGGAGGAGCCAGTCGCTGTGCTGGGACTGTGGAGGTGAGACACAGAGGAGAGTGGAGACGGGTGGAGCCCTTTGAATTTTGGGACCTGGAGGACACAGCTGCTGTTTGCAGAGACCTGGACTGTGGCTCTGCTCTTTATGGAGAAGAGAGACGTGATTTTCCACAGAGTCCAGTGTGGGAGGTCTCACCTGACTGTGTGAAGAAGTCTGCAGTGAGAGACTGTGTCTTTGGTTCATCCTCCTGTTCCTCTTCCACAGGTCTGGAGGTGAAGTGTTCAGGTAAAAAAGTCTAATCTCACATTTTTATATTTCTCAGATGTTTGTTTCGAGACTCTCACAGAACAAACATACACAGGGGGCGTGACCTGACACAGAGAGGGTGTGTCCTCCGTGTGTGTCTCTGGACATGAGGACAGTCCTGGTGGACACAGAGCACGACACAGACGAGTCCAAGTGTGTGAGTTTTGAAACTCTCCAAAAAGAATCTGTGATCACAGCGAAACGGCACCAGTCTGAAACCCAGAGTGACGCTAAAAACATGATTAAATATGTTCACAGAAGATTAGCTCTGTCAGCAGCAAAGACCAGTTTAGACGCGAGTCTCAGGTTTAGTTTGAAAACTACAGAGAGATTCACTTCTCACGTGTTTAGTAATAAGTGAACCAGGACTAAACCAGGACAAAACCAGAACTGAACCAGGACTAAACCAGAACTGAACCAGGACTAAACAGGAGGACTTCACCAGAGCGGTGATGTCACACGTGTGTGTCCTATTGGCTCAGAGCGGTGATGTCACAGTCCTGTGTGTGTCCTATTGGCTCAGAGCGGTGATGTCACAGTCCTGTATGTGTCCTATTGGCTCAGAGCGGTGATGTCACAGTCCTGTGTGTGTCCTATTGGCTCAGAGCAGTGATGTCACAGTCCTGTGTGTGTCCTATTGGCTCAGAGCGGTGATGTCACACATGTGTGTCCACAGACTCGGTGCGTCTGGTCTCGGGGCCCAGTCTGTGCTCAGGATCAGTGCAGATCTGGAACCAGTCCTGGACCTGGGTCTGTGAAGGGGCCTTGGACCAGCAGGGGGCAGAGGTGCTGTGCAGGGAGCTGGGCTGTGGGGCTCCTTCACTCCTCCAGGGGGCGCTCTCTCCTCTGGAGCAGAGGTTCCACTGTGAGGGCCATGAGTCTGCTCTGATGGACTGTCCCCGCTCCGGCTCAGAGACCTGCTCCTCTGGAGCCACTGTCAACCTCACCTGCTCAGGTAAATGGGGGGGAATCACTGCTCAGGTAAAGGGGCCTCTTTGCTCAGGTTAAGGGGCGGGCCCCACTCTGTCTCTTGTCTGTTCAGAGCCGCTCAGGCTGGTGGGAGGAGCCAGTCGCTGTGCTGGGACTGTGGAGGTGAGACACAGAGGAGAGTGGAGACGGGTGTGGCCCTATGGACTCTTTGGACTCTGGTACCTGGAGGACACAGCTGCTGTTTGCAGAGACCTGGACTGTGGCTCTGCTGTTTATGGAGAAAAGAGAGATGGTTTTTTAAAGAGTCCAGTGTGGTGGGTCACATCTGCCTGTGTGAAGAAGTCTGCAGTGAGAGACTGTGTCTATGATTCATCTTCCTCTTCTGGGGGTCTGGAGGTGAAGTGTTCAGGTAAAAGTCTGATCTCACATTTTTATATTTCTTAGATATTTTTTTCTAATCTCCCTCAGAACAAACACACACAAATATACACATGTACACACACACATACACACACAGACACACAGAGGGACGTGTCCTCACACAGAGGGGGCGTGTCCTCTGTGTGTGTGTCTCTGGACATGAGGACAGTCCTGGTGACACACAGAACACGACACAGAGACGAGTCCAAGTGTGGTGTGAGTTTTGAAACTCTCCAAAAAGAGTCTGTGATCACAGAGAAACGGCGCCAGTCTGACACCCAGAGTGACGCTAAAACATGATTAGGCAAGGCAAGTTTATTTGTATAGCACAATTCGTACAAAAGGTAATGCAAAGTGCAGAATAGGAAAGACATTAAAATCACATAAATCAAAACATAAATAATCACAAATAACTATCATAAAGTTAAGATTTCCCCTTGAACTGCCACCTTATCGTGGTGGGGGAGTTTGTGTACCCGAATGATCCTAGGAGCTATGTTGCCTGGGGCATTATGCCCCTGGTAGGGTCTCCCATGGCAAACAGGTCCTAGGTGACAGGTCAGACAAAGAGCAGTTCTCAATACCCCTATGAAATTAAAGACAACAAGGATTGTGACGTCGCCCGGTATGGCGCAGCCGGGGCCCCACCCTGGAGCCAGGCCTGGGGTTGGGGCTCGAATGCGAGCGCCTGGATGACGTGGGTCCGCCCTCCTGTGGGCTCACCACCCAAAGAGGGTCTCATAGGGGTCGGGTGCGTAGAGGACTGGGCAGCAGTCGAGGATGGGTGTCTCGATGACCCAGTCCACAGACACAGCATCTGGCTGTAGTGACGTGGAATGTCACCTCGCTGGGGGGGAAGGAGCCTGAGCTTGTACAGGAGATTGAGAGGTACCGGCTAGATATAGTCGGGCTCACCTCCACGCACAGTTGGGCTCTGGTACCCAACTCCTTGAGAGGGTTGGACCCTCCACTTCTCTGGCGTTGCCCATGGGAGAGGCGGCGAGCTGGTGTGGGCTTGCTCATTGCCCCACAGCTCAGCCGTCACGTGTTGGAGTTCACCCCGGTGAACGAGAGGGTGGCGTCCCTGCGCCTTCGGGTCGGGGACAGGTCTCTCACTGTTGTTTCGGCCTATGGGCCGAACAGCAGTACAGAGTACCCAGCCTTCTTGGAGTCCCTGGGAGGGGTACTAGACAGTGCACCTACTGGGGACTCCGTTGTTCTCCTGGGGGACTTCAACGCCCACGTGGGTAATGCCAGTGACACCTGGAGGGGCGTGATCGGGAAGAACGGCCTCCCCGATCTGAACCCGAGTGGTGTTTTGTTATTGGACTTCTGTGCTAGCCACAGTTTGTCCATAACGAACACCGTGTTCAAAAACAAGGGTGTCCATCAGTGCACGTGGCACCAGGACACCCTAGGTCGGAGGTCGATGGTCGACTTTGTTGTCGTGTCATCTGACCTTCGTCCGCGTGTTTTGGACACTCGGTTGAAGAGAGGGGCAGAGGTGTCAACCGATCACCACCTGGTTGTGAGTTGGATCCGCTGGCAGAGGACGAAGCTGGACAGACCTGGCAGACCCAAGTGCATTGTGAGGGTCTGTTGGGAACGTCTGGTGGAACCCTCTGTCAGTAGGGTCTTCAACTCACACCTCCGGGAGAGCTTCTCCCATATCCCGGGGGAGGTTGGAGACATGGTGTCCCAGTGGGCCATGTTCTCCACCTCTATTGTCCATGCGGCTGCGCATAGCTGCGGGCACAAGGTCTCTGGTGCCTGTCGCGGCGGCAATCCCCGAACCCGATGGTGGACGCCGGAAGTAAGGGATGCCGTCAGGCTGAAGAAGGAGTCTGGCTTGTGGGACTCCTGAAGTAGCCGACAGGTACCATCAGGCCAAGCGTGCAGTGGCCTGTGCAGTGGCAGAGGCAAAAACTCGGGGTTGGGAGGAGTTCGGGGAGGCCATGGAGGAGGACTATTGGTCTGCCTCGAAGAAATTCTGGCAAACCGTCTGACGCCTCAGGAGGGGGAAGCAGTGCTTCACCAACACTGTTTACAGTGCGCGTGGAGAGCTGCTGACCTCGACTGGGGATATTGTTGGGCGGTGGAAGGAATACTTTGAGGATCTCCTCAATCCCACTGTCACGTCTTCCGAGGAGGAAGCAGAGTTTGAGGACTCAGAGGCGGACTCAGCTATTACCCTAGCTGAAGTCACTGAGGTGGTTGGCAAGCTCCTCGGTGGCAAGGCTCCGGGGGTGGATGAGATCCCGTCCTGAGTATCTTAAATCTCTGGATGTTGTGGGGCTGTCTTGGTTGACACGCCTTTGCAACATCGGGGACAGTACCTGTGGAATGGGTAGACCGGGGTGGTGGTCCTCTCTGTTTAGAAGAAGGGGGACCGGAGGGTGTGTTCCAACAGTAGGGGAATCACACTCCTCAGCCTTCCCGGTAAGGTCTATTCCAGGGTGCTGGAGAGGAGAATCCGACCTATAGTCGAACCTCGGATCCAGGAGGAGCAGTGTGGTTTTCGTCCCGGTCGCGGAACACTGGACCAGCTCTATACTCTCCATCGGGTGCTCGAGGGTTCATGGGAGTTTGCCCAACCGGTCCACATTTGTTTTCTGGACCTGGAAAAGGCATTCGACCGTGTCCCTCGTAGTGTCCTTTGGAGGGTGCTCTGGGAGTATGGGGTCCGGGGCCCTTTGCTAAGGGCTGTCCGGTCCCTGTCCAAGTCAGACCTGTTCCCAGTGCATGTTGGACTCCGCCAGGGCTGCCCTTTGTCACCGGTTCAGTTCATTGTATTTATGGAAAGAATTTCTAGGCGCAGTCAGGGGCCGGAGGGGTTCTGGTTCGGGAACCACAGGATCTCATCTCTGCTGTTTGCAGATGATGTTGTCCTGATGGCTTCATCGAACCAGGACCTGCAACAGTCACTGGGGCGGTTTGCAGCCGAGTGTGAAGTGGCTGGGATGAAAATCAGCACCTCCAAATCCGAGGCCATGGTTCTCGACCGGAAAAAGGTGGTTTGCTCTCTTTGGATGGGTGGAGAGTCCTTGCCTCAAGTGGAGGAGTTCAAGTATCTCGGGGTCTTGTTCACGAGTGAGGGGCGGATGGAGCGTGAGATTGACAGGCGCATCGGTGCAGCGTCTGCAGTGATGTGGTCGCTGTATCGAACCGTTGTGGTAAAGAAGGAGCTGAGTCGAAAGGCAAAGCTCTCGATTTACCTCAAGCTTTGGGTAATGACCAAAAGGACAAGATCGTGGATACAAGCGGTTGAAATGAGCTTCCTCCATAGAGTGGCTGGGCGCTCCCTTAGAGATAAGGTGAGGAGCTCAGTCACACGAGAGGAGCTCGGAGTAGAGCCGCTGCTCCTTCACGTCGAGAGGAGTCAGTTGAGGTGGCTCGGGCATCTATTCCGGACACCCCCTGGACGCCTCCCTAGGGAGGTGTTCCAGGCACGTCCTACCGGGAGGAGGGCCCGGGGAAGACCCAGGACACGCTGGAAGGACTATATCTCTCGGCTGGCCTGGGAACGCCTTGGGATGCTTCCGTAAGAGCTGGAGGAAGTGTGTGTGGACAGGGAAGTCTGGGCCTCCCTACTGAAACTGCTGCCTCCGCGACCCGGCTCCGGATAAAGCGGAAGAAAATGGATGGATGGAAAGTTAACATTAAAATATTAAAAAAAAAGACTGCAGAATAAAAACCTTTCAGTCATATGCACAGATAAACAGAACTGTTTTGAGCCTGGATTTAAACATTGTCAAAGTCGAGGTCTGTCTCACATCTTTGGGATTGTTACAGGTTTTAGCTGCATGAAACTGAAATGCTGATTCCCCATGTTTAGTCCTGACTCTGGGCACCAGCAGGAGGCCAGTCCCTGAAGTCCTTAGTGTGAGATGGTTCTTATGGCACTAACATGTCAGAGATGTTCTTTGGTGCTAGGCCATGGAGAGACTTGTTCACAAGCAGAGCTGCTTTAAAGTCTATTCTTTGAGCTACAGGAGTCAGAGACCTGAGCACAGGACTTATGTGCTCGTACTTCCTGGTTCTAGTCAGACCCGAGCAGCAGTGTTCTGGATGTACTGTTCTGTCTTAAGGCCCGTTTGGAGAGGCCAGTGAGCAGGACGTTACAGTCGTCTAACCAACTGGAGACAAATGCAGGATAAGTCTCTTTAAGTCTGGCTTTGACAGTATACCTTTGACTTTTGCAATGTTTTTAGATGGTATAAAGCTGCAGATGTTATTGATTTGATGTGGCTGTTAAAGTTAAAGTCTGAGTCCATTATTACCTCTAGATTTCAGACTGATTTGAAGGTTTTAGAGAGAGAGACTGGAGGTGACTCTGACACTTTCTCTATGTTTCTGTGGGTCTATGACTTTCATCTTAGCTGAGTTTTTCTGTAGAAAGTTGTTTTCATCCACACACTGATCTGATGCAGTGTCAGAGTGAATCCACTGGTCCATATTCACCTGCTGCAGTGAGACATAGATCTGAGTGTCATCTGCAGAGTTGTGGTAGGACACATTGTTGCTGCGTATTAACTGGCCTAATGGCAGCATGTACAGATTGAACCACAGGGGTCCTAAAATTGACCCCTGGGGCACCCCACGGGTCAGGGACATTTTATCTGAGACACATTTTCCAATTTCAACAAAGAACTCCCTGTTTTCTAGATAGGACTTGAACCAGTTTAGTGCAGTACCACAGATGCCCTCCCAGTCCTCTAGTCTCTGTAAGAGGATCCATGATACACAGTGTCAAAGGAGACTCAAATCTAACAGGATCAAGACTGAGACTTTGTTGCATCAGTGTTCAGGCGGATGTCATTTGTCACCTTGATAAGAGCAGTCTCAGTGCTGTGGTGGGGTCTAAAACCCGACTGGAAAATATCGAAGGGGTTGTTAATTTGGAGGAAGTTAATAAGTTCTTGGTAAACAACTTTTTCGACGACTTTGCCTAAAAATGGCAGATACGAGAATGGTCGGTAATTGTTCAATATTGTGGCATCAAGACTGCTCTTCTTTAGGAGAGGCTTGATAACTGCAGTTTTCAAAGTTCTTGGGAATGTTCCAGATTGAAGTGACATATTAACTATGCAAGTGAGTGGTGACAGCAAACTGTTGAGCACAGACTTTAGAAATTTAGTGAGTAACACATCAAGGCAGCATGTAGATGAACTCAGACTGAGGACGATCTCTTGGACAGTTTTGTCAGTTACAGGTGCAAAGTGAGTCAGCTCTAAGTGTCTAGGTGGCTGCAGGGATGTTATTTGCTTTGTGGAATTGATGCATTTTTTATGGCCTGAACCTTGTCATTAAAGAATACTGCAAACTCATTGCACTTAGATGTGGAAATTAGTTCTAGCAGCAGCGAGGTTGGACAGTTTGTTAATCTGTTTACTGTTGCAAACAGGACACGAGAGTTGTTACTGCAACTTCCGATAATGTCAGAAAAATACCTCTGCCTTGTTCTACATGAACTGTGGTAATACATGTGCATCTTTTCTCTGTAAATCTCATAATGAACCCGAAGCTTTGACTTGCTTCATTCCCGCTCGGCCCTCCTCCCTTTTCTCTGTCCTGAGTCATCATTCCTCCATTCCTTCATCGGGGCAATGGTGTCCAGAACATTCAAAACACTCGACGTCACAGAGTTCAACAAATCATCATCATTAGAACATGAGGTATTTTCAAAGTGAATCATTTCCATGAAGAGTTCACCTGTTTTATCATTTATGTTTCTCCTTCAAACAACTGCAGGACCAGCCACTGGTTTGGGAATAACAGACAGGTCAAAGAAGACACAGAAATGATCAGACAGAGCAACATCCACCACATTGACATTTGAAATATTTACTCCTTTTGTAATGAGCAGGTCCAGAGTGTCCCTCTGTTGTGGGTGGGCTCCTGACATGAGTCAGACCAAAGGTTTCAAGGACAGAGCAGAGCTCTTTAGCATTTCTGTCAAACACATTATCCACATGTTCATTAAAATCACCTGTAAGGACTAAACCATCAAAGTCTGTGCAGACGACTGAAAGCATCTCAGTAAAATCATCAATAAAACTTAGACAGTGCTGGGGAGGTTTGCATATGATAAGTAGACTATAGAGGGTGATTGTTTTAGCTCCATTTTAAAGGAAATATACTCAAAAGATGAAAACACCCCAAATGACAATCTGTGACTAATTAAATTATCTCTAAAAAATGCACACACACCTCCACCTTTTTTGTTTACTCGTGTTTCAGATTCAAATTTGAAGTTTGGTGGAGTTGATTCCACTAGAATTGCATTACCTGTGTTTTTGTAAAGCCATGTTTCGGTTAAAAACATAAAATCAAGATTAAAAGAAGAAATAAAATTAAAGCCGCAAGCGGCATCGAACGGCCCTCGCGGGCCGCGCTTCGCACTTGGCCGACCGGGCACTCCCTGTAGGTGGCGCTGACCCGCCACTTGTCTCTGTTTTATTGTGGCTTTGGGCTGCACTTGTCACCAAACAAAGTCAAAAGACATTGGGAGCACTGATGCACAAAATGCACCAACATGGGCTTTTCCAGGCATCGCCATGGCAACACCGTGCAAAATACAAAGTTGGCCCCTAGGACTTTTTTGATGGGGACGATGTAAAGAATCAACGTGCCAAATCTCACAATCGTCATTTAAGGTATGAAGTCGTTATAAGACTTTGAAAAGTCCAAAAATGTGTAAATTTTCCCATTAGAATAACATGGGGTATTTCGCGCATCACCATGGCAACAGAGTGAAAAATATGGCATGGGTGTAATTGACTTTTTTGATGGGGATGATATGATGAGTCATTCTGGCAAATTTCACTTAATTCCATGAAACTAATGTTTTTCTCATGAATGGGAAATTTTCGGAGCGTTCCCATTAGGATAACATGGAAACTTCGGCGCATCGCCATGGCAACAGGATGCAAAAAACGACATGGGTCTGATTGACTTTATTGATTGGAATGACGAAATGGAATTTTGTGTGAAATTTCGTAACATTTGGGAAAACTAAATTTTTGAACCTCCATACAAATTAATTTGTTATTCTGTAGGGGGCGCTATTGCACCAATTTTGTTTCTTTCACAATGAGTAGGTCTAGGCCAGAAAGTTTTACAAGTGATTCGAATTTGAGTCAAATCGGACTTAGTATGCGCAAATGGGAGCAAATTTTGAAATTTGAAAATTGCAAAAATTCCGATGGAATTTTGCGGCTTCGCCGCACGGAAGCCGTTATACGTATCAATGTAAATCGGATAACTTTAGATGCCCCACTTGTCTAGATGATGTCCAGTGATTTTCAGCCCTGCAGGTGAAGCGCCTTCAGAGGAGTTGACGAAAATGCGACGTCAACGAAAACGCTGACTCGGCATTTCGGAATATTCAATCCAAGATGGCCGACTTCCGGTTTGTCAGGGGGCGTGGCCATAATAATATTTTTTGTTTGGCATCACTTGAAGAATGTGTGTACCGAATTTGGTGGCTCTACGACAAAGTTGACGTCGGGGCGTCTCCCATTGACGCAATGTATTTTGACTTTTGTAGGTGGCGCTGTCGCGCCATTTTTTTATGCCCAATGATACACCATATAAAAAAATAAATTTTTCGGCAGACCTGAATTTTGGGCAAAATTTGGTGAGTTTTAGAATACGTTCAGGGGGTCAAATTCCTGTTCAAAGTGCAGAAGAAAGAAGAATTAAAGCCGCAAGCGGCATCGAACGGCCCTCGCGGGCCGCGCTTCGCACTCGGCCGACCGGGCACTCCTTGTAGGTAGCGCTGATCCGCCACTTACCTCCGTTTATTGTGTCTTTGGGCTGCACTTGTTACCAAACAAAGTCAAAAGACATTGGGAGCACTGATGCACAAAATGCACCAACATGGGTTTTTCCAGGCATCGCCATGGCAACACCGTGCAAAATACAAACTTGGCACCTCGGACTTTTTTGATGGGGACGATGTAAAGAATCACCGTGCGAGATCTCACATTCTTCATTGAAGGTCTGAAGCCGTTATAAGACTTTGAAATGTCCCAAAATTTGTAAATTTTCCCATTAGGATAACATGGGGTATTTCACGCATCACCATGGCAACAGAGTGAAAAATATGACATGGGTGTGATTGACTTTTTTGATCGTGATGACATGATGAGTGATTCTGGCAAATTTCACTTAATTCCATGAAACTAATGTTTTTCTCATGAATGGGAAATTTTCAGAGCATTCCCATTAGAATAACATGGGCACTTTGGCGCATCGTCATGGCAACAGGGTACAAAAAACGATATGGGTCTGATTGACTTTATTGATCAGGATGACCCACTGGAATTTTGTGTGAAATTTCGTAACATTTGGGAAAACTAAATTTTGGGACCTCCATGCAAATGTATTTGTTAATCTGTAGGGGGCGCTATCGCGCCAATTTTGTTTCTTTCACAATGAGTAGGTTTAGGCCAGAAAGTTTTACAAATGATTCGAATTTGAGTGAAATCGGACTTTGTATGCGCAAACGGGAGCAAATTTTCAAATTTGAAAATTGCAAAAATTCCGATGGAAATTTGCGGCTTCGCCGCACGGAAACCGTTATACGTATCAATGTAAATTGGATAACTTTTGATGCCCCACTTGTCTAGATGATGTCCAGTGATTTTCAGCCCTGCAGGTGAAGCGCCTTCAGAGGAGTTGACGAAAATGCGACGTCAACAAAAATGCTGACTCGGCATTTCGGAATTTTCAATCCAAGATGGCCGACTTTCCGGTTTGTCAGGGGGCGTGGGCATAATAATATTTTTTTGTTTTGGCATCACTTGAAGAATGTGTGTACCGAATTTGGTGTGGCTCTACGACAAAGTTGACGTCGGGGTTGTCTCCCATTGACGCAATGTATTTTGACTTTTGTAGGTGGCGCTGTCGCGCCATTTTTTTAAGCCCAATGATGCACCATATAAAAAAATAAATTTTTCAGCAGACCTGAATTTTTGGGCAAATTTTGGTGAGTTTTTTTGGAATCAGGGCAAGGTCGCGACCTCAGCCGAACTTGTGCGCTGCGCGCACAAGTTCGGCAAGACAGTTAGCAACGATGAGTGCCTGGGCTTCGCCCAGGCACTCATCGTTGCGGAAGCAATAGGCCCTACGCCCTGTAGGGGCTCGGGCCTAATAAAAATTAAAATAATAATATTTTTAGCAAAAACAATATATCCGAAAACATTAGAATGACAAATTATACGTTTTTCGAAAGCTCTCGACCTTCCCCACGTCACCGTGGGGTCATTGGCGAATGACGGGCGCTGACGCGCCCGTCATTCGCCATGATGTTGGGGCCCCGCCATTGACCTCCCATTGACTTCCATTCATTTTAGCAGTAATAAAGATGGCCCATGCCTGCGGCATGGGTTGCTGGGATAGTGGAGTCAGGGCAAGGTCGCGACCTCAGCCGAACTTGTGCGCTGCGCGCACAAGTTCGGCAAGACAGTTAGCAACGATGAGTGCCTGGGCTTCGCCCAGGCACTCATCGTTGCGGAAGCAATAGGCCCTACGCCCTGTAGGGGCTCGGGCCTAATAATAATATTTTTAGCAAAAAACATATATATCCAATAACATTAGAATGACAAATTATACATTTTTCGAAAGCTCTGGACCTTCCCCACGTCACCGTGGGGTCATTGGCGAATGACGGGCGCTGACGCGCCCGTCATTCGCCATGACGTCGGGGTCGCGCCACTGACCTCCCATTGACTTCCATTCATTTTAGCAGTAATAAAGATGGCCCATGCCTACGGCATGGGTTGCTGGGATAGTAGAGTCCGGGCAAGGTCACGACCTCAGCCGAACTTGTGCGCTGCGCGCACAAGTTCGGCAAGACAGTTAGCAACGATGAGTGCCTGGGCTTCGCCCAGGCACTCATCGTTGCGGAAGCAATAGGCCCTACGCCCTGTAGGGGCTCGGGCCTAATCATTAATTAAAATGACTTGTTACATAAAGATCTGACATTGAGCACAGCAAGTTTAAAATTAGTTTCAGTGGGACTGGATGTTATCTTCTTACAGGGAATGAGAACTAAATGTCTCTGATTGGACAGTCTAACTGTCCTTCTGTTAATCAGTCTACGTGGTGTGACTGTAGATACAGCTCCATCACAGGCCTCAACCTAATATTATCTTTATCATGACTGTAAGTCCTGGGACAGCAGAGGCCCTGTGTGTCCGAGCTCTGTGATAACAGCTCTGGAGGAGGGTAGGGAAGGGTGAGCAGGGGGGAGTTTGGCTGAGGGACCAGGTGAGGGCCGAGGAGGTGGAGGCAGGGGGGGGAGTTTGGGTGAGGGACCAGGTGAGGGCCGAGGAGGTGGAGCAGGGGGGAGTTTGGCTGAGGGACCAGGTCAAAGACGAGGGGGATAAATGGGTACGGGGAAGAGTTCAGCATAGTTGATGTCAGAAATCTGGACTGCACTATATTGGGAGTGAGGGGAGTCCATCTTAATTCCTGATCTGATGAGGCTTTCTAGATGGTTGGGAAGGGCCATGGTGAAGGTGGGGAGGGAAAAGGAGAGTGAGGAGTCCCTAGAGGGAGTAGATGTAGGAAAGGGGACCCAGGGCTGGTCTGTGGGCAGAGGAGGTGATGTGGGTGCTGCTGGGACTGAAACCTCTGTTGGGGCTGTCACAGACACGTTCAAGGCCTGTGACGAGGGCCCTGAGGGAGGTGACGCTGGAGATGGATCTTTCACTTGGGAGGGTGGTGCTGCTGCTAACTTGGTCTCTGGGGAAGGTGGTGGTGCTGCTGAATCCCTCGCTGGGGGAGATGGTCGTGGAGCTGGTAATGACTCCTTCGCTGGGGGAGGTGGTTGTGCTGCTGGTGTGACTCCTTCGCTGGGGGAGGTGGTGGTTGTCGTGGTGGTGCTGTTGGTGGTGCTGATACATTGGCTCAGTCTCTGGCTAGTGCAGCAGGAATGCTTCTCTCATTCCTCTTTTCTCTCACTGGCCCAAGACCCTGTCCAGGCCGGTGCCTCAAAGCGTGGAGGAGGTTCTCCGTCAGCACTCTCACTCCACCTCTGCTCAGGTGTGGGCCATTTCCCTTGAGCAGCTCCTCTCGTTTCCAGAACAGATCAAAGTTTTCAATGTAGTGCAGTCCTCTGACCACACACATGTTGAACAGCCATGTGTTCAGTTGAAACAGCCTTGTGAATTTGTTCATTTTCCTTCTGTCTATGCTGGGAAGTGGTCCACTGATGAATGTCTTAACCTCCACTTTATCAAGCTCCTCGAATAATACAATGAAATTCTTTTTCAAGATTTCAGTCCGATTCATTCCGGTGTCAACTGCACCACGTGCACAATCAGCTGTTTAACTCCTCGTGTGTTGACAAAACTTTTGGAAGGAGTTTTGTAATCTCAGAAACAGTGTGACTGGTATAGGAGCATGTTTGGATTCCTCTGTGGCTCACATCTCTGATAGCACCGTCTCCTAACAGCAGCGTATCTTTGACCTTGATGTTTGGCACAGATCACATGTCTGTCTCTTTTGCCAACTTCATTGCTCTTGTTTTGTGACAAAAATCCATTTTCTGTTTGTATATTAACATGAACATCAGTCTGTGACAGTGGTAAAATCTGTTTGTAGCTGTATTTTGGGTGATTTAACCATATTAGCTTTGTCTTTTATCACTTGTTGCATTGGTTTTGGAGAGTTTTGGAAAAGACACCGTATCACTCAGGTTTAAGATGAAAGTAGCAGTTTTTTCACCCTCTTCTCTGAAAGTAACTGTGGGCTGCTGACCCCTGAAGTCACAGGGAGCGTCCGGTGAAGTCCTTTTTCAGATTCTAAAACAAATATCCGTGTTTGTAGCTCATTCATTTGTTGTTGATAGTTCCAGCAGCGTTCGCAGAAAGAATTCCTTTGGTTTCTTCCCTCGAACATGTCGCTGGCTCGTCAAAAAATTTTGTCTAAAAAAAAAAAAGTAAAAATAGTTCAAAAGTCTTGGTTTACTTAAAAGAAAATCATAACTAAACAAATCTCCCAACACTGGAAGAGGTAAATGATTAAAAAGTAAGAAGAAGCAAGTAAGAAAGGAAGCAGCAGGAGCAAGCAAGGTTTGCGTCTGCACTCTTCAGAAGCAGGAAATCAGTGATTAAATATGTTCATGAAGGATTAGGTCTGTCAGCAGCAACGACCAGTTTAGACTTGAGTCTCATGTTTAGTTTGAACCAGGACTAAACCAGAACTAAACCAGGTCTAAGCAGGAGGACTGCACCAGAGTGGTGATGTCACAGTCCTGTGTGTGTCCTATTGGCTCAGAGCGGTGATGTCACACATGTGTGTCCACAGACTCGGTGCGTCTGGTCTCGGGGCCCAGTCTGTGCTCAGGATCAGTGCAGATCTGGAACCAGTCCTGGACCTGGGTCTGTGAAGGGGCCTTGGACCAGCAGGGGGCAGAGGTGCTGTGCAGGGAGCTGGGCTGTGGGGCTCCTTCTCTCCTCCAGGGGGCGCTCTCTCCTCTGGACCAGAGGTTCCGTTGTGAGGGCCATGAGTCTGCTCTGATGGACTGTCCCCGCTCCGGCTCAGAGACCTGCTCCTCTGGAGCCGCTGTCAACCTCACCTGCTCAGGTAAAAGGGCGGGGCCTCACTGCTCAGGTAAAGGGGCGGGGCTCACTCTGTCTCTTGTCTGTTCAGAGCCGCTCAGGCTGGTGGGAGGGGCCAGTCGCTGTGCTGGGACTGCAGAGTTGAGACACAGAGGAGAGTGGAGACGGGTGGAGCCCTCTAGACTCTTTGGACTCTGGTACCTGGAGCACACAGCTGCTGTTTGCAGAGACCTGGACTGTGGCTCTGTTGTTTATGGAGAAAGAGAGATGATTTTCCACAGAGTCCAGTGTGGGAGGTCTCACCTGACTGTGTGAAGAAGTCTGCAGTGAGAGAATGTGTCGATGGTTCATCCTCTTCCTCTTTCTTGGGTCTAGAGGTGAAGTGTTCAGGTAAAAGTCTGATCTCACATTTTTATTTTTCTCAGATGTTTATTTCTTGTCAATCTCAGAACAAACACACACAAATATACACATGTACACACACACACATACACACACACACACACACACAGTCAAAGGTTAGGAGAGAGGCCGAGTCAGAGGAGATGGGCGGAGTCAGATGTGTCATTGCGCCCTCTGCTGGATGGGACTTTCTTGTTATAACCAAAGTCTTTAGTGGTTCATCATGTCAGACTTTAGACCTACTACAGTTTGAAACTTGAATGTGTCATGTTCACGTTTAGATTTGATGATGTCATGATGTTTCAGATGGAGGCGGGGCCTGTATAACTCTATAAAACTCTATATACTCTCCTCTATATAAACTCTGAACTCTGTGGGAGACTTACTATTTTTAAACTAATGTCCAAACTTCTGCTCCACAAATGTTGAACCTTCTCATTATTAGTTTGGGATCAGCTCCACAAATTGTCTTATTAATCTAATGGTTTTAACTGACGACACTCACGTCTTTGGGCTTGAATAATGGATCCACTTTATGAAGATACTGTGAAAAAATCATTTGGCTTTTGTTTATGTTAACTGACACAGAAGACGCTGAACTATAAAAAAAAAATACTGATATCTCACTGTACTTTTTCTCTCACTCCAGATCCTCCCTCCTCTCCTCCTCCTCCCTCCTCTTCTCCTCCTCCCTCCTCTCCTCCTCCCTCCTCCTCTTCTCCTCCTCCCTCTTCTCCTCCTCCCTCCTCTTCCTCCTCCTCCTCTCCCTCCGTGTGAATGCTGTGCGCCCTCTGCTGGTGCTGATCTACAGGGAGCAGCGTCACACAGGTAACCCAACAGTCTGAGATGTTGTTTTGCACTGAGGTGGGAGAGGACAGCAGTTTCATCTGTGCTATATATCCTGTATGTATATGCACATGTGACAATAAAGAGAAATTGAATTGAACGTTCTGACCTAAACTAAAGAATGATCCCACACCAGAGGCTCCAGGTCCTCCAAGCGCTGGATTAACAGACTTTTTAGTGCAGTTTTTCAACCTCCACAGAGGGAGGAGCCTGTGTTCTGCTCACATCATCTACATTTATCAGGGAAGAGAAACACATTTGTCACCATTGGGATTCTTGCACGTTTTTTGGAAACTTATCTCTGACACTTTTGAAGCGCAAACAGTCAATAGCACATCTGGAAATATTTTTTTGTGCCAAACGCTGCCCACCAGTTTTTTCAGCTTTTGCCATGCTCCAGACCATGAACGAAGCTGAGCTCTGTGGGGCGTGGTCTAAAAGTGGCCAGTTGCATCGGCACATTTAATGATTATTATGTATTTTGAGACTCATATTGTGTGGCTCTACCACCACGGATAACACGATAACAAAAAACAAAAAGTGTCAGAAAGAAGGAACCAACAAAAAGCCGCCGTTACGTTGGCCTAAAGATTACGGCTTTGTTTTCTGCATGAAGACGATCTCCAGCCTCTGTGTGTTTGTGTGGTGCTGCGCTCTGATTGGTCATGGTCAAAATCACAGGTGTATTATTGGTTCACCGTCATGGCGTTTGCCTGAAGAACTGGCCAGATAAAAGTGTGAATTTAGTGAAAATGTGCAAGAATCTGGAGTGGTTGAGTGAAATATATTGTACTTATATCTGTAATTCTCCTCCCCGGATGTTAATCTGTGTTAGACAAACACACTGGGCCCAGCGCCTCATCTTAAAGACTCATGACACTAGAACATATTTACATCTTTATTTTATGTTTCGCTCATTGTTACTGTTATAATGCTCTACCCTCCATTCTAACGAGCAGCAGTTAGAAACCAGCAGCTATCTGTTTATGCAAGTGGACTAACCCGCTAGGTGCCGCTTTACAACCAGGAGCATGAGCCTGTTTCGGCTCCACTGACTCTGGCTCTAATTCACTTTTTATGTAAAAAGCACGGCCCCTCTCTGTGTAACTGCTGCTGTCAGGCTCGTCAATCTCGTCAATCAATCGCAGAAGCTAAAGCACAGGCTAACACAGAGGCTAACACAGAGGCTAATGCACAGGCTAACACACAGGTTAATACAGAGGCTAATGCAGAGGCTAAAACAGAGGCTAATGCAGAGGCTAACACAGGCTAACACAGAGGCTAATACCGAGGCTAATGCAGAGGCTAATACAAAAGCTAACACAGAGGCTAACACACAGACTAATGCACAGGCTAACACAGGCTAACACAGAGGCTAATACAGAGGCTAATGCAGAGGCTAACACAGGCTAATACAGAGGCTAACACAGAGGCTAACACACAGGCTAATGCACAGGCTAACGCGGAGGCTAATACAGAGGCTAATGCAGAGGGCTAATACAGAGGCTAACCCAGAAGCTAAAGCACAGGCTAACACAGAGGCTAACACAGAGGCTAATGCACAGGCTAACTAACAGGCTAATGCAGAGGCTAATGCAGAGGCTAATACACAGGCTAATGCACAGGCGAACACAGGCTAATGCACAGGCTAATACACAGGCTAATGCACAGGCTAACACATAGGCTAACACAGAGGCTAAAACACAGGCTAATGCACAGGCTAACACGGGCTAATACAGAGGCTAATGCACAGGCTAATTCACAGGCTAACACACAGGCTAATACACAGGCTAACACACAGGCAAACACACAGGCTAATACACAGGCTAACGCACAGGCTAATGCACAGATTAACATGTTTGAATTTGTAAGTCCAGAGCAGTGGGCGGGGACAGGGGGCAGGTGAAAACAGACACTATCTGAGCACTCAGGCCTCAGTAGCAGCACAATACAGGATTACTCAAACATGAATCACTCTAAATAAAAGCTCAAACGTTTTCCCTCTGCTGGATAAAAGAGGTATTACACAGACTCAGGTTTCAGGTCACTGGGGGGCAGTGTGGAGCAGAGAGGGGCTTTTGGGAGGGCATCTGAACACAACCCCAGTTTGAACCAATCACTTGTCCTGACTCCGCCCACAGGAAGTGCACACCTCGTTTCCATGGAGACGGGCCAGCAGGAGGAGGAGTATGATGACATCGCCGCTGAGGTCACCACCGAGCACAGCTCTGCTTTCATCTTTCAAATGAGTCTGATATTTCAGTCAGAACTTAAGAAATATGTATATAAAGTTTATATACAAATAAAGTTTACAGATTAACTTTATATGTAATGTTTTAAATGTCCTGCACCCATCTTGTTTCCACATATTTTAATAAAATGAGACTTATAAGCCGCTCTTGATCTCTGTCTATATCTAATTATAAAGACTTTTATTTTCCAATAATCAGGAAGTGCACTGTTAGCATGCTACTCACCTGATCTCAAGTAACTAAATAAAAATACCTCCTGTTTGAAACTCTTTGACTGTTTGAAAGTGGTATTTCTCTAAAAGGACAAATCACAAAACTCTCATGTTTCTAAAGATGTGTTTTTTTGATCCAAAGTGACGTTCATAAAGTCCTTGACTCATGTCAGGAGCCACCCACAACAGAGACTCTGGACCTGCTCATTACAAAAGGAGTAAATATTTCAAATGTCAGTGTGGTGGATGTTGCTCTGTCTGATCATTTCTGTGTCTTCTTTGACCTGTCTGTTATTCCCAAACCAGTGGCTGGTCCTGCAGTTGTTTGAAGGAGACACATAAATGATAAACAGGTGAACTCTTCATGGAAATGATTCACTTTGAAAATGTCTCATGTTCTAATGTTGATGATTTGTTGAACTCTGTGACGTCGAGTGTTTTGAATGTTCTGTTTTGAATGTTCTGGACACCATTGCCCCGATGAATGGGTTAAAATGGTTAAAGATCAGCAGAAAGTTCCATGGAGGAATGATGACTCAGGGTAGAGAAAAGAGAGGAGGGCCGAGAGCGGGAATGGAGCAAGTCAAAGCTCCAGGTTCATTATGAGATTTACAGAGAAAAGATGCACATGGCGCTACTCCCGCTCTGAGCAATCACTAAAGGCATGGAAAATCTTCCTATTGACTTATAAGAAGGCTCTGCGGAAGTCCCAAACCAGATATTTCTCAAATTTAATTGAAGTAAACAAAAACAACAGCAGGTTTCTGTTCAGCACTGTAGCCAATCTGACAAACTGCCGCAGCTGAACCCTCAATCCCTGCTACTCTTAGCTGCAATGACTTTGTTAATTTCTTTAACAACAAAATCACAGCAATTAGAGATACACTGAACAAAACTCCTACAGTCAGTATTGAGCAAGTCCAGACTGTAAAACTAATGTCCCACATAAATCCACCAGTGACATTAGACAGGTTTACTGCTGTTGACCAAGCAGAGATAACTTCAGCCTTTATGTCCTCAAAAACATCAACTTGTATCTTAGACCCTAAACCAACCAGACTCCTCAAAGAAATCCTCCCTCTAATTATAGATCCTGTCCTTAATATAATAAATACCTCATTAGAAAATGGTTATGTCCCCCAGTCTTTCAAATATGCAGTGATCAAACCGCTTCTGAAAAAAACTAAACTTGAACCTGATATTTTAGCGAACTATAGATGTGGGAAGGTGGCCCGTTTAATTATTTTGGGCATGTTTGGTATTTTGTGTGATCTGCTTGTTTTTTTGTTTTTTGTTGCATGTTGTGATTTTTGACCTGTTTTTGATTGGACTTGTTTTGGGCTTGGCCCCACCCTTTGCACAGCATCAATGTCCTGCCCTCCTGTAATTGGCAAATTGTCCAAATTGATCGCAGGTATGGACCTTAAAAGCGGGCCTGATAAATAGACTGACTCAGACAAACGGCAGCAGTAGAGGAGAGAACGAGAGACAGAGGATGGAAGAGGGGCACGGGCAGGAGAGGCCTGAGGAAAGGTCAGTGATATGAGACTCACACGGGAGACAGTAACACGAGGAACAGACGGGGACAGTAGCACGAAGAAGGGGACGGAAGGACGCCGGGAGAGATAGGCTGAAGCCAGTGTGGTGAGTGGGGGCGACGCCTGGGGTGGGCTTCTGAGTAACACCATTTAGAAACCCTACTGGCCTTTGTTTTGTGCCCCCCCCCCCCCAGGGTCCGCACGGCGCTGTAGTCGGGAGGAGCCTGGAGCAAACTGGGAACCCCACGGCAACCTTCAGCCCTCCTGTCCCAGCATGTTTTATATGAAGTGTTTTATCGCGTTTTTAACTTTTGTAATAAATGTTTAAAAACTGTACTCTGGCTAAGTCACTGCTCACCCCTGTGGTCAACCTTGGAGCCCTAGACTCCTCAAACCTAGGTGGGTTGCTGGGATAAAAATTGGGGATAGCATTGTGGGAGGTCCATGTAATAAGGGGGTCCCCTCTCGGGTGGCCACATAGACCCATCTCTCTAAACTTCCCTTTGTCTCAAAAATCCTTGAAAAAATTGTAGTTAAGCAGCTTTATCGCCACCTACAGGCCAATAATTTATTTTGAAATTTTTCAATCAGGATTCAGAGCTCACCACAGCACAGAAACTGCACTACTACAAAGTCACAAATGACTTGTTATTAGCTGCTGACAATGGACTAGTCTCAGTCCTGGTTCTGTTTGACCTCAGAGCAGAGTTTCACCATCGACCACAATATTCTACTACAGAGATTAAAATGTGACATAGGTGTCCGAGGGGCAGCCCTCAGCTGGTTTAAATCCTACCTGTCTGCTAGGTACCAGTTTGTTAATGTAAATCAGAGCTCCTCTTCATGTTCTAGAGTAGCCTACGGTGTGCCACAGGGTTCTGTACTGGGTCCAATCCTGTTCACACTCTATATGTTGCCGTTAGGTAATATCATCAGAAAACATGACATTAACTTCCACTGCTCTGCTGATGACACACAGCTGTACTTGTCAATGAAACCAGATCAGTCTGATCGAGTAGACAGACTTAGTGCCTGTGTGAAGGACATAAAAACCTGGATGACACTTAATTATCTGCTTCTTAACCCAGAAAAAAACAGAGGTCATTACTCTAGGCCCCAAAAGCCTGCGAGACTCTCTGTTTGACTAGAAAGTCACTCTGGACAGTGTCAGTGTCGCCTCCAGTTCTACTGTAAGGAACCTTGGAGTCTTGTTTGACCAAGATCTCTCATTCAAACCACATATAAACCAATCCTGTAGAACAGCTTTCTTTCACCTGCGTAATATTGCCAAAATCTGAAAAATCTTGTCTAAAAGTGACGCTGAAAAACTTATCCATGCATTTGTTACATCAAGGCTAGATTACTGTAACTCCTTACTAGTCGCTTGCCCTAAAAGCTCTATAAAAAGCTTTAAGCTAGTTCAAAATGCAGCAGCCCAGGATCCTAACAGGAACTAAGAGAGAGAGACACATCACCCCAGTGCTGGAGTCCCTTCACTGGCTTCCTGTCGAGTTCAGAATTAAATTCAAAGTTCTCCTCCTGACATATGGCCCCTGATGACTCACGTGTGAGGAGGAGGAGCGGCTGCAGGTCAGACGAGCAGCAAGACAGGCGTTGTGAGTTTGTCTAAAAACCGCAACAGCAATGATCAAACTATGCTTTTTTTTGTTTTTTTTTCGGCCAAATAACTGGTTACCTAGTCTTGCACTTCTGATATGCCTGTCCTTATTTGCTCGGCAGCAGTTATGTAAAGAGAAAAATGTTGATCCAGCATATCATCGTACACCAAGAAGCCAACTAACTCTATACACAGTGATTCTAAATAGTGGGCGCGCAAGGTTGCCCTCAACAAACAATAAGAAAAGGACACCGGGGACCTGGATCCGTCCAGGGAAAACGTCACATCAGCGGCTCCACCGGCGGAGTCGCGCCAACGGCTAACAGCCCAGCAGCCGAGATGGACCGGGAACCTGATCTCACCTGGGCTCGCCCATGTTGACCACACTGAGACCTCTACGAACGGCAGGGTCATACCCGGTAAGCCCACAAGAAAGCGAGACATTCATGCTAAAACTGTAGCAATTGACAAACAAAGAGCTACTAAGCTCTTTATGACAGTTAATCATGCTAGAGTTGTGTGGGATCCAGCCTTAAAACCAAAGGGCTTGTTTGGCGGCCACCTTAACATAAGAAGTGTCATTTCCAAAAGCGAACAGCTTCAACATTTGCTCACAAATTCTAATATTGACTATTTATGCATATCTGAAACTTGGTTGAAACCAAATACACCCTTGGGATCCATCAATGTGCTGGTTATACTATATTCAGAAAAGACAGATTAAAACACAGAGGGGGAGGTGTCATGATGTATGTCAAAAATGAAATCCAATGTAACACAAATAGACATTCCAGACTGTAATCTAGAGTGTGTTGGTGTGAAGATTATCCTATCCCCAGAAACGTCATTTATAGTGGTAACCACCCACCTACAGCTAATGATTTGTTTTTCGATAATTTTGACTGACATGCTTAAATCACTTAATAACAAAGAAACTATCCTAATGGGAGACTTCAATTTAAACTGGCTAGATAAGAACCGTAGTAAAAAATTAAAAGACATAACTTCCAAATATCATTTTTTCACAATTGATTAGTTCTCCTACAAGAATTACAGGCTCCACCCAAACAACTCTAGATCTAATATTTTTTTAATAACCTGATCGAGCTACAAAAAAACTACAATCTTGTCACTGGCATGTCAGACCATAACCTTACCCCCGTGGCTCGTAAATTACCAAAACTACGACACAAAAACTTAATAGTGAAAGACAACATTTTTGTATATATACCAAAAAGGAACAGACTACTTCTAGATAATGAATTACAATGTATCAATTGGAGCAATACAAACTTTGGCACAGACTGAGGGAGCTGATGGGCTAATAACAACATTAAATCAAATCATATCCAAATATGTCAAAATAGCCAGTAACAAACTCAACAAAAAGCCAAATCTCCCCCTGGTTTAACGAGAGCTTGTGGCAACTATTAAAAAAACTTGAAGAAATTTCTTAAATCACGATGAGCACAGACCGATTGATCTTCAAATGTTTGAGGAATAAAGTTACATCTCAGCTCCGGGAGGCAAAAGCCAACTTCTTTTCTTAACATCATTAAAGAAGCCAGAGGTAACTATAAACCATATGGCAAAATATTAATAATTAATGGGTAGGGATCATCCAAAAAATACAATTGAACAGATTGAACATAATGGAAATTGTATACAAAAAGCAAAGATATAGTAGACTTCTTTAATGATTTTTTCATAAACTCAGTCAATGATTTAAGACTCAGATTCACACCAACCCACTCCCCCAAGACTACTCTGTTATGTGACATTGAACTAAATTTAGTCCCAGTTAATGACGTACAGATAGGGGAAAATACTCTCTGGATTGTCCAACTCCAAAAGTAAAGATGTACATGGCCTAGACACAGCCACAATTAAGAGAAACTATGACTCACTAACAAGCCAAAAACAAACTAACAAATATGTCAATCCAGCAGGGTTTTTCCCTAACTCCCAAAACATGCAGTTGTTATTCCAATACATAAAGCAGACGAAAAAACACGGGTACAACACTAATTGGCCTATAGTTTGACATTTTAGTTTAAGTAAAGCAATAGAAAAAGTGGTTTGCTAGGCAACAAGTGGATCACCTGGAAACCAACAGCCCGTTACATCCCAGGCAATTCGGATTTAGGAAGCAGCACTCTGTCTTTAGACAAAGGAGGTATTGTAGGAGCCTGTCACGGTCACGTGACTCCTGCCCTGTTTTTCATCCTCCTCTTGTGCCTCCCTCCCCCTTGGTGTCTGTCAATTGCCGGTCGTGGGCGGAGCGTCGTGGGCTTTGCTCCTCCCACGCGCACCTGGGTCTGATCAGGCAATCAACACCACCTACCGACTACAAGAAGCCCCAGGAGACAGACAGCCAACGCCAGACCTTCCACGTACCCACGTGAATGCCTAGCTCCTTACCTTTTGTATTTTCTTGCCTATGCTCGTTTGCTTACCTGGATTCTCTGCCTTCGCCAGACCCAACTTCCCGGACGCCTCCTGTTCCTGCACACTCGGCTCGATCCAGCTCTGCTCCTGTTCCTGGTACAGTGCACCCCGCTATATACTCACCTTGGTCTCTGCACTCCACGCTGCACCTGGTCCTCGTCCTGGTTTCCTCTCCTCGTCTTGCTCCTGTACCTGCACTCCTCGTCCCGGTCCTTGGCGTCGCACTCAAGCTCTAGTCCCGGCTCCGCACCTGATTCTCGTCCCTGGTCCCGCTCCTCGCCTCGCTCCCGTACCTGCACTCCTCGCTCCCAGTCCGTGGCGTCGCACCTAGCTCCAGTCCCGGTCTCTGGTCTCTCTCGCTCCGCTCAGCCCCGCGCACTGCCCCGCCGCTCCTGGTTTCCCTCCTGTTCCCCTGTTGCACACCTTGTTTCACTGATTGTAAATAAACACTGTAAAACTTTCCCGAGTTCTGCATCTTTTGGTCCAGCCTAGTCTCGACATTACGACAGAAAGGTCTGGCCAAAACATGGACCAAGCAGACTCGGCAACCGGACTCCGCCCTGCATCAAGCCATTTTCCATCACGGGATCCTCATCGGTAAACATGACCAAACTATCCAGTCATTACTGGAATGTAACCACTCACTCTCTGACCCAGCAGGTGGCTCAACTCAGCAGTCAGGTCGCCGCTCTGCTCTCTCCCAGCGCCCTCGGCTCCCCGTCCGGGCCGCTGCCCGGGCCGCTACACCGCCCAGCCTCCAGGAGCCGAGGAGCACGGACCCGGACTCATACGCAGGTCAGCCCAGCCTATGCCGGGGTTTCTGTTTCAATGCTCGTCCGTATTTCAACAATGCCCAGCCCGGTTTCACTCTGACGCTGCTAAGATACGTTATATCTGGGGGATTGTTAAGGGGGAAACGCGCTGCGCTGGGCGGAGGCCAAATACTCACGGGTTTAGGATCGACCAAGTTTTTGTTTGAGGACTTTTTTTTTAAGAGACTTTAAAGTTGTGTTTTGACCACCCACACACTATCAGGCGGATGCAGCCGGTCGCCGTTTACTCAGTCTGACCCAGGGGACCATTAATCTGTCGCGGACTACACGATAGACTTTTTGGACCCGCAGCCGGCGAGGTGGACTGGACAGATAGCGCACTCCAAGCCGTATTTTCTCGTGGACTTAACGAGCAATTAAAGAAAGAACTGGTATCCCGTGACGAGCCCCTCTGACCTAGCTACCTTAATCGCTCTCACTAAACCGGATTGACAACAGGCGTCGGACGACGAGCCCGCGCTCCACCAGTCCGGGTGGAGAAACACTCCGTTCTCCCCGCCGGCTGTGGAGCCCATGCAGCTGGGGCGGGCCCACCTTTCGGAGGAAGAGCGCCAACGACGTCGCCTAGCGGGTGACTGCCTCTATTGCGGGGCGGAGGGGGGCACTACATCGCACTCTGTCCGGTTCGGCCAAAAGTACGGTCCCGCCAGTAGCCCTGGGAGTATTGGTGGGACAACAATCCATCCCAGACCGAGAGAATAAACTTTTGCTCCCAGCCATCCTAGGTGTTCGTGCTGATACTCGTCCCAATACGGCTCTCTCGTCAACTCTGGGCCGAGGAAAACTTCATCGACCAGGAGTGGCCACGCAGGGGGGCTAGCACTGGAGCCCATGGTGCACCCCCTCACTGCACTGGCCTCAACGGTTCAAACTGCTGGCCCGGAGTCACTCACATCACCATGAGAACTCTGTCACCCTGATCCTGTCGGAAACCATCATGAGTCCCGCCGATTCCACGTCCCCCCCATCTCCTCTCCATCCGCGCCCCTGGTCCTCGGCTACCCCTGGCTCAAGGCCCACAACCCTACCATCGATTGGGCCCGACCGGAGGAGTGGTTGCCAGACACGTCCCCGACACCTGAGACACACCCGACCTCTCCCTGATCCCGGTCGAGGAAGTACCACGACTGCAGGAGGTATTTAGTAAAAGTCGCGCCTTATTACGCTCCCTCCGCACCGTGACCGTATGATTGTGCCATCGACCTCCTGCCTGGCGGTCCCCTGCCCTCAGCCATTATACAATCTCTGCCAAGCCCGAACGCGAGTCCATGGAAACTGTATATCCGGAGAATCGTTAGCCGCTGGCATCATCCGTCCCTCGTCCTCCCCGTAGGAGCAGGGCTTTCTCTTCGTAGCCAAAAAAAAGACAAGACCCTACGCCCTTGTATAGATTACCGTTGGTCTCAATAATATAACTGTTAAAAATAAATATCCCCTACCTCTGATTGACTCTGCCTTTACCCCCCTCCACGGGGCAACTATTTTACTAAATATTAGATCTCCGCAAGGCTTACCATTTTGTCCGTATTAGGGAGGGCGATAAGTGGAAGACGGCTTTATAAGACCACCATTAGGCCATTTTTGAATATTCTAGTCATCATGCCCTTTGGTCTCACCAACGCCCCTGCGTCTTCCAGCCCCTATAATGGACGTTACTCCGGGACTCCACTTAATTGTTTGTGTTCGTGTACCTCTTAGATGACATTTTGATCTTCTCTCAGTCCCACAGGAGCATCAAGAACACCGTCCCCCGGCAGTCTTATAACGGTCCTGGAAAACAAACTATTCGTCAAGGCAGAAAAGTGTGAGTTCCACGGCTGAAAAGGTCAGTTTTCTGGGGTTATTATTGGGCGTGGCCAGGTGAGGGCAGACCCGGAAAAGAGATCAAGGCAATAGCTTGATTGGCCCGGCGCAAAAAAATTGCAAACAACTTCAAAGATTCATAGGTTTCGCTAACTTTCTACCGTAGGTTCATCGGGACTTTAGGCCGCGTTATATCGCAAACCCGCACTCAACTTACCTCTCCTTCCCAGCCATTCCTCTGGTCTCCCGAAGCTCAGTCAGCCTTTCAACGCCTCAAGACCTGTGTTCACCTCCGTGGTCCCCATCCTGCACCAGCCGATCAGCACGCCAATTCATCCTCGAAGTTGACGCCTCCGACATCGGCCGTAGGGGCCATCCTCTCTCAGAGGTTCGATCCCAAGAACTGCCTTTTCCCCTGTGCCTTCTTCTCCCGACTGCCTGTCGCCAGCAGAAAGGATTTAACGAGTCGGGGACAGAGAGCTGTCTGGCGGTCAAGCTCGCCCTAGAGGAATGGCGGTCACTGGTGGGAGGGGGCGGAGCAGCCGTTCGTGGTTTTGGACTGACCACAAGAACCTCGCATAATCCAGTCAGCAAAGCGCCTCAACTCTCGACAGGCTCGGTGGTCGCTATTCTTCAATCAATTCGACTTCACCCTCACGTATCGCCCAGGAACCCACAACGTGAAGCCTGATGCCCTGCCCCGGCAGTTCTCGCAGGGGAGGACCCAATCATCTCGGAGACATCATCCCCCTCTCCGAATTGTGGCGGCTGTCCGGTGGATGAGATCGAGAATGTGTCCGAGAGGCGCAACTAGAGGAGGCCCCGATCCAGGTACCGGTTCCTCTGGCACATTGTTTGTCCCTAACTCTGCTCGTTCCCAGGTCCTTGGAGTGGGTCCACAGGCTCCCGGTTTTCCTGTCACAGCCTGGAGCCAATCGCACCCTCTCCTTATTAAGACGGTACTTCTGGTGGCCCACCGTGGGGGACAGGGACAACTAGGGCCTACGTGGCCGCATGCCAAGTGTGTGCCAGGGGGAATGTCTCACTCTCCTCCGTCCGGATTACTCCATCCTATTTCCTGTTCCCAAAGCCCTGGTTCCCACATCGCCGTGGACTTCGTCATGGTCTCCCACCGTCCCAGGGGAACACCGCCATCCTGACCATCGTGGATTCGCTTCTCCACAAGCCGGCCACTTCGTCGCCCTGCCCCAAACTCACCGCCAAGGAAACAGCCGATCACCTCACCCAAACACGTCTTTCTGCTCTGTATGGGATCCCCTCCGATATCGTGTCCCGACGAGGGACCCAATTTAACCTCCCAAGGTGTGGCGCGCCTTTATGCGAGGGGCTCGGGAGCATCTGTGAGCCTAACCTCGGGTTGTCACCCCCAATCCACGGGGCAAACCGAGAGGGCCAACCCGGACCTCGAGACGACGTTGGAGGTGCGTAGTATCCTCCAATCCCTCCGCTTGGAGCACCTTCCTCCCATGTGGATTGAATACGCCCGGACAATTCCTGGTCAGCGCCGCCCGCCTCGGTCTCTCCCCGTTCGAAGCCTCCCTGGGCTACAAACCTCCACTCTTCCCGGCCAAGGAGAGGGATCTTGCCCGTGCCGTCGGTCCAGCACCACCTCAGCGATGCCGCAGGGTCTGGGGAAGGACCAGGAACGCGCTCCTCCCCACACGCAGAAAAGCACCAAGAGGGCCACGAATCGTCACCGAGTTCCGGCACAGAGTATCGACCTGGCCAATCGGTCATGGTTGTCTGCCAAGACTATCCCCCTCAGACTGATTCTCGCAAGTTTGTCTCCCGCTTCCTAGGGTCCTTCCCCATCACCAAGATCATCAACCCTGCGGCAGTCCAGCTCCAACACTACCTCCCTCTCTACGCATCCACCCAACCTTCCACGTGTCTCAGATCAAGCCTGTCCGTACAGCGACCTACGCTGCACCTGGTCCTCGTCCTGGTTCCTCTCCTCGTTCTCGCTCCGTACCTGCACTCCTCGTTCCCGGTCCTTGGCGTCGCACTCTAGCTCCGGTCCTGGCTCCGCACCTGATCCTCGTCCTGGTCCTGCTCCTCGCCTCGCCCCGTACCTGCACTCCTAGCTCTTAGTCCAGTGGCGTCGCACTCTAGCTCCAGTCCTGGTCTCTCCGCTCCCGCTCAGCCCCGCGCACTGCCCCGCTCGCTCCTGGTCCCCTCTGTTCCCCTGTTGCACCCTTGTTTCACTGATTGTAAATAAACACTGTAAAACTTTCCGAGTTCTGCATCTTTTGGTCCAGCCTAGTCCCGACTTACGACCAGAGCCATATTTATTGATTTACGAAAGGCTTTCAATACAGTCAATAATAGCGTACTCTTATTCTAAAACTGGCCGGAAATTAACGTTGTCTGAAAAACACTCTTAACTGGTTCATATCATTTATCGGATCGCACACAGTCAGTAAGGATCAAACAAGCACTTCAAGCTCTAAACCCTGTACTACAGGCCCTTCCTCAGGAGGTCTCAAATCTAGGGTCCAGTTCTTTTTTTCAATATATATTAATAACCCTGCCGACAGTATGTAATGATGTTTAAAATACAGCTATTGGCAGACGACACAGTCATTTATGCATCATGGGAGGAACATGGCAGAAGTAACGGCTACACTACATCAGCCATGGAGAAGGAGGCACTATGGCTGCCACAAACTCCTGCCTCACACTGAATATTGATAAGACGCAGCTATGTACTTTCTCTAATAAAAAAAAAGGAACAGGACAACACTACTTGTGTACAGTTAATTGTGAACCAATTAAAACCAGTAACAGAGTATAATATACCTCAGGACTTACACTTGACCCCCTTCTAGACTTTAAAAAACACATTAAAAAGACAAAAAACACTTAAATATAACTTGGTCACTTTTCAAAAAGCCTCCAGAAAACTCACTGTCAACCGAAGCAGCAAAAGCTTTCTCTATGTGACTTTCACAATCTCCTAGATGCATAGAACCGAAGCCTGGTCCCACGCAAACCAAAACTAATCTTTAAACAACTAGAGTCCATTTACAAGCTCCTGAAAATACTTGACCAAAAAAACACCAACACTATCACCATTGTTAACATACTGGGAAAACTAAATATGCAAATTTCGATAATCTTGTATCAGTCTCTCATGTGCCAAGTGACTTTCAAGTTTCCCACAACTCCTCCAACACTTAAGAACACCAGCGATCGGTGATACTGCATCGGAGCCACCCGAAACAGGTACCATGAGAG
>JAIEZT010001169.1:0-17553 GCA_019594935.1 Periophthalmus modestus | reverse complement strand
TAGTAGTTAGGTACATTCTTGGAACCTTGTTAAAACCGTTGGAGTTGTAGAGGGCAAGGGAAAAATACCTTAATACCCTACTGCCGTCATGCAAATTTATAATATGTTATACCTTTATACTATTACCAGTACAATTTTAAACGCCGAACTTGTACGTTCAGCCAATAACATACTTTTACTTGAGACAATTTTTAGGATATTTCTCCATCAGGAGTAGAAGTGGTATCAGGTGACTGTATACTAGTAGTAATAATTGCAATAATGTGGGTGGAAAGTAGAGTGTAGTGTGTATGTGTAATCCCTCAGCTTGTCCCAGGTGTCTGATCCCTCCATTCAGACAGATCTAAGGCAGTGTCCACCAGTAATCTGACCAGCACTGAAGAAGCGGTGTCTGAGCAGCAGAATGGAAAACGTCTCATCTCAACAATTTGTCCAGTTGACGATTTAAAACTTTTGTCAAGTAGTAAGTACAAATTTAAAGCGCAAGCGGCGATGATGGCCCTCGACAGGCGCGGACCGCCTCCCTCGCGGACCGCGGGGGCACCAAGCCACCGCCCCCAAGCAGCTTCCCCCCGCTGGCGCCACCCCCAGACCGTCTGCATCGTCCCCCCCCTAGCCCCCCCCCTCACACTGTTTCCATAGTGCAGAGTGATCATTGCATTATACGGTAGGAGTTCTGTGACTTTGATCTTAAAATTGTGCAATCATACAGGTATTAGTGTCATTGACTTTTTGTTCTTGATTCAGTCCTACAATTTATCTCACCAGTTTCATGCCAATCAGACAAAGTTGTGTGTTTAACTTGCATTCTAGGGGGCGCTATAGAGGCCACTGGTTCACATGCTCCATTACTCTGATGTATTCAAAGTGTTATTTTAATCAGTGGGTAGAGTTTTAGCTCTTTAGGACACATCCATGTCTGTTGTGAGCGGGAATGAAGGGGAAAAGGAAAATAAGGTGTTTTTTGACGGAGCAGTTTGTACCGGGCGAAGGTGCACAAAATAGTTGCAAAAAAGTGGATATCCATTTATGAAAACCTTATTGTATCGTAGATGTGTACATGTGAAATCTGAGCAGATTTGGGCCCCAACTATGTTGTTGAGTCGAATCATTTTAAAAAGCGCGTGGTGAAAAGTGGTGAATTTTCCAAGCTTAAATATGGCCTCGACTTCCTGTTTGTCCTAGAGCATGTGCTTCAATTCACTTTTAGTCTTGTCTCACTGTGCTCTATCATGGGCTGATTTTTGTGTGTCCTATATCCAAAATCTACCAGATGTGGCATGAGGAGTGTGAAATTAATTTAGAATCATCGAGGAATGGGGGTAAGGCGTAGATTGTCGTGATTCCAATATACAATAGATCACGTGAGGCTGGTGGGGAGATTGTCAAACCAATAATGGGAGTCTTATTTGACACGTGAGCTACACAAAAGGGCGAGTATAAAAATGCTACGACTCTGGAAAAAAATGATTGATTATTGATAAGCAACCTGTATAGATGGGGCCTATGGGCGCGTCAGCTCATTGGGATGAACAAGGGTAGGAATACCATTTCCACGCAGCATTCCCCTATACACATATAGCAAAAGTGGTGTGGAAGTTTGCGAACACAACCCTTCAGTCCTATTTTGACAGTGAGTGACACAAAAATATAATGAATCTCCCCAAAAACATGGATGATCATGATAAACTACAGGTATAGATGTGGCCTGTGGAGTTCAGGTAGTTTGGTTGAAAAACCTAAGGACTAGAAAGGTTTAATGGGTGATGAAGTGAAAGTGTTGGAGTGGTTTTTTTTCATCCAAAAATGAAGTCATATTTTCACAGCGAGCGTACAATAAACTGTGTGAAGACATATCCCCAAAAAAAAAATGGATGATTATTGATAATCCATCTGTAGAGATGTGGCATGTGGGAGTTTCAGTTCATTGGGATTGAAAAACGTAGGAGTAGATAGGTTTCAAAAAACGGCCACGTATGCGAAAGGGAGATTTTTCAACGTGATGTATTTAGTGGAGTCATTGCGCCCCTTGCTGGGCAAAACCGGTGTGAGAATAACCCATGCTTGTAATATAATTTTTTGCTTCTTCTGAGGTGTCCAATGTACTCCCCAACTTGGTATTGAATCCGATAAAATTGAATGTGTCAATTCTATCTGGTAGGGGCTGCGCTAGAGGGTTCATTTTGATTACACTTTATATTGCATTTTGATTCAGGGCCAAATGAAACATATTTGACTTTAAATTTCAGATGTCTGGCCAAAGCCGGTGAGTAATATATTTTTAAATTGTTTTTTTGTTGGGTATTTGCGCCCCTGTGGCCAATTGTAAGAACATAGCCTATACCCGTAAAATAAATTTTTGCTCCTTTTCGTGCGCCTTAAATTTATTCCCTAAATTGGTTATGAATCCGATCATAGTGATGTGTCATGTCTATGGTAGGGGGCGCTAGAGTGTTCATTTTGATTAGACTTTATAATGCATTTGATTCAGGGCCCAAATGAACATATGTGACTTAAATTTGAGATGTGTCGGGCAAAAGCCCGTGTGAGTAATATATTTTTTAAATGTTTTTTGTTGGAGTCTTTGCGCCCCTACTGGCCAGTTGTGAGAAATGACCCCTGCCCTAATATAATTTTTTGTCCATGACGTCATATCCCAGATTATTCCCCAATTGGTTGTAATCCAATGATGGTGACGTTTCACGTCTATGCTAGGGGGCGCTAGAGTTTTCATTTTCATTACAACTTTATAGTCCATTCCATCCATGCATAATTACACATATGTATGTGAAGTGTGAGATTCTGTAGGACAATGACCCCTGGTCGGTGAGGGGACAACGAAATTACAGGAACGAAGGCGTTTTTCGATGGCGGCGGTGCGGCAGGCGAACGACATGAAATTGCCAAAAAAAAAAGACATGTTTCATGAAACCCAATGTGTCCAGATGTGACATGTGAAATCTGACGTCATGGGATCGAAAAACCTGGGACTGATTACATTTTGAAAACATCGTGTAAAGCGCTGGCGAATGGTTTGATCCAATATGGCCGACTTCATGTCCGCCACACGGCATCACTATAATATTGTTTTTTGCTCGTCTCCATGAGCTCTATCACTGTGCGATTTTCAGCTAATTCTGAGTCGGGGCTCCCTATTAGTTTGAAAATCTCAAAATTTCAAGGTGGCGCTGTTGAGCCAGGTGTGCGTTGGACATTTCGGCGAGCGTATTTTATCGAAAATTTTCACAGAGCTGGTCGATTTGATACCCCCATGTGAGACTTTTCGTCCCACGTTTTAGGGGGTCAAAAACGGGGCGAGTTTGGGGAGGAAAAATAATACAGATAATGTGAATTAAAGCCGCAAGCGGCGATGATGGCCCCTCGCCACGGCGCGACCGCCTCCCCTCGCGACCGTCCGGGGGCCAGCCACCGCCTCCACGCAGCATTCCCCCTGCCCGGCCACCCCCCGGCAACCGCACGCCCCCCTCGCCTAGCCCCCCCTTCACACTGTTTCCATAGGGCAGTGTTGATATTGCATTAACCTGGTGGAGTCTGTGACTTAGAACCTTCAAAATCTCGTGGCATAATACAGGATTAGTGTCATTGACTTTTTGGTTTGGTTTCAGGTCTACATTTATCGATCCCCAAGTTTCATGCCACGCAGACACAAAGTTGTGTGTTTTAATTGCATTATAGGGGGCGCTATAGAGTCCACTGGTCACATGCTCATTTACTCTGCTGTATTACATTTTTATTTTACATCAGTGGGGATAGTTGTAGCTCTTTAGACACATCCATGTGTCTGTGAGGATTCGGGAATGAAGGAAACAGGAAATACAGGTGTTTTTTGACAGTGAGGTATGGACAAACGGCACAAAATTGTTGCCAAAAAAAAGTGGATGTTTTATGAACCTTATGGTGTGTACGTGTGACATGTGAAATATCTGAGCACATTTGGGCAAATATATGTGTGAGTAGAATCATTTTGAAAACGCCATTGCGTAAAATGTGGTGAATTTTCAATTAAATATGACCGACTTCCTGTTTGTCCTAGAGCAGTGCTTCAATTCACTTTTATGATTGTCTCACTGTGCTCTATCACTGTGCTGATTTTTGTGTGGTGTCTATTCCTAAATTTACCCGCCTCCTCTGCCATAGTGGTGTGACATTGTAGGGGGCGCGTGTTTTAGTGGGGGTGCAGGGGACATTTTTGTGATGCCAAATTTATGAAAATTTTTCCACCGAGCTGGTCGATCTGATACCCCCATGTGGAGACTTTTCGTGCATGTTCAGGGGGTTGAAAACGGGCCGAGTTTGGGCGGAAAAAAAAAAAAATACAGGTTCAGGAGAAAAAATGTTAATTTAAAGCCGCAAGCGGCGATGATGGCCCTCGCCTGGCGCGACCCGCCTCCCCTCGCGACCGCCGGGGGCCACCGCCCCCACGAGCCTTCCCCGCTGCCCGGCCACCCCTGCCACGGCCAACCCCCGGCCGCACGCCCCCCCCCGCCCCCCACCCCCTTCACACGTTCCATAGTGCAGTGTGATCATTGCATTAAACTGGTGGAGTCTGTGACTTAGAACCATCAAAACACTCGTGCATAATACAGGTATAGTGTCATTGACTTTTTGTTGGTTTCAGGTCTACAATTTATCTCCCCAAGTTTCATGCCAATCAGGACAAAGTTGTGTGTTTTAATTGTATTATAGGGGGCGCTATAGAGTCCACTGGTCACGTGCTGATTACTCTGCTGTATTCACATTTTTATTTTACATCAGTGGGGATAGTTGTAGCTCTTTAGGAACACATCCATGTGTCTGTGAGTGGGAATGAAGGAAACAGGAAATAAAGGTGTTTTTTGACGGTGAGGTATGGACAAACGGCACAAAACATGGATGATTATTGATAAGCTACGTCTATAGATGTGGCATGTGGAGTTTGACTCATTTAGAGGTATAATTTAAGAGTAGATAGCTTTAATATACACAAATGTCAAAGTGGTGTGGGAATTTGAAACTAATAATTAGTCCTATTTTGACAGTGAGCTACACAAAAACTATAAATGAATATCCTCAAAAAAATGGATGATTATTGATAAGCTACGTCTATAGATGTGGCATTTGGAGTTTGAAATCATTTAGATTAAAAATGTAAGAGTAGATAGCTTTAATAACACATATATGAAAGTGGTGTGGGAATTTCGAACCAATAATTCAGTCCTATTTTGACAGTGAGCTACACAAAAACTATAATGAATATCCCCAAAAAAGGATGATTATTGATAAACTACCTCTGTAGATGTGGCCTGTGGAGTTTGAATTCATTTGATTGTATAATTTAAGAGTAGAAAGGTTTAATATGAACATATGTGAAAAGTGGTGTGGGAATTTTCAATCCAATAATTCAGTCCTATTTTCACAGTGAGCTACACAAAAAACTATGAAGAATATCCCCAAAAAAATGGATGATTATTGATAAGCTACTCTCTATAGATGTGGCATGTGGAGTTTCAAATCATTTAGATGTATAATTTAAGAGTAGATAGCTTTAATATACACATATGTGAAAGTGGTGTGGGAATTTCAAACCATAATTCAGTCCTATTTGACAGTGAGCTACACACAAAAACTATAATGAATATCCTCAAAAAACAATGGATGATTATTGATAAGCACGTCTATAGATGTGGCATGTGGAGTTAGGTAAGCTCAGTTGGATGAAAAACGTAGGAGTAGAGAGCTTTATATACACATATGTCAAAGTGGTGTGGGAATTTCGAACCAATAATTCAGTCCTATTTGACAGTGAGCTACACAAAAAACTATAATGAATATCCCCAAAACAATGGATGATTATTGATAAACTACCTCTGTAGATGTGGCCTGTGGAGAGTTCAGGTAGTTTGGTTGTTGAAAAACCTAAGACTAGAGAAAGGTTTTATATGAGCGAATGTGAAAGTGGTTGAGTGGTTTTTCAATCCAAAAATGAAGTCATATTTTCACAGCGAGCTACACATAAAACCGTGAAGAATATCCCCAAAAAAAATGGATGATTATTGATAATCAATCTGTATAGATGTGGCATGTGGAGTTTCAGTTCATTGGGATGAAAAAAACGTAGGAGTAGATAGGTTTCAAAAAGACGTATGCGAAAGTGAGATTTTTCAATGATTTATTCTGGAGTCATTGCGCCCCTGCTGGCAAACCGTGAGAAATAACCCCATGCTTGTAATATAATTTTTTGCTTCTTCTGAGGGTGTCCAATGTACTCCCCAAATTTGGTATGAATCCGATAAAAATTGATGTGTCATGTCTATGGTAGGGGGCGCTAGAGGGTTCATTTTGATTACATTTTATATTGCATTTGATTCAGGGCCAAATGAAACCATATTTGACTGAAATTTGAGATGTCGCGGGCAAAGCCGTGTGAGTAATATATTTTTAAATGTTTTTTGTTGGAGTATTTGCGCCCCTGCTGGCCAATTGTAAGAAATAGCCTATACCCGTAATATAATTTTTTGCTCCTTTTTTTGCCCCAAATTTATTCCCTAAATTTGGTATGAATCCGATAATATTGATGTGCCATGTCTATGGTAGGGGGCGCTAGAGTGTTCATTTTGATTAGACTTTATAATGCATTTGATTCAGGGCCAAATGAAACATATGTGACTTAAATTTGAGATGTGTCGGGCAAAGCCCGTGTGAGTAATATATTTTTAAATGTTTTTTGTTGGACTCTTTGCGCCCCTACTGGCCAGTTGTGAGAAATGACCCATGCCCATAATATAACTTTTTGGTCCTCGTTATATCCCAGATTTATTCCCCAAATTTGGTTGTAATCCAATAATGTTGACGTTTCACGTCTATGCTAGGGGGCGCTAGAGTGTTCATTTTCATAATACTTTATAGTCCATTCCATACATGCCATAATTACGCATATGTCATGTGAATGTGAGATCTGTAGGACAATGCCCCTGGTCGTGAGAGGACAACGAAATTACAGGAAACGAAGGCGTTTTTCGATGGCGGCGTGCGGGCGAACGACATGAAATTGTCCCAAAAAAAAGCATGTTTCATGAAACCCCATGTGTCCAGATGTGACATGTGAAATCTGACCTCATTTGGATCGAAAACCTGTGACTGATTACAATTTGAAAACATCGTGTTAAAGCGCTGGCGAAGGTTTGATCCAATATGGGCCGACTTCCTGTCCGCCACAGGGCATCACTATAATATTGTTTTTTGCTCGTCTCCATGAGCTCTATCACTGGTGCGAATTTCAGCTAAAATCTGAGTCGGGGCTCCCTATTAGTTTGAAAATCTCAAAATTTCAAGGTGGCGCTGTTGAGCCGGTGTGCGTTGGACATTTTGGCGATGCGTATTTTATCGAAATTTTCACGAGGCGGTCGATTTGATACCCCCATGTGAGACTTTTCGTCCACGTTTAGGGGGTCAAAAAACGGGGCGAGTTTGGGAGGAAAAATAATAATAATAAGAAGAAGAACCGAGCTTTCGAAAAACAATACCCCTCGCCGTCACTTCGTGAGCGGCGAGGGCCAAATTAAAGCCGCAAGCGGCGATGATGGCCCTCGCCACGGCGCGACGCCTCCCCTCGCGACCGCCGGGGGCCAGCCACCGCCTCCACGCAGCATTCCCCCTGCCCGGCCCACCCCCGGCGCTCGCCCCCCCCCTAGCCCCCCACCTTCACACTGTTTCCATAGTGCAGTGTGATCATTGCATTAAACTGGTGGAGTCTGTGACTTAGAACCATCAAACTCGTGCATAATACAGGTATAGTGTCATTGACTTTTTTGTTTGGTTTTAGGCCTACATTTATCTCCCCAAGTTTCATGCCAATCAGACAAAGTTGTGTGTTTTAATTGCATTATAGGGGGCGCTATAGAGTCCACTGGTCACATGCTCATTACTCTGCTGTATTCACATTTTTATTTTACATCAGTGGGGATAGTTGTAGCTCTTTTAGACACCCATCCATGTGTCTGTGAGCGGGAATGAAGGAAAACAGGAAATAAAGGTGTTTTTTGACAGGTGAGGTATGGACAAACGGCACAAAATTGTTGCAAAAAAAAAAGTGGATGTTTTATGAAACCTTATGTGTTCTACGTGTGTGACATGTGAAATCTGAGCACATTTGGGCAAAATATGTGTGAGTAGAATCATTTTGAAAACGCGTTGTGTAAAATGTGGTGAATTTTCAATAAATATGGCCGACTTCCTGTTTGTCATAGAGCAGTGCTTCAATTCACTTTTATGCTTGTCTCACTGTGCTCTATCACTGTGCTGATTTTTGTGTGTCTATTCCTAAAATTTACCCGCCTCCTCTGCCATAGGTGTGACATTGTAGGGGGCGCCGTGGAGTGGGGGTGCAGGGGACATTTTTGTGATGCCAAATTTATGAAAATTTTCACCGAGCTGGTCGATCTGATACCCCCCATGTGAGACTTTTCGTCTGCATGTTCAGGGGGTGAAAACGGGGGCGAGTTTGGGGCGGAAAAAATAATACAGGTCAGGGAAAAAACAATGTTAATTTAAAGCCGCAAGCGGCGATGATGGCCCTCGCCACGGCGCGACCGCCCCCCTCCCCTCGCGACCGCCGGGGGCCAGCCACCGCCCCCACGCAGCATTCCCCCTGCCCGGCCACCCCCCGGCGCACGCCCCCCCTCGCCCCCCCCTTCACACTGTTTCCATAGTGCAGTGTGATCATTGCATTAAACTGGTGGAGTCTGTGACTTAGAACCATTCAAACTCGTGCATAATACAGGTATAGTGTCATTGACTTTTTGTTTTGGTTTTGGGCCTACAATTATCTCCCCAAGTTTCATGCCAATCAGACAAAGTTGTGTGTTTTAATTGCATTATAGGGGGCTCTATAGAGTCCACTGGTCACATGCTCATTACTCTGCTGTATTCACATTTTATTTTACATCAGTGGGGATAGTTGTAGCTCTTTAGACACATCCATGTGTCTGTGAGCGGGAATGAAGGAAACAGGAAAATAAAGGTGTTTTTTTGACGGTGAGGTTATGGACAAACGGCACAAAATTGTTGCAAAAAAAGTGGATGTTTTATGAAACCACATGTATGTGTAGACGTGTGACATGTGAAATCTGAGCAAATTTGGGCAAAATATGTGTGTGAGTAGAATCATTTTGAAAAACGCGTTGTGTAAAATGTGGGTGAATTTTCAATTAAATATGGCCGACTTGTCCGTTTTGTCATAGAGCAGTGCTTCAATTCACTTTTATGCTTGTCTCACTGTGCTCTGTCACTGTGCTGATTTTTGTGTGTCTATTCCTAAATTTACCCGCCTCCTCTGCCATAGGTGTGACATTTTAGGGGGCGCCGTGGAGTGGGGGTGCAGTGGACATGTTTGTGATGCCAAATTTATGAAAATTTTCACCGAGCTGGTCGATCTGATACCCCATGTGAGACTTTCGTCAATGTTTAGGGGGTGAAAACGGGGCGAGTTTGGGCGGAAAAATAATACAGATCAGGAGAAAAAAACAATGTTAATTAAAGCCGCAAGCGGCGATGATGGCCCTCGCCTCGGCGCGACCGCCCCCCCCTCGCGACCGCCGGGGGCCAGCCACCGCCCCCCACGCAGCATTCCCCCCTTGCCGGCCACCCCCGGCCGCACGCCCCCCCTCGCCCCCCCCCTCACAATGTTTTCCATAGTGCAGTGTGATCATTGCATTAAACTGGTGGAGTCTGTGACTTAGAACCATCAAACTCGTGCATAATACAGGTATAGTGTCATTGACTTTTTGGTTTGGTTTAGGGTCTACACATTATCTCCCCAAGTTTCATGCCAATCAGACAAAGTTGTGTGTTTTAATTGCATTATAGGGGGCGCTATAGAGTCCACTGGTCACATGCTCATTACTCTGCTGTATTCACATTTTTATTTTACATCAGTGGGTATAGTTTTAGCTCTTTAGACACATCCATGTGTCTGTGAGCGGGAATGAAGGAAAAAGGAAATAAAGGTGTGTTTTTGACAGTGAGGTATGGACAAAACGGCACAAAATTGTTGCAAAAAAGTGGATGTTTTATGAAACCACATGTATGTAGATGTGACATGTGAAATCTGAGCACTTTGGGCAAAATATGTGTGAGTAGAATCATTTTGAAAATGCGTTGTGTAAAATGTGGTGAATTTTCAATTAAATATGGCCGACTTCCTGTTTGTCCTAGAGCAGTGCTTCAATTCACTTTTATGCTTGTCTCACTGTGCTCTATCACTGTGCTGATTTTTGTGTGTCTATTCCTAAATTTACCCGCCTCCTCTGCCATAGGTGTGACATTTTAGGGGGCGCTGTGGAGTGGGGGTGCAGGGGGACATGTTTGTGATGCCAAATTTATGAAAATTTTCACCGAGCTGGTCGATCTGATACCCCCATGTGAGACTTTTCGTGCATGTTTAGGGGGTGAAAACGGGGCGAGTTGGGCGGAAAAATAATACAGACTTGGGAGAAACAATGTTAATTTAAGCCGCAAGCGGCGATGATGGCCCTCGCCACGGCGCGACCGCCTCCCCTCGCGACCGCCGGGGGCCAGCCAGCCACCGCCTCGCAGCATTCATTCCTGCCCCCGGCCACCCCCCGCCCGCACGCCCCCCCCTCGCCCCCCCCCCTTCACACTGTTTCCATAGTGCAGTGTGATCATTGCATTAAACTGGTGGAGTCTGTGACTTAGAACCATCAAACTCGTGCATAATACAGGTATAGTGTCATTGACTTTTTGGTTTTGGTTTTAGGTCTACATTTATCTCCCCAAGTTTTATGCCAATCAGACAAAGTTGTGTGTTTTAATGTATTATAGGGGGCGCTATAGAGTCCACTGGTCATGTGCTCATTACTCTGCTGTATTCACATTTTTATTTTACATCAGTGGGGATAGTTGTAGCTCTTTAGACACATCCATGTGTCTGTGAGGGGAATGAAGGAAACAGGAAAATAAAGTGTTTTTTTGACGGTGAGGTATGGACAAACGGCACAAAACATGGATGATTATTGATAAGCTACGTCTATAGATGTGGCATGTGGAGTTATAACTCATTTAGATGTATAATTTAAAGAGTAGATAGCTTTAATATACACATATGTGAAAGTGGTGTGGGAATTGAAACTAATAATTCAGTCCTATTTTGACAGTGAGCTACACAAAAACTATAATGAATATCCTCAAAAAAATGGATGATTATTGATAAGCTACGTCTATAGATGTGGCATTTGGAGTTTGAAAATTATTTAGATTAAAAATGTAAGAGTAGATAGCTTTAATATACACATATATGAAAGTGGTGTGGGAATTTCGAACCAATAATTCAGTCCTATTTTGACAGTGAGCTACACAAAAACTATAATGAATATCCCCCCAAAAAATGGATGATTATTGATAATCAACCTGTATATGATGTGACATGAGGAGTTTGAAATCATTTAGATGTATATATTTAAGAGTAGATAGCTTACTAATATACACATATATGAAAGTGTGTGTGGGAATTTGAAACTAATAATTCAGTCCTATTTTGACAGTGAGCTACACAAAAACTATAATGAATATCCTCAAAAAAATGGATGATTATTGATAAGCAACCTGTATAGATGTGGCCTATGGAGTTTCAGCTCATTGGGATGAAAAACGTAGGAATAGATAGATTCCATATACACATATGTCAAAGTGGTGTGTGGGAATTTCGAACCCAATAATTCAGTCCTATTTTGACAGTGAGCTACACAAAAACTATAATGAATATCCCCAAAAACATGGATGATTATTGATAAACTACCTCTGTAGATGTGGCCTGTGGAGTTTCAGGTAGTTTGGTTGAAAAACCTAAGACTAGAAAGGTTTTATAATGAACGAATGTGAAAGTGGAGTGTTTTTTTTCAATCCAAAAATGAAGTCATATTTTCACAGCGAGCTACACATAAACCGTGAAGAATATCCCCAAAAAAATGGATGGATTATTGATAATCAATCTGTATAGATGTGGCATGTGGAGTTTCAGTTCATTGGGATGAAAAACGTAGGAGTAGATAGGTTTCAAAAAGACGTATGCGAAAGTTAGATTTTCAATGATTTATTCTGGAGTCATTGCGCCCCTGCTGGCCAACGTGAGAAATAACCCATGCTTGTAATATAATTTTTTGCTTCTTCTGAGGTGTCCAATGTACTCCCCAAATTTGGTATGAATCCGATAAAATTGATGTGTCATGTCTATGGTAGGGGGCGCTAGAGGGTTCATTTTGATTACACTTTATATTGCATTTGATTCAGGGCCAAATGAAACATATTTGACTGAAATTTGAGATGTGTCGGGCAAAGCCCGTGTGAGTAATATATTTTTAAATGTTTTTGTTGGAGTATTTGCGCCCCTGCTGGCCAATTGTAAGAAATAGCCTATACTCGTAATATAATTTTTTGCTCCTTTTTATGCCCCAAATTTATTCCCTAAATTTGGTATGAATCCGATAATATTGATGTGTCATGTCTATGGTAGGGGGCGCTAGAGTGTTCATTTTGATTAGACTTTATAGTGCATTTGATTCAGGGCCAAATGAAACATATGTGACTTAAATTTGAGATGTGTCGGGCAAAGCCCGTGTGAGTAATATATTTTTAAATGTTTTTTGTTGGACTCTTTGCGCCCCTACTGGCCAGTTGTGAAAATGACCCATGCCCATAATATAATTTTTTGGTCCTCGTTATATCCCAGATTTATTCCCCAAATTTGGTTGTAATCCAATAATGTTGACGTTTCACGTCTATGCTAGGGGGCGCTAGAGTTTTCATTTTCATAATACTTTATAGTCCATTCCATACATGCCATAATTACGCATATGTCATGTGAATGTGAGATCTGTAGGACAATGCCCCTGGTCGTGAGAGGACAACGAAATTACAGGAAACGAAGGCGTTTTTCGATGGCGCCGTGCGGGCGGACGACATGAAATTGTCCAAAAAAAAAGCATGTTTCATGAAACCCCATGTGTCCAGATGTGACATGTGAAATCTGACGTCTTTTGGATCGAAAACCCTAGGACTGATTACAATTTTGAAAACATCGTGTTAAAGCGCTGGCGAAGGTTTGATCCAATATGGCCGACTTCCTGTCCGCCACACGGCATCACTATAATATTGTTTTTTGCTCGTCTCCATGAGCTCTATCATTGGTGCGAATTTCAGCTAATTCTGAGTCGGGGCTCCCTATTAGTTTGAAAATCTCAAAATTTCAAGGTGGCGCTGTTGAGCCGGTGTGCGTTGGACATTTTGGTGATGCGTATTTTATCGAAATTTTCGCGAGGCCGGTCGATTTGATACCCCCATGTGAGACTTTTCGTCCACGTTTAGGGGGTCAAAAACGGGGCGAGTTTGGGAGGAAAAATAATAATAATAATAATAATAAGAAGAAAAACCGAGCGAAAACAATACCCCTCGCCGTCACTTCGTGAGCGGCGAGGGCCATTAAAGCCGCAAGCGGCGATGATGGCCCTCGCCACGGCGCGACCCCGCCTCCCCTCGCGACCGCCGGGGGCCAGCCACCGCCTCCACGCATCATTCCCCCTGCCCGGCCACCCCCCCGGCCCGCACGCCCCCCCCGCCCCCCCTGTCACACTGTTTCCATAGTGCAGTGTGATCATTGCATTAAACTGGTGGAGTCTGTGACTTAGAACCATCAAAAACTCGTGCATAATACAGGTATAGTGTCATTGACTTTTTTGTTTTGTTTTAGGTCTACATTTATTCTCCCCAAGTTTTATGCCAATCACACAAAGTTGTGTGTTTTAATTGTATTATAGGGGGCGCTATAGAGTCCACTGGTCACATGCTCATTACTCTGCTGTATTCACATTTTTATTTTACATCAGTGGGGATAGTTGTAGCTCTTTAGACACATCCATGTGTCTGTGAGTGGGAATGAAGGAAACAGGAAATAAAGGTGTTTTTTTGACGGTGCAGAGGTATGGACAAACGGCACAAAAAACATGGATGATTATTGATAAGCTACGTCTATAGATGTGGCATGTGGAGTTATAAACTCATTTAGATGTATAATTTAAGAGTAGATAGCTTTAATATACACATATGTGAAAGTGGTGTGGGAATTTGAAACTAATAATTCAGTCCTATTTTGACAGTGAGCTACACAAAAAAACTATAATGAATATCCTCAAAAAAATGGATGATTATTGATAAGCTACGTCTATAGATGTGGCAATTTGGAGTTTGAAATCATTTAGATGTAAAAATGTAAGAGTAGATAGCTTTAATATACACATATATGAAAGTGGTTGTTGGTGTGGGAATTTTGAACCAATAATTCAGTCCTATTTTGACAGTGAGCTACACAAAAAAACTATAATGAATATCCCCCAAAAAATGGATGATTATTGATAATCAACCTGTATAGATGTGGCATGAGGAGTTAGTTTGAATTCATTTAGATGTATAATTTAAGAGTAGATAGCTTTTAATATACACATATGTGAAAGTGGGTGTGGGAATTTGAAACTAATAATTCAGTCCTATTTTGACAGTGAGCTACACAAAAACTATAATGAATATCCTCAAAAAAAAATGGATGATTATTGATAAGCAACCTGTATAGATGTGGCCTATGGGGTTTCAGCTCATTGGGATGAAAAACGTAGGAATAGATAGAGATTCCATATACACATATGTGAAAGTGGTGTGGGAATTTCGAACCAATAATTCAGTCCTATTTTGACAGTGAGCTACACAAAAACTATAATGAATATCCCCAAAAAACATGGATGATTATTGATAAAACTACCTCTGTAGATGTGGCCTGTGGAGTTTCAGGTAGTTTGGTTGAAAAACCTAAGACTAGAAAGGTTTTATATGAACGAATGTGAAAGTGGAGTGTTTTTTTTCAATCCCAAAAATGAAGTCATATTTTCACAGCGAGCTACACATAAACCGTGAAGAATATCCCCAAAAAAATGGATGATTATTGATAATCAATCTGTATAGATGTGCATGTGAAGTTTCAGTTCATTGGGATGAAAAACGTAGATAGTAGATAGGTTTCAAAAAGACGTATGCGAAAGTGAGATTTTTCAAATGATTTATTCTGGAGTCATTGCGCCCCTGCTGGCCAACCGTGAGAAATAACCCATGCTTGTAATATATTTTTTGCTTCTTCTGAGGTGTCCAATGTACTCCCCAAATTTGGTATCTGGAATCCGATAAAATTGATGTGTCACGTCTATGGTAGGGGGCGCTAGAGGGTTCATTTTGATTACACTTTATATTGCATTTGATTCAGGGCCAAATGAAACATATTTGACTGAAATTTGAGATGTCTCGGGCAAAGCCCGTGTGAGTAATATATTTTTAAATGTTTTTTTGTTGGAGTATTTGCGCCCCTGCTGGCCAATTGTAAGAAATAGCCTATACCCGTAATATAATTTTTTGCTCCTTTTTGTGCCTTAAATTTATTCTCTAAATTTGGTATGAATCCGATCATATTGATGTGTCACGTCTATGGTAGGGGGCGCTAGAGTGTTCATTTTGATTAGACTTTATAATGCATTTGATTCAGGGCCAAATGAAACATATGTGACTTAAATTTGAGATGTGTCGGGCAAAGCCCGTGTGAGTAATATATTTTTAAATGTTTTTTGTTGGACTCTTGCGCCCTACTGGCCAGTTGTGTGAAATGACCCATGCCCATAATATAATTTTTTGTTCATCGTCATATCTCAGATTTATTCCCCAAATTTGGTTGTAATCCAATAATGTTGACGTTTCACGTCTATGCTAGGGGGCGCTAGAGTGTTTCATTTTCATAATACTTTTAGTCCATTCCATACATGCCATAATTACACATATGTCATGTGAATGTGAGATCTGTAGGACAATGCCCCTGGTCATGAGAGGACAACGAAATACAGGAAACGAAGGCGTTTTCGATGGCGGCGTGCGGGGCGAACGACATGAAATTGTCCAAAAAAAAGCATGTTTCATGAAACCCCATGTGTCCAGATGTGACATGTGAAATCTGACCTCATTTGGATCGAAAACCTAGGACTGATTACATTTTGAAAAACTTTGTGAAAACGCGCTGGCGAAGGTTTGATCCAATATGGCCGACTTCCCTGTTGGCCACAGGGCATCACTATAATATTGTTTTTTGCTCGTCTCCATGAGCTTTATCACTGGTGCGAATTTCAGCTAATTCTGAGTCGACATATGCGGTCCCTATTAGTTTTGAAATCTCAAATTTCAAGGTGGCGCTGTTGAGCCGGTGTGCGTTGGACATTTTTGGTGATGCGTATTTTATCGAAATTTTCACCGAGCTGGTCGATTTGATACCTACCCCCATGTGAGGACTTTCCGTCGACGTTTAGGGGAGTGAAAACGGGGCGAGGTTGGGCGGAAAAAAAAATATAATAATAATAATAATTAAAACTGCAAAGCATGATAAAGGCCCTCGCCACCCTTGCGACCGCGGGGTTCACGCCACTGCGGAGTTCGCGGGGGCCTCGCATTACCCGCTTACATCGCCCCTCCCCCCAAAATCAGCGACTGAGTAATATCCTCCAGCCATCATTCAAATGAGAGCATTATGACATTTTCACACCTGCACGGTGGGAAATAGAGGTATGTCCCTTCATTGGCTTTTTTTTTTTTTTCTTCAGTATGATGAGTGGAATATGTGTAGCAAATTTCGATGGTCATAGACAAAGTAAATTTTTCATCCCAGTTAACCAAAACCCATGTATTTCAATGAGAAATGTTTGGTCGTTGCCATGGCAACACACTTGGAAATAGAGATATGTTCCCTTTGGCTTTTTTGGTCAGTATGGGGATAGGATGTCCATGCCAAATTTCAAATATTTTGTTGAAAAAGTTTAAATTTTTTGGTCCCTAGTCCCATTCAAAATTTCAAGGGGGCGCTGTAGAGCAATGATTGTCTCAGCTATGTAAACTGTGTATCATTACATTCAGATGCAACAATGTGACCAAAATGTATATTAATGCCGGTCAACAGGACACTGCATGTTTTGAGTTAGATGCAATGTAATACTTCAAAAAACGCAATTTTTTTTTCGCACGTTGGCCACAACCCACATTTTATGACTTGTTAGAAAAATCCAAGTGAGTCGCCTTTAATATCTCGACCATGATTCTAGTTCTTTTGACCAGTTTCAAGTTTTGTTTGAATGAAAATCCCTGGTGTAGAGTAAATCCAAATGGATGGACGCGCTAAATTTTTCAAAAAAAAATGGGTTTTCCGCCCACAATGGCCCGACTTCCTGTAGGGTTTTAGGTTGGGGTCATATATAATTTTCCCTACTTGTCTTGACATGTTCTATGTTTCTACTACAAATTTCATTTGTCTCTACGATGAAAAAGGGTCTCTCATTGCCGTAATGTATTGTGAATTTTGAGGGTGGCGCTATGAGAGTCATTTTGCAACATTAATTAACTTTTTGCACATGAAAAATACACATTATTTCACCAATCTTGAATTTTGGGTCACAGTTGGAATAGTGCAGA
>JAIEZT010001168.1:0-17555 GCA_019594935.1 Periophthalmus modestus | reverse complement strand
TCCAATGGAGCTGACGTCGCCGAAACATCATCACGACAAAAGCAGTGGAGCTGCTGCATCCTCTGGGCGATTCTGCACATTCAAGCTAGCGAGCGATGGATTGTCTTTTTCATATTTACACCAAAATGAGTACGTGATGGTGTCGACTTGTACGATATCGCTCGATTCTAAGAGAAAAAAAACTGGAAAACGAAGTGCGTACGTCTTTTGCTGAACATGCCGTGAGTCACTCTAAACAGCTTCAGAGGGTCAAAGAGAAGAGGAGAACAAATACGACACGGTTTTAAAAGGTTTGAAAAAGTCAAGGCGGCATAATAGAGTCCACTTAAAAACTAACAAAATAAATGGAAAATGAGACGTGACTCATAGGTCAACATGAAAAGCCTGAAAGATTTGAGTGAAACTGTTTTTTTACACTGACTAAACCTGAGGTCAGTATATTTTTGTTTGCACTGTTTGAATGTTAAATGTATCTGTTTCCATGAGACGAGGAGGAGGCACCAGGTTAACAAACTTAAACCTAATCTGGATAAATACAGTGTCCCTCGCTATAACATGGTTCACCTTTTGTGGTCTCGCTGTTTCACTGATGGTTTTAGTTAAATTTTTCATGCTGTAGACCAATTGTGTTCTTCTGGCGGGGGGCGTCCTGATTGGCTAAGAGACTGTAGACCATTGTGTTCTGCGTCCTGATTGGCTGAGGGACTGTAGACCATTGTGTTCTGCGTCCTGATTGGCTAAGAGACTGTAGACCATTGTGTTCTGCGTCCTGATTGGCTGAGGGACTGTAGACCATTGTGTTCTGCGTCCTGATTGGCTGAGGGGACTGTAGACCTTGTGTTCTGCGTCCTGATTGGCTGAGGGACTGTAGACCATTGTCCATCAGTCTCCTCTCCTCCGTGTCTCCTGTACAGTACAGAATGTGTCAGACAAATTTACATAAATGTTGGATCAGTGTGACTCTGAAGTGCTGTATGTTTGCAAGTTTTCTCCCCGACAAAACCCACAATGTCGATGAAACGTTCTGCACCGACAAAGGCACCGACGAAGGTTTGAACTTTGTGTTTAAACAATAGAGAAATGTGAGAAAATGTTAATGCCTGTGTGAGAAAAGTGTATAAAGTGTGTGGTTGAGGAGTTTTACAGACAAGAAACAGAGAGAATAATGTAAAAAATAAAGCTGATACTTCACGGATTTCATCTATTGCAGGTTATTTTTAGAATGTAACCCCGAGATAAACCAGGGTTTTTAAATGTTTGGACTTTGTCTTCGTCAGAGCTCTCCCTGCTGTGATGTGTCTCTGAGAGTGAGTTCCTGTGTGTGAGTCGAGCCTAAATGCCCTCTTATCTCTGTTGATGGTCTGTGCTCCCTGATTTCAAAAGCCTCTTATCGTATCGAGAAGAACACAGATGCAAAAGACGATTGAAATTATCGAAGTGGAGTGCATGGACCATGAATAGAGACGAGGGGGCACTCTCCGGTCGCACTTCACCGGGATTCATCAGGGCGTGGTCAGACTTGATAGACCTGCCAGATCTGTCAAAAGTGAGCTACACAACGCGGATGATAAGAGTCACAGCAATCCTCTCACCCAAAACATGTCAGGTAAAAAACAATGACCATTTTACAGTATTTGTTTTATTAGAAGATACATGAAACTCAATAGATCCCTCAGCACCTACCATAAGTCCACAGAGCCTCCATCATCTAGGACCCCACCCACCCCAGCATGGACCATTCACGCTCCTTCCTTTGGGCTGGAGGTACAGAATCGTGAAATGAAGGACAACCAGACTCAAGAACTTTATTCAGAGGTTTTAAATGTGCAAATGAAGGTAGATCGATCAGGGAGTTAAGAGCGGGGTCCAGGAGTAGATCGTGAGCAGCGAGGTCTGAGACGAGGTGGAGGTGAGCTGGGTCAGAGAAAGCTGAGTGGGATTTGACGAGGAGCAAAAACAACCAACTTAGAACGAGTCACAAAGAGCAAAAACATGAAAATGAGTGTGAGAGATTTCATTTTAATTTATACTGTGTGGTGAATACTTGCCTGAAGGAAAAGGACCGCTAGAGCTGCTCCTAAATTCTGTAATAAACCCCAGTTTGTAGTAGAAAACCATCACCCAGCTGAGTCCTCCCTCCTTGGGGAAGCTCCATGTCCTAATATTGTCCTCAAATAAAAGTTATTATTCCTAACTTGGGAAAACCCACTGAACATGTCTCTTCTCTGGTGCAACATAACATGTACCACAGTCTCAGAACACTCCCACACCAGTCACAGCAACCATCATCATGTCTCCCCGGTGAGGAACATCCCACGAGCCAACCCCACAGAGGCCTAATCGGTGTCAGTTTACTGTCATCCTGGCGTCAGAGAGCGGGGCTCGAAGTGTCATTAACTCTTCAAACATACATACAATATACATCTGTCTCTCCCTTTTGTCATCACCGTCCCACTTTTGCTGCCACTGCTTTTTTAATCCCGGCCTGTATAACTGAACGTAGTGATGAAGCCGAGGCACCGAGGGCTTGTACCGAGAGTATAAAAGGGACGTGTCGAGTGAAGCCGCGATTCGAGGCTTGCGTCAGATTTCCAAAAAAAACACGTGACCTGTGAATGTGAGGCCTCGCTTTGGTGTGAACATGATGTCATTGGTTCATTTACGTGCTCAGGCACACTTCATGGGACTACTGCTTTTTTTAAATTCACTTTCACTTTAGTCTAACTTTCACATGCTAAAAGAAGCTTTTTTATTTATAGAGCATTTTTGGTTTTACTACCCAGAATATGGCCGTGTAACCTACGTATATTCTTGTATTAGTTTTTTTCACTGAATATGATGTACAGTCAGTTCAATATTCTTTCAGCTCAAAAAATATAATTGTGTTATTTAAGCACATTTCATGGATCATGCCACTGCTGAAGTGGTTCAGAGATGGATCAGAAGAAGCAAGAGGCACTGGGACAGTTTATAGTCGTGTCTGTCTGTGTCTCTCTCTCTGAGGTGTTTGTCGTGGATAGTGCTTAAAATAAATAACTGATGCAGAAGAAGATTAGAGAATTGAGGATCTTTTTTACTTGATAAATGCAACCACTGAAGTGTGATGTTTTAAATGCAAACATGACTCCATTTGGTTTCTCTTTTTACATGTGTTACTTTTTTGTCCACAAGATGGTTTAGTTGAACAATATTGAATCACTTGAAGCCTCAGATGAGTTCATGGGGCTTCATTTGGCCATCACGTACTGAACGACACTCCATCCTAAAAGAGGGACTCTGAGTTGTATTTCTACCTTCTTTAGACTAGCCTTAGCAAGACTGTGCGACATAATTTCCTCAAACATGAGCTGGAACCCATAACTGTTTGCTGAGTGTCAGGTCCTGGCTCCTTTATTCTCTCCAGGTGCAGCTTGATTGCAGATTTAGGTTCAGGTGTGAACGGGAGGAGCCCAAATCTCCACCCAGCTCCAGGCTCAGAACACAGAATGGACAGACTGGGACCATGACACCCCCCAGACATCGACTTATTATCTTATTATTCATCTATTTTATACCTAATTTTCTCTTTACTTTGGCGTCTGTGTGGTCAGCAAAGTAAATGAATCATTTTCTGAACATAAGCACCAGCGCAGGATCAGGAAAAAAAAACACCTCTAATAGAATAAATGCAAGATAGAGACGTTTAAAATGCCATAGTGTGGAAAATTCCAGCCCAAACCATTACATCTCCATAAAGACGAGCTGGTGAAAGTTTACACAGTGCAGCTTTAAACGTCTATAACATAGAGACAGAAAAGTGAAGAACGAGCAGGATCGAACATCAATACAGTCCATTAAAAAAAACCCCAAAAATCGGTTTTTTTATTCTTCTTCCAGTTATTTTCACGTCGTATTTCAAAGCTCTGTGTGGGGACGCTTCAGTGGAATAATATATATACAAGTTTAAAACACAACGAGCTGAAGAAAACTGAAAAATAAGAGAGAGTCAGACACGACAAACAAAAAGTCCAAAGTCCAAAGTCCGACGCCGGTCTGGTATCGCTCAGTCCCTCTCCTCCTCCTTTCCTCCGAGCTTCATGTATCTCCTCTCCTATCATTTTTCCTGCAGTATTTTTTCTCTCCGTGTATAATTTCTGTTAAATCCATCGGTCGGAGGCGCTGGCGTCGGCTTGAAAGGGACTGCGGCCTGGAAGAAGAGCAGAGGAAAAAAACGGCGTCTGAGGAGTTACACAAAAGACACAGGGATTCAGAGGCTAAATAATGTAATAACACACACTGCAGTTAAAGAGGCACTGCGTAACTTTGCCAGGCGGGCTCGTTTCCATGGAGATGTTATTTATTGCATGGAGCCTTCTATAATTTGCGTTAATGTTTTTTTTTCTTCTTTTTTTTGCGTTTATTCAAATATATGTGTTTTATTGCTGGAGACTATAGCTTTAAATCGTCCACTGGTTTGTTTCCATGGAGATAGTTCAAATTTAATGCCATACTGTGGAACTTTCCTGGCAAAGTAACAGTAACATCTCAAGCTTAGCAGGTGGCAGAACGACCATCTACGAAACCTTTAAATCTGACAGGGTTGTATATAAACTCATATATTATAGTTTTCCATGTCCCTGCCTCCACTTGTACTGCACGCCAACCAAAGGCTAAGTGGTTCAATCCCCTCCGTAAATGAATCCATGCTGCCTCTGCCCTTGAGCAAGGACACGCCCACCCTCCCAAAAGCTTCTGTTCTTCATTTTTACTTAACTAATTTAACTAGTTCATTTTAAAAAAGTGACCGAAAGGATGAAATTGGCTGGCCTAGGAACTGCTTTGGGTCCCACCGGAGGAGCTGGAGGAGGTGTCTGGGAGTCGCTGCTTAGACTGCTGCCCCCGCGATCCGCCCTGGATAAGCAGAAAAAAATGGATGGATGGATGGATTTTAAACAGTTGGTCCAGTTATTCCTCACTTACCTCCTGCGTTCAGAACATCGTAATTATTCACAGTGATGAGTTTATAAGCACTTTTCACAACTTCCAGAGACCAGAGTGGAGCTTTTTTCCATCACGATAAAGCTAACAACCACAGCTACCATGTTAACAGTGCACTTCCTGATTCTCCGGCATGAAAACGGTTTATAATTCGATACAAACAGCACACAGCGGCCTCATTTTGACCTGAAGAGCTGCTTAAACGATATATTTGTACTGAGGCGAGACACATTTTGCGCAAATATATGGAAAAAATCTGGTGCAGGTCCTTTAAGTTCAAAAGGTTTACAATGAAAGCAAGACAAAGCCTCAAAAACACGCTAGCAGGGCGAAGGTTTGGGGTTAAAGGAGGTGAACGCCGGAGAGGACTTGTAAAAACGATGTACCAAAGTCTGACTCGATGGGAACGAGGAGCTTTTGAAGAGAGAGACGGCGGCGTCCAGTAACCCGTGCGTTTGGAGTTTACAGTCATTGTTCGGGCCGTTTCATGAGCTCAGAGGTATGTGGACTCGGAGTGACTCAGGGCTAAAGGGGAGACTCTGGGAAAAGTGAGTGTGGAGCGGGTCAGGCGGAGGTTCACACGAGTGTAAACCGTAAACACGCTTCACATTTAAGAAGCAAAGACAAGGACGAGGCGGGTTGTGTGAGAAAAATATGCTTTTTAAATTAGTTTTTATTTGCAAAAATGTAGAAAACACTTGATACTTTGCGCTGACATCACGCGGGGGTGTTTCTGCATGTATGTCTATGGTGAATGTTCAGCAGCTGTCATGGTGGCCTAATGCACACAGTACAAATGACCTCGGCTGTCGTAGTTCCAGTTAAGTCAGTTCTTTATGGTCAGATCGTGGTAAAATAAAGTTCAGTTTAAATTCTAACAGATCTTCAGACAGAGCAGTGCCTCTGGTTAGCATCACCCCAAGTTTTCAAACTAGCTAACTTCAAATCTTCATTTTTTTTCAACACTTTTGTCTTCACTCGTAGAGAACAAGTGATACTTTGCACTGACATCGTGCTGGGAGTGTTCTGCATGTATGTCTATGGCAGAATGTTCAGCAGGTCCCATGGTGGCCCAACGAGCACATTAGCGAACACAGCCAAAGAAGTCATCATTAAGGGCGAGCGAGGTCCCGTTTTGGAGTTTGATTTTCAATGTAAATGCTGCGAGTGACTAACCGAAAAAAACTGTTGGCTAACGCTAACGCTAGCTAGCTTGTGACTGTAAGATTATTTGAAAGGGACTCAATAAACGGGGACGAAATGACCTCAGCTAAGTCAGTTCTTTATGGTCCGATCGTGGTAAAATAACGCTCAATTTTAAATTCTACAGAGCTTCAGACAGAGCAGTGCCCGCCGTTAGCATCACCCCAATTTTTCAAACTAACTAACTTCAAATCTTCATTTTTTTTCAACTCTTTTTGTCTTCACTTGCCGAGGCGTCTTCGGTCAACCCAAAAATATGACCTGAAAATTTTTACTATTTTTTAAAACTGAAAGTGAAGAAATGTTCGTGTCCCATAATTATGCTTAAAGATGTGAAAATCAGTTGATATTTTGCACTGCATGTATGTCTATGGCAGAATGTTCAGCGGGTCCCATGGTGGTCCAATGCACACATTAGCGACCACATCCAGAGAAATCATCATTATGCTTCATTTAGATGTTTGATTTTTAACGAAAATGGCACGAGTGACTAACTGAAAAACTGTTGGCTAATGCTAACGCTAGCTAGCTTGTGACTATAAGAAAAGGGACTCATTAAACAGTACAAATGAGCTCAGCTAAGTCAGCTCTTTATGGGCAGATTGTGGTAAAATAAAGCTCAGTTTTAATTTCTAATAGAGCTTCAGAGAGAGCAGTGCCTCCGGTTAGCATCACCACAAGTTTTCAAACTAACTAACTTCAAATCTTCATTTTTTTCAGCTCTTTTTTGTCTTCACTTGTTGAGGGCGTCAACCAAAAATATGACCTGTAAATGTGAACTATTTCCAAATTTCTCTAAGGTATTGATACTTTTCAGCTGATACCGTCAACATTCGCTGTGGATGTGATAGTGATGTGGTCAAATGGGCAAACCTTTGTGCAGTGGCTCTATTTCCTTCATTGAGTCCAAACTTTCGTGCAGTGGCTCTATTTCCTTCTTTGATGCTAAACGTTCATGCAGTGGCTCTATTTCCTTTTTGATGTCAAACTCTCCTGCAGTGGCTCTATTTACTTCTTCGATGGTCAAACTTTCTTGCAGTGGCTCTATTTCCTTCTTTGATGCAAAACTTTCGTGCAGTGGCTCTATTTCCTTTTTGATGTCAAACTCTCCTGCAGTGGCTCTATTTCCTTCTTTGAGTCCAAACTTTCATGCAGTGGCTCTAGTTCCCTTCTTTGAGTCCAACTTTCATGCAGTGGCTCTATTTCCTTCTTGGTTGCCAGATCTGTTCCCTTTATCTTAAATCTGCCTCATTTGTATTTCTTTGTGTGTTTTCCATCATGAGGCTGTGGTATGATGCGCAAAATGACAGTTCAGCGCATAATCTTTCCCCACGTCTGTCTCACGTTTGCGTTTGCTGTTGGAGAGTGCCCCCTGGTGGCCGTTATAGCCCAGTAAAAATCTATAAATTAGCCGCACCGCTGTATAGGCCTCAGGGTTCAAAGTGTGAGAAAAAAGTAGCGAATTATAGTCCGAAATTTATGGTAGGTACTGTTCATAGTGTCCATGGTGTTCATACTGGTCTATGTTGAGATACAGCTCAACATCATTATTAACATATTCAGGAAAGGTTTCATTTTTGTCCTGTGAATGTGACTTTTTTTAGTATCGATACCTGCTCTAGCTTTAGTATTTTTAGTATCTGATTGTCGATACTTTTGACAACCCCACACAGCCTTTCTTCATCCCCTCGAATACAAAATATTCATTGTTTTCAACTCATTCTTGAAGCCAAATGAAATTAAGTTGGGTTTTCCCGAGCGGAGTTGATTTTAAATTAAATATCTTCACGGAGATCAGGTTAAATCAGACGGAAAAGGGTTTGTGGAGAATCCTTCCTTCTGCGCGTCCCAAACATCTTGAGATGGAGCAGCGATTATGGGATTACAGCTCGTACAAACCGCTTTTATCAACAGAAAAACACCATCCATCCAACTCCTACAAGTCCACAACCAGACTCACTTTTTCCATTCAAACCTCTCTCAAATGTACGCCCCATCAGCGGAACTCAAAGCACCGCCGTGGACGAATCTGTTTTCTTTCATCATCACTTTTAAAGCTTGTTCACTGCAAGAATTTTGGTTTGTTTCACGCAAAGAAATAAAAAAAAAGGCGCATGGTGTAACTTTTCCAGTGCTACCTGCCGGTCTCCATCGAGATGTTGTTGCTTTGTCTAGAAAATTCGACATTAAACATACGGAAAATGGACTTTTAAACTTCACCTTCGTTTCTGATGAAGCATTTAGGTGTTGGAGCGCCCTCTGCTTGTCAGCTACACTCGGTAAATAGACAAATTAAGTTCTTATCCCCTCGTGGTTGCTATGGTAATAGGAGAGAATGCGTCCGTGATGGTTTAAGGACTTACAAACTGCACAGAACAAGTTTGGGTTTTTACCTATGACGCAACAATTCGGGGCAGAATGCAAACGGAGCATTTCTGAGTTTGGTTTACTTAATGAAACGAGCGGTGAATGAAGCAAAATACAATCCAGGTGTGTTTTTTTGATGCGGGGATAACGCTATGAACGTTGTTAAACGTCAATTTGTGCTTTGAAGTGGGAGGTAAACGCCTAAACTCCGCCCACAATCACATTTCAAAGAGAGGTACAACTTGGGCAGTAATGGGCGGGGGGGGTCTGGAGGACTAAAGAGGAGCGTGAGGAGGAGGGGGCGGGGTCTGGAGGACTAAAAGAGGAGCGTTGAGGAGGAGGGGGCGGGGTCCGGAGGACTAAAGAGGAGCGTGAGGAGGATGGGGCGGGGCGGGTCTGGAGGGTAAAGAGGAGCGTGAGGAGGAGAGGGCGGGGTCTGGGAGGAGTAAAGAGGAGTGTGAGGAGGAGGGGGCGGGGGCCGGAGGACTAAAGAGGAGCGTGAGGAGGATGGGGGCGGGCTCTGGAGGACTAAAGAGGAGCGTGAGGAGGAGGGGCGGGTCTGGAGGACTAAAGAGGAGCGTGAGGAGGAGGGGGCGGGGTCTGGAGGATTAAAAAAGGAGCGTGAGAGGAGGGGGGCGGGGTCTGGAGCAGTAAAGAGGAGCGTGAGGAGGAGGGGGCGGGGTCTGAGGAGGGTAAAGAGGAGCGTGAGGAGGAGAGGGTGGGGTCTGGAGGACTAAAGAGGAGCGTGGAGGAGGAGGGGGCGGGGTCTGGAGGAGTAAAAGAGGAGTGTGAGGAGGAGGGGGCGGGGGGCCGGAGGACTAAAGAGGAGCCGTGAGGAGGAGGGGGCGGGCTCTGGAGGACTAAAGAGGAGCGTGAGGAGGAGGGGGGCGGGGTCTGGAGGACTAAAGAGGAGCATGAGGAGGAGGGGGCGGGGTCTGGAGGACTAAAGGGGAGCGTGAGGAGGAGGGGCGGGGTCTGGAGGACTAAAAAGGAGCGTGAGGAGGAGGGGGCGGGTCTGGAGGAGTAAAGAGGAGCGTGAGGAGGCGGGGGTCTGGAGGACTAAAGAGGAGCGTGAGGAGGAGGGGGCGGGGTCTGGAGGACTAAAGGGGAGCGTGAGGAGGAGGGGGGGGCGGGGTCTGGAGGACTAAAGAGGAGCGTGAGGAGGAGAGGGCGGGGTCTGGAGGACTAAAGAGGAGCGTGAGGAGGAGGGGGGGGGATCTGGAGGACAAAAGAGGAGCGTGAGGAGGAGGGGCGGGGTCTGGAGGACTAAAGAGGAGCGTGAGGAGGAGGGGGCGGGGTCTGGAGGAGTATAGAGGAGCGTGACGAGGAGGGGGCGGGCGGGGGGTCTGGAGGACTAAAGAGGAGCGTGAGGAGGAGGGGCGGGGGTCTGGAGGACTAAAGAGGAGCGTGAGGAGGAGGGGGCGGGGTCTGGAGGACTAAAGAGGAGCGTGAGGAGGAGGGGGCGGGGGGTCTGCAGGACTAAAGGGGAGACTGGAAGTGTAGGAGGGGCGTGTTCTGGGAGTATAAGGACGCACTGTGATTGGTTTTTAACAGGTGTCCACACTTCAAACTCCGCCCACTGCAGCCAGGTGTTTTGTGATCAGAAACACCTGGGCAGTTCTATGTGATTCACCAACTACTTTGAAACTGCAGAAGCCACTGTAGCCAGGCGTCTTTGACCAGAAACCTGCAGATTTACCTCGTCTGCATAAAGTCGCCAAAGAAAATGACTAGAAACAGTAGATAGCGCAGCGCTGAAACATGCTAACATAGATCTGTGGGAACTTAGCTACTCTCTCCCATCATTTCAATGAGATTTTCTGTTAGCGAATATCAATAATTTGAAATACTTTTGACTCTGTGGACTGGACGGAGACGCTTTTCCCTCGTGTAGAGTGGGTCGGCGCTCTGCGGTTCTTCGGGTCAGCTATGAAATAAATGGATTTAACCAAACAGGAAAGCAGAAACACTCTGAGCTCCAAACCAAAGAATATCATTATTTCACAACACGATTTAGGTCCCAAAACCACCTACAACGATCATTTTCAGAGCCTGTGTAGCTAAGTCGACACTGAGGCGTAAATAAACAATACGGAAACTGTTGCCTGTCGCCCAACGCGTATGATCAAAGCGAAGAGCGAGCTTATTGTGAATGTTGTGTCTCTATTGTCAGACCAAACAAAATGTCCGCCGCGGGTTTTGGACCGGTCATCAATGAGGTCCCAGAGGCGATGGGCTTTATTAAATGTGCATTGGAGACAGAGGCTTCTCACCACAAGACAAATAAAAAAGATGGTTTGTCTTTTATAGTGACAAGTCAGTAGTAGAATAACTCCAAATGTGCTGAGGAGTCAGAGCTGTGTTCCAAACTGTCATTTTTTTTTTTTTGATTTTCTGAGCTCGACAAGTTTGTGGGTCTAATTTAAAAGCCGCAGTACGACACTTTTTAGCCCAAAATAGACTCATTTCAATGCTTTTTTTTTCATTTTGGTTGTTTTATTGCTCTGAAAAAACATGTACCCTTTTGTGAGCTTGCATCTCCACAAACCCTGACTCTTATTTAGGCTGGAGGAGGGTCATTTTAAAAGCCACAATACGGCACTTTTTAGCACAAATAGACTAAAAACTGAAAGCTTTTTTTTTTTCATTTTCATTGTTTATTGCTCTGAAAAAACATGCATCTTTACTGTGAGCTTGCCTCTCCAACAAACCTTGACTCTTATTGGAGCAGGAAGAGGTTAATTTAAAGCTACAATACGACAGTTTTTAGCCCAAAAATAGACAAAATTCAAAGCTTTTTTTTTCATTTTGGTTGTTTTATTGCTCTGAAAAACATGCATCTTTACTGTGAGCTTGCATCTCCACAAACCCTGACTCTTATCTGAGCTGGAGGAGGATAATTTTAAAGCCACAGTTACGACATTTTTTAGCCCAAAAAGACATAAACTAAATTCAATGTTTTAAAAAAAATTCAATTTGGTTGTTTTTATTGCTCTGAAAAAACATCCTTTCTGTGAGCTTGCATCTCCACAACCTGACTCTTAATCTGGGTTGGAAACGAGGGTAATTTAAAGCTACAGTACGACAGTTTTTAGCCCAAAAATAGACAAAATTTAAAGCTTTTTTTTTTCATTTTGGGTTCTTTTATTGCTCTGAAAAACATGCATCCTTACTGTGAGCTCGCATCTCCACAAACCTGACTCTTATCTGAGCTGGAGGAGGTTCTTCTTCTTCTGCTTGTCCAACTGGAAATTGGATTTTAAGCGATGGATGTCACTTCCGGGTCCGACACAGCTGATTTCTACCTGATTTTTACCTCTGTTTTTTCATCAACCAAGAGATTAAAAGTTCACATTTTTGTCATTCCCTGAGTCTACGACGTAAAATAAAAAGTGACTGGAAAGATAAAAACTCGCCTCTTTGGAGCTGATCACTGAACCTGTTTTTCCCTTCCAGACCAAAGAAAATGACAACACAGCGAACGTGTTTAAGGAATCATGAAACTTTTATCAAAACGATCCCAACATGATACAGAATATCGTTACATCTAAGGACTAGGTCGTGTAAAGGTGTTCTGTGTCCTGATTGGCTGAGGGGACTGTAGATCATTGTCGTTTCTGCGTCCTGATTGGCTGAGGGACTGTTAGACCATTGTGGTTCTGCGTCCTGATTGGCTGAGGGACTGTAGACCATTGTCCATCAGTCTCCTCCGTGTCTCCTGTACAGTGCAAGAATGTGTCAGACAAATTTACATAAATGTGGTCAGTGTGACTCTGAAGTGCTGTATGTTTGCAAGTTTTCTCCCCGACAAAACCCAACAAGGTCGATGAAACGTTCTGCACCGACAAAGGCACCGACGAAGGTTTGAACTTTAGAGAGAGTTTAAACAAGAGAGAGAAGTGTGAGAAAAAGTTAATGTCTGTGTGAGAAAAGTGTATAAGTGTGGGTGAGGGGTTTTACACAGACACGAAACAGAATAATTGTTAAAAAATAAAGATGATACTTTGCAGATTTTGCCTATTGTGGGTTATTTTTAGAACATAACCCCCGAGATAAACCAGGACCACTGTATGATTAACAATGTGAATGTTTCACTAACTGCTTGTCACGCTAACGCTAGCTTAGCCTAGCCTAGCTTCTTACCTGAACCTTGTACACTTTTTGTTACACTTCATTCGTGTTTAAATACCTGCCATCCCTGTTTAAAGTGAGATGAGTCATGGCGAAAATAAGAGAAAAACTGTAAATATGTCAATTTTTAATCAGGATTGACCCGGAAAGTGACATCACACTCAGCTGACCTTACTTTGCTCCGCCCACTTTTGCCTCTAAATACGACTAAACCACTTTTTTTTTTTTTGTGGTGCCGCTTTATTTTAAGTTGGAATTCCCTTCATTTCACTGCAAAATAACACAACCCCAACGAGTCTACAGCAACCTCCAGAATAATGTGAAAAATGTCCCACCGTACGGCATTCAAATCTTCACCAGAGAATGTTCCAAAGTATGGTTTAACTTCCTATTTCCATGAAAAGTAACTGCAACTGTTACTTTACGATTTGGAAAATGAAACCCATGTTTGGACGTGTGAGCGGAAGAGTGAGGAGCTGGCACCGTTTGGGCTCCATAAAAAGGATAAACTCATCATCGTTTTCCCGTGGGATTTTTTCACAGCCGTATTCCAAAAATTTCGCCACAATTCTGCCAGAGCGGATGTTGCGTCCAGGAGCGGGAAGCGTTTGTCAAACCGGGTGAATGACGCTGTCTGCGCTCACCACGTTGACGCTGGATCGGTTTCGTACATCGCTCCATCATCGCTCCATCATAGCTCCAGACAGATTGTGCAAATGTGAAGTTTTTGACGGTTATAAGGACACAAATCAAACGTTAGCTCGTTTGTTCTTTTTGCAGAGTCCTGAGGGCGATTGGGGTGGAGGGGGAGGGTGGAGGCTGAATCACATTGAAGCAGCAGCTTCAAATCTGCAGCACAGATCTGACTCTTTCATCTGAACGACATCGGCCAACGGTTCAGCAGAGAGTCACAGGGAGAACAAGGAAAACCCGCGGCATCCTCCAGCTGCTCCTGACTCCTCTGCTCCTCCTTGCTGCTCCTCCTTGCCGCTCTCCTCCTGCTGCTCCTCATGCTGCTCCTCCTTCTCTTCCTCCTGACCCTGGAGTTTCCTCGGTTTACTCCAGTTTCCCCCATCAACCCGAAACATGTATCGAGGTCAAATATAGTTCAATAGGTCATATTCTCCATCTGAAGTCAGATGGTTTTAGTTCTAGATAGGACCTGGTTTAGTCTTAAATTAGACCTGGTTTAGTCTAGATTAGAATTAGACTGGTTTAGTTCTAGATTAGACAGGGTTTAGTCCTAGATTAGACCTGGTTGGTTTTTTAGACACCTGGTTTAGTCCTAGATTAGACTGGGTTCCCTAGTAGACTGGTTAATTTCTTTTTAGCATTAGGACCTGGTTTAGTTCTAGAGTATAGACCCTGGAAAAAGTCCTGGCACAAACCTGGTTTAATAGGTGGTAGCCCTGGTTTAGGCCTGGATTAGCAAAGGGTTTAGACCTGGTTTAGACTCAGGTTTACGACCATGGTTCAGACCTGGTTTTAGACCGCTTTTAGACCTGGTTTAGACCTGGTTGCTCCTCGACCTGTTCAGACCTGGGTTTAGGACCTGTGTTAGACCGGTTCATAGACCTGGTTTTAGCCCTGTTTATTCCGTGGCTACCCCTGTTTCAGACCTCGTTGCAGACCCTTGTTCAGACGGTGGATTAGAAGGATGTTTTTCAGGACCTGGCATAGACCTGGTTTAGCCCTGTTTTAGACCTGGTTTAGACATGTTCAGACCTGGTTTCAGACCTGTTTTAGACCTGGATTAGACCTGGTTCAGAAAAACCTGGATTAGAACTGGTTTAGCCCTAGTTTTAGACCTGGTTTAGACCTGGTCAGACCTGGTTCAGACCGGTTCAGCCTGGATTTGACCTGGTTTAGCCCTGTTTTAGACTGGGTTTAAGACATGGTTCAGACCTGTTTTAGAACCTGGTTCAGCAGCCTGGTTTAGAATGTATTAGCACTGTTCAGACCTGGTTTAGCCCGTTTTTAAGGTCTAATTTAGACCTGTTCAGCCCTGTTTAGCCCGTGGTTCAGACCTGGATTAGACCAGTTTTAGACCTGGTGTTGTAGCCCTGGTTCAGACTGGTTCAGACCTGGAATCTCTGTTAGACCTGTTTTAGGGACCTGGTTCAGAACTGGTTCAGAACTGTTTTAAACCTGGGTTTATCCCTGGTTCAGACCTGGATAAGGCTGGTGAGCCAGTTTTAGACCTGTTTTGGACCTGGTTCAGATCATGCCATGGTTAAGCCTATTTTAGGCCTGTTTTAGACCGACCTGGTATGGTTCGACCCTGGTTTAGACCTGTTTGAACCCTGTTTAGTCCTGGTTCAGACATGTTTTAAAGTATACAGTTTTACATGTTTCGACACCCCGATTAAAAAAGTTTTGATTTTTAACCTGTTTGCTTTCCATATAAGACTAATACCCGCAAGTCCTTGCGTTCTCTTTGTTTGGGTTTTGTTTTAGTTCCCGCCCTGTTTCAGTCCCCTTTTATTCATCACGTTTCGTGGTTTAGGTTTCAGATTTGCAAACCTCCTCGTCGGTCGGTATCTAGGTATGTGAACAGTGCATCCGAGCCTCTGGGAGCCTCTCTGTCACTTCATATTTTCACATCAGAATCTTCAAATGGAATTTGGTCGGACTGTAGAACATTTGAGGAGAGCTTCTGCCAGCTCCATGTTCTCTGCAATCTCCCGAGGACAGATGTCAGAGAATGAAGTTTTGGTTCTGACGGATTGAGACAGAATTCCTCCTTTTTGTCTGGTTTACGTAGATTTACTGGTTTTGCTGGTATGCACCAGCTAAACAGGCAGATAATTGTTTAGATGTTTCTCGTAAGTCTTAGGCTCTGGACCTTAGAATAAAACACGTGCATTCATCAGTTACAGAATGGAATCTTTTCCACAGGGAGAAATCAACGAGGCTTTTACCCAAAATAACAAATCATTATCTTAACTATCTTTGAACATCTCCCAGAATACGAGCTTCAGAAGGACGTGAAGTTTTCCCATATTCAGTTTTTTTGCCACCATATCCAGTTTTGATATTAAACTCAGACGCAAGAGACGAGTGGTTATTTTTGATCTTGGGACCAGAACAAAAAAACCAGAGTCTTAATATAATTTCAAAACAGTTCACCTTATTGCATTCAGACCATAATTATCACCATGATGAGTGGATAAGCTCTTTACGGAACAGAGCCACCAGTTTAGCGTGATGTTGTACAAGCAGCATGCTAACACGTGGCTACCTGTTTCGGAGATGTAAAATTCTAACACGCAGAGAGGACGTAACTTTGATCTTTAAAAAACCTCTGTGTTTTATGAAAAATGAGTGAAAGCTAACAAATAATAGCTAGAGCTAACACACACTTCATGATTGATTTTAGCTGCAACAGCACGCAGTGGAATTAGCTGACCCTAAATACATCTCTTTAATACAAAAAGAAGTAAATACCTCCTCTTTTAAGACCAACATAGAAGTAAAAACTTCCTCTTTAATACCCTGAAGAAGTAAATACCTCCTTTAATAGCCCATAGAAGTAAAATAACTCATCTTTAATACCCCACAGAAGTAAATAATCCCCTTCCTATTAAGACCCTATAGAAGTAAACTACCTCCTCTTATATACCACAGATAGTACTACCTCCTCTTTAAATTGACCCCACAGAAGTAAAATAACTCCTTTTAATACCCCATAGAAGTACTGTACCCTCTTTTATACCAGACCGGAGTTCAAAACACTGTCGCTTAATCCACTTGAACAGCGCCAGTTTGACTCATATGATCCTTGGCTGGACTTTTGATTTTGCACTTTCGCTTTTTTGGTACTCTTCATGTTCTCATTCTTTAAAAATTGAATGCATCCCAATTCAGCAAAAAAATTAAAAATACAAAACAAAAATAACTGAACTAAAACTGCAGAGTTCTCTCTGTTGTTTCAGTTCTCGGTGGGTTTGTCGAAGGGTTAAGTTTGATCGGGGTTTGAGGGATGACCTGTCAGCTTCTTGCGATCGGGTCTCGTGGGGGCAGCGTTTCGGAGCAGGAGAGTGGGGAACAGGGCCAATTAGAGAACTTGAACGTCCGGGAGGTCGCCGAGACAGGAGAAAGTTCACGAACTCTTCTTCAGCGAGGTTCGCGACCCCAACCAGGAACAACACACACCGCTTCCCGCAGCCAAACAGGAGGGGGAGAAGCCACGTTTAGACCTGCTTTACTCACAGTCACCACCACTTTTATGTGTTTTGAACAACGGGGAAAAGAAAAAAAAAGAATTAGTTCATTTTGTCGAGTCCAAAGTTACTACGCACTTACTTATGTATTCAGCCATCCTGAGGTACCCATGATGATTTATAAGTGCTTTCACACTTTTTAGGCACAGCAGAGTGGGAATTTATGATCATGATATTGCCGTTAATGTAAGAAGTACCATGTTTTTTGGAAATTATGTCGCACTTTTTTGTCCGAGGGTGCGAATTAAAATCAGATGCGTTTATATGTGGAATCTCGTCACATATGAGTATGAATTTCAAATTTTCGGTCAGTCGCATTTGACAAACTGGCAACCGGTTTTTTTCTTCGTTATTATGCATTTTTTGATTACTTCAGTGTGACGGATTGGCAGGGAAAATGCAACGCAGTACTTTATTCTGTTGCCTGAGTAAACAGTACAAATACGGAGCAAACAAAATACTCAAGTACAAAGGATCGAATGAGCAAATTCAGTGGCCTTTTAAAAAGTATTAAATAGTAAAAAGTTCAAGGATTTCAAGCAGATTTTCTTATAAAGCCTCAAATAAAATGCGTTTTTAATCAAGATTGGCTAAAAATAAAATGTTTTGTACTTTTCAGCAGGTCTCAAACTATAATAAAAAGTTACTTTACTT
>JAIEZT010001167.1:0-17675 GCA_019594935.1 Periophthalmus modestus | reverse complement strand
TAAAGTCAGTGTGTAACATGGCAGACAGCGTGGCTCCGGTGTCTGGTCTCATAGAGCAGTCCATATTTATAATAGTGACACATGAGTGATGACTCTTTTGGTTGTTGGGTTTTTCCTCTGGGTTTGTACTAGTCTTTTACCTTATACTTTTTGTTTAATAAGCCTGTTATTTGTAGTTTATTTAGTAAATATGGCTCTAATGGTACGTTTTCACACCGGGACGTCCAGATGTGTTGCGATCACATTCAAAGTCTATGGTGGACGCGCATCTTGGCCACGCTGCGTTTTTGTGGCGCGTCTTCAAGCATCAAAGCAGCGCGAATCTGGCGTCGGCGCGGCGCGTCTGAGCATCCAGGCTTCTATGCGTTCCAGGTGTTTCAGTCCAAAAGTTTCAACAAGAACTTTTGAGGCGTTCGACGCGCCAGCATCAACCAATCAGACGGAGACCACGCTCCAGTGATAAAGCGACTCATTCTGAAGCACTATAGGTCACAAACACCAATGCGGGGACAGCAGGTCAATCGAAAACTGGGCCTGGTCACTCGAAAATACCTCTGAGAGCAACGATCATCCAAACGGAGCTCCTGAAGCAAGTGATGAAACTCGCCAAATTCCGAACGCCTCTGAATTTGCCGTGAACCCAGACACGCCGCCGCTGAGCCGATCACCTCCATTGATGAGTGGTTTGGTTGCAGTAAATAAGACACCAAAGCTATTCTCTCAACGTGGGCTGTCATTGTGCACAAAAGGAGCGGGGAAAACACTCAATGCTCTAGACGCGCTCTCTGGACTCACGTCCAAGGCGTCTGCCCTCAAATGCACACGTGTCCAAATAGAGGTTTCCAGCACGTTTTTGACGCCCGGTGTGAACGCACCATAAACATCATGAAAAACTTTTCACCATCACTACTGCAGTATTTTTGCGCAGGTGAGCCTGAGTCTGTCTGCCGCAGGTGAGCCTGAGTCTGTCTGCACAGGTGAGCCTGAGTCTGCCTGCGCAGGTGAGCTTGGGTCTGTGTGTTGTTCAAAAAGCCTTTTCTCTGCTGTCACCAGGGGGCAGATGATATATTTAGCCACAGGGGAAAAAAAAGACCACCCTGCACAGCACAAGGGTAGTGTGTGTATCTGTGAGTGTGTTTTTACAGTGCTGTCTACTTGTGCGTTGCCATAGAAACATATTTGGCGATGAGCTGATGACCTCCACGTGGCTCATGAAGTTTATGCATCTTAAATGCTTACTTTTTTCTGGCTTCTTTGGGGATAGCCTTTTACTAGAGTTATTTGCTCTTGTACTGTAACAGATTTGAGCAGCCTTAGCTTTCTTCTTCACACTATGTGGTATCGGGCAGGTATCAGTATCGGATTAAAAAAATGGTATCAGAACAACATGAATCTTTTCCCTGTCTTAGGGGCACTCACAGTCCGCTGGGGATGCACTCCAGTGTCAGACTGTTCCCTTTCAGAGTGAGCACAGAGCTGTGTAAACCGGAGGGAGTGAAGAGGTGGGGCTTTCTGCCGGGGAGCACGCTGTTACCTGAAAGAATAAGACAATCAGTGATGTAAACTTAACCTCGACTACGGAGGCATAACTATGGGGAAAAAATCTAATTGTTTAGTCCTTGTTTAGTACTTGTTCAGTCCAGGTTCAGTCCTTGTTGAGCTCTGGCTTAGTCCTGGCTTAGTCCTGGTTCAGTCCCGGTTCAGTCCCGGTTCAGACCCGGTTCAGTCCTGGCTTAATCCTGGTTTAGTTCTGGCTTAGTTTTGGTTTATTTCTGGTTTATCCCTGGTTTATCCCTGGTTAAGTCCCGTTTCAGTCCCGGTTTAGTCCTGGTTCATTCCTGGTTCATTCCTGGTTTAGTTCTGGTTCAGTCCCGGTTCAGTCCTGGTTCAGTCCTGGTTTAGTCCCGGTTTCGACCCGCTCAGTCCTGGTTCAGTCCCCAGTTTGGTCCCAGTTTAGTCCTGGTTCAGTCCATGAACTCACTGGGCTGGACGGTGAGGGAGACGGCGGTTTCGGGCAGAACTGTCATGCCGCTGTGTACTGGGCGTTGCAGATGTAGTCGGGTCTGGAGTCGGTCTTCAGGAGGTTTGAGAAGTACAGGTTTCCGTCCAGACCAGCTGTGACTCTCTCACTGAGCTTTATGTGGACCATCTCTGAAGAAGACAACACACAAGACCATGTGCAATTACTACTATTGAAATCAAACAATAAACCTACAGTGCTTATGACAGGTTTTCATGTTTTTCTAATTCTGACTTGGTTTGGTGGGATAGAGCCTGTGCTAAATATTTATCATTATTTTTCATCAGTTAAGTGGCAGTTTGTGGAAGAAAAAGGTTGAGAAGAAAAGCATAAAAATACAGGAAGTAGCACTGACTTCTAAACGAGAGTACCTCTGCCTAATGTCATCAAATTCTATGCAAAATACAGCTGCAATTTACGTTATTTTTTTCTATTTTAAAGATGAATTTAACAAAAAGATATTGTCATTATTGTATTTAATCTAATCATAACTGTCTCAGAAGCTAAGCCTGGATCGTGCTTGGATGGGAGACCACTGGGAAAATCAAACACTGCAGTAGGACGCTAGTGGCAAAAACTGCTGTTGTGCCCTTAAGCAAGACACTTCACCCACACTGCATAGTATGAAAATCATAAACACATGAAAACCTGTCACATGCACTTTGAGCCTAGTATCCGGAAGTATCGATTTAACCGTAAACTAGATCTGATTTAGATTCCTGTTCTGAACTAGAGGTCTTTGTTTGTTTGTTCTGCAGCGTCATGTAGCTCAGACTTACTCCTGTCCATCCAGTGAATGTGTGGAGGGGTGGAGCTCTCAGGAGGACTACAGGACAGGACCAGGCTCTCCCCCTCTGACGCTCGCTTGTAGATTTTTTGCTGATTCTGGAGAACTGGATGACCTAAAACAAAACACACACAGATTAAGTCGCCTGGTTAGTGCGAGTCAGTTGGGACAGAAGTGATCGTGTAGCTCTGATTGCATAATAATGTGTTAGCTTCTGCTGCTATGAATATAAAAAAAAAGGTTATTACTGCAGGAGTACCGGGTTGGGGGGGATGGTTTGCCACGGTTAATCATTTGAAGTGATGAAGTTTAGGATCAGGGACATGGTTCAGGGATAAGTTCAGAAATGGGTCATGGCAGGTTTGAGCTCCGCAAATGGTGAAGGTTGGAGTTTGGTTAAGTTTAGGAAAAGTATTATGTTAAAGTGAGGAAAAACGGGTAAAGATGGGGTGGTATTAGCCTTTTGGAGCTTTCCACCATGTACCAACGTTGTTCCCTCATTAAAAACACGCCTGAAGACGAGAAAGGAGGGTTTGACTCGAGAATAGGCCCCATTCAAAACCTCCTTATGGTTTAGCTGTAACATTCTGTGCCCCGTCACAAGTTTACATCACCCATGCTCCCACACTTAAACACAGCGAGTGACTCAGAACGTCAAAAATTAAAATGAAACATATAAAACATGTTAAGAAAAAAAATGTTAAGTAAAACATGAGAGAGAGAGAGAGAGAGAGAGAGAGAAAGAAAAAGAAGGAGAGAGAGAGAAATAGAGAGAAAGCAGGAGAGAGAGAAAGGAGGAGAGCGAGAAAGGAGAAGAGAGCAAGAGAAAGAGAGCGAGAGAGACAGAGAGGAAGAGAGAGAGGCAGAGAGAAAAGAAGAGGAAGAGAGAGAGAGGTAGAGAGAGAGGGGGGGGGAGAGGGAGGAGAGAGGATCTCCTCCATGTCCTCACATAACCTCAACACAGTTTTATGAATTGGCAGGGATCCAAATAAATTGCAAAAAAAACATAATAATTTGCTAGGTCATGTTTTAGATGCAGCATGAGTCACACTCACTGTTTTTCCTTTACAAAGATAAGCTCCAACAAGTCAGTTTTGGCAGAATATAATGTGAAATATAAACACAATATAATGCATGTTATAATGTATTTTTATAACGCTGTTTCCTCATCAAACATGTCTGAAGAGATTGTAGATGTCATCCATGCATGTTTGAGTAATCTAGTGATCTCGCCTGGCCCTCCTTATGGTTTAGCTGTAAGATTCTGTGCTCTGTCCACAAGTCTACATCACCCATGCTTCCACATGAAAACTCTCCATAAATATACAAAAACATGATGCAAAACTGTACACAGCAAATTCACAAACCTGATGCACACTGACTGTGTTACGAGAGCGCTCTGAAGAGTGAGTGACTTAGCATGGGGAGCAAAGGGAGGGGAGTCACAGCGTCAAAAATGAAACTGAACCTTACTAAACATTTTATACAGCGTTTTGCCTAATTATAGCATTTTTAAAACACAATAAAAGTTAACATGGTGATCTAAATATGTGTTAGCGGTTAATACCCCAAAGAAGTAAAACACCCCCCTCGTTAACAGAGCGAAATACATCCAGGTCATGGTCGACTCACGTTCAACGATGACGTGCACAGTCTGCGTCACAGCGGTCCCTAGTGTGTTGGAGGCGTAGCAGCGGTAGGAGCCGTGGTACTGGTCCAGAGTGTCGTTTTTATCTGCGCGAATCGTCCCTTCACCGATGAATTCAAGATCCAAAGTCTCGTCATCTTTCACCCAACGGAAACTAAAACACACAAGAAATCAGCATCAGCCCAGAGAGGAGACAGAGGGTGAAGGGTTAAACTGTGGCACTATTACTGTAGCCCAGATGACATTTAGTAGTACATTTATTTGAATTTTTTTTTAAAGAAATTGTGCTTTTTTTCTGGAGAGTACTTTTCAGGCAGAATACTTTTACTCATACTTGAGTCCGTCTAAAGTGACCTGAGTTTTATGTAACAATCTGAAATGAAAATTTAAAAATTGTGTTTTTATTTCCTGCAGCTCCTTCAGATATGATTTTTGTTTGGCTCATTTTCGAGTCCGTCTTCTGAAAACTCCAGATTTGTGCTGCTAATTCAACGTTTTGTCCTTCCAATTATATTAACTTTAAATGACTCTTGAGGACAGTTTTTGGTGAATCTACCACCTCTGCCTGGATGTCACAGTATTTTAATAATTTTAGGAAATGAAAAGGGGAAATTGCGAGACTTTTATATGTATTAAACAAATATAACCTGTCTGTGTAATTAAACTAATACTTCATGGTAGATTTTTGAGGTGTATATTCATACAACACACCATGTGGTCAGAGCTGGAGATGCCTTAGACGAGACTTAAAACCAGAAGGACAGATCGAACTGACACATTTTTGCTACTATAATTTTAGCTCTTTTGATAATATACTGACCTGAATCGTCTCAGTGATCGGGCCGTTACCTGGACGATAAAATCTTGATATGTTTTCACACTCGACGATTATGTTTTTAATAGATTTTGGAAGAGCAGAGAGTTTCAAATAGGGGAAGCTCTTTACAGTTTCATTCTTATCATATGCTTCATAAAGAAAATCAAGAATAAACCTGTTTCATAAAAATCCTCCGTTTCACAAAATTAATTGAATTAATTTGATCAGGTGCCCAGCCCATATAAAGTACATGTACGTGGTTAATGGGTTGTGCCATTTAAAGTACTTACCTGTCATTGTACTGTCTGTAGTACTCATCTGAGGAGTGTAGTTGTAATGTATAAAATACTCACCTGGGCGTGTAGTTGTACTATATAAAGTACTCACCTGGGTGTGGGGTTTCCTCTGGCCTCACAGTCCAGAACGACGTCGCTTGGAGAAAAGGCTGTGAAGGACTCGGGCGTCCTCAGCAGCACTGGCGGCTCTGGTACTAAAACACAAACACAGTTAACATTTAAATTTTACATTTCTGATTCTGGTCTAATGTTGTTTCCTCATCACAAACAGACCTGGAGTCGTGTTTTGTTTCATTCACACATGTTTAACACACAGACCCTGCATATTTAGAGTTCTCTCAAACTGAAAACACCTTATGATGTCATCATGTGGTAAAACGGGAATGCTCTACTGTGTTTTTAAACTCCATACACCTTCACTAGAATCATTTGAATGACTTCAGCCCTGGAACTGCCAATCTCTACTGAACTAAAGATAAAAGGAGCTGGATGCAGACAGACTAATAAACCAGGATGTTACTCAAACATATGAATGAAACAAATCACAACTCCAGGTCTGTTTTTGAGGAGGTTGTAGCATTATAACATGCATTAAAGTTCACAAGAGGCAATTTTACATAATATATAGCACTTTTAACACACTCGGTGATCTGTACACTGCACATTCTGTTATCGACCAGAGGAGTGCTGCTGACAGATTTGGGAAAAACATATTGAAACAAAGTCAAATAATAAGATCTGAGATTTAAAATACACCAGTAAAAAACAACAACTTCAAAAACAGTCAAATTTCCACGTTTTTTTAGATTCTGTTTTCAGGGTGAGTAACAGAAACTCAAGTTTGCTGGACCAAATCACAGGTTTTAAGGGAACATATCAGGAAGACGCACAAAGGAGGAGAGTTAATCCAAACAAAAGCAAAAACAAGTGCCCTCCACTAATATGCAAATCTGTCAGATTCATTTTCTGACAAATGAATCAAATAACTACAGTTCTGGTCTAGAATTCCATGGACCAGGACAAAACCAGGACTAAACCAGGACTAAACCAGGACTAAACCAGGACTAAACCAGGACTAAACCAGATCCAAACCAGGACTAAACCAAGATTAAACTAGGACTAAACCAGGGACTAAATCAGAGTTGAATCAACGCTAAAACGGGACCTAAACCAGGACTAAACCAATACTAAACTAGGACTAAACCAGGGACTTTTTTATCCATCCTTGTTGATCATGTTTGTCAAAAGAGCTAGACTTCGCGGAGGGCACTGGAGGAAACAAATGAGATTTACAGGTTAGTCACACGAGTCACATCTATGGAGAGAAGAGACTTACTGTTTGAAAAAAGTCTATGTGTCCGAACGGAGGCAGAGAAGCAGCAGATGAGAGAGAGGTTAGTGAACATGCAGAAAACATATTAACACACAGTTTATAAAGTTAAATGAGCCAAAAGCGTCTACTCTGCTCTGAATCAGACACACAGGCGACAGGCATCACATTACAGTATACATCAAGGAAACAGAGCAAACCAGGACTAAACCAGGACTAAACCAGGACAAAACCGGGACTAAACCGGGACTGAACCGGGACTGAACCGGGACTGAACCGGGACTAAACCGGGACTAAACCGGGACTGAACCGGGACTGAACCGGGACTGAACCGGGACTAAACCGGGACTAAACCGGGACTGAACCAGGAATAAACCGGGACTGAACCAGGAATAAACCGGGACTCAACCAGGACTAAACCAGGAGTAAACCAGGACTGAAACTGGACTAAAACAGGACTGAACCAGGACTACAATAGGACTAAACCAGGACTAAAACAGGACTGAACCAGGACCAAACCAGGTCTAAACCAAGACTGAACCAGGACTAAACCAGGAGTAAACCAGGACTAAACCAGGACTGAAACTGGACTATACCAGGACTAAACCAGGAGTAAACCAGGTCTAAACCAAGACTGAACCAGGACTAAACCAGGAGTAAACCAGGACTGAAACTGGACTATACCAGGACTGAACCAGGACTACAATAGGACTAAACCAGGACTAAAACAGGACTGAACCAGGACCAAACCAGGTCTAAACCAAGACTGAACCAGGACTAAACCAGGACTAAACCAAATCTAAACAAGCTCAAAACAATGACCCTCAGTATTTCTATAAACAATGCAGATTTCTTCCGTCTTCTGCATCCGCAGCTCTCCTCCTGTTTCCTGTTTCTTTCCCTCGTCCTCCCTCTGGTCACGTCTGGTCAAAGCCACACCCAGAGGAGCAGAGAGAGGGAGAGGGAAAGAGAGAGAGGGAGAGGAGGAAAGAGAGAAGAGGAAGAAGAGAGATAGATAAGAAGAGAGAGAAGGAGATATAGCAGGAGAAAGTCACGTGAAGGTCAGATGATGGAACCTGACTCCTCCTCATCTGCCATCTTTCCCCCTGGACCTCCCCAAACCAAATACACTGTGACCTTTGACCTTCACCTTTGACGTCAGGGTCGGGCTAACTTGATTTGAGCTGATGTGTGAGTGCATTTATGTGTCTGATGTGATAATCACTTTATTTTAGTCCAAAGATTATCTCTTAAACTCACCATGGAAGTCTGGGGTAAAATAACTTGTTTGTTTAATATTTTGAGTGTGTAATGTTACAATGATCAATAACACCATGACTATAGTAAGACTAAACCAGGACACAATGAACATGCCTGGAATATTCCACAGTATAACATTAGACAACTAATCCATTTAGCATGTATTTCATTGTGGGTGGGTGTTAATGCTAAAAGTCCCTTGAAAAACCTGCATTTTTACTGTGAGCAGGAGTCTCCTCTCCACAGATCTGATTTACAGATTTACATATGTCATACTGTGAAACTAAGACTAACCTCAAAAACTAGGACTTGGAATAAATAAGAACTAAACCAGGACTAACCTCAAAAATCAGGACTAAACCAGGACTAAACTCATAAACCAGGACTAAACCAGGATTAAACAAGGACTAAACAAGGACTAAACTCATAAACCAGGAGTAAACCAGGATAAACCAGGACGGAATGAGGATTAAACCAGGATTAAACCAGGACTAAACCAGGATTAAACTAGGACTAAACCAGGTCTAAACCAGGATTAAACCAGGACTAAACCAGGACTAAACTCATAAACCAAGACTAATTTCATAAAAAAGGACTAAACTAGCACTAAACCAGAACTAAAGCAGGACTACCTCATCATAAACCATCATAAACGTTATCTGATCTGAGGCTAACGTCTAACGGTCTGAGCTAATGCTACAAGCTAACGGTCATCTCAGGTAAAACAGCAAGCGTCATTCTTTTGGTAAATTTATGAATAATTTAATAATTTAAATATTTCACAGCACGAAGAAACAGTACAGGGCTAAAGATGAAAATAAGGGCTAAAGAAGAGATTTGACGAACTATTCATGTTAAATTTGCAAAATTAGCATGCATCAAACACCTGCCAAGAAGGATGCTAACAGTTAGCAAAAGGTTTTTAGCAACTTTAGCTCATACTTCGGTCATGTTCACATTTTAATAACTTGCTAACTTTAACTTTTCTAGACACGTAAATGTCGTGACACAGCACTGCTCACCTGCTCATCTCTGTCCCTCAGACCAGATATGTGTCCAGGCTCAGGTAAAACTCATGTGTCCTCTGTCAGGTTTCATCATGTCACTTTACTTAAAACAAGCCTAAACCAGGACTAAATCAGGACTAAACCAGGACTAAAATAGGACTGAACCAGGACTAAACCAGGACTAACCTTGTCATCTATAACACGTTGATGAAAAAGCCCTCTCTCTAACCGTCAAAGTAATGTTTCCATGTGTCTGTGTGAATCTGAACCTGAGGCTAACGTCTAACGGTCTGAGCTAATGCTACAAGCTAACGGTCCTCTCAGGTAAAAAAAAAAAAACAGCGTCATTCTTTTGCTAAATTTATGAATAATTTAGCCATTTAAATATTTCACAACATACAGAAAAGTGCAGGGATAAAGATGAAAACAAGGGCTAAAGAAGAGATTTGACGCTAGCTAAATTAGCACAATTAGCATGCATCAAACACCGGCCAAGAAGGATGCTAACAGTTAGCAGAAGCTTTAGCAACTTTAGCTTATGCTTCGGTCATGTTCATATTTTAATTTACTAACTTTAACTTTTTTTTTAGAGTTGCTCACCTGCTCACCTCGGTCCCTCAGACCAGATATGTGGTCAGGTCTAAAACTCATGTTCCCTCTGTCAGGTTTCATTATGTCACTTTACTTAAAAACAGGACTAAACCAGGACTAAACTCATAAACTAGGACTAAAACTCATAAACTAGGACTAATCAAGGACTAAACTCATAAACCAGGACTAAACCAGGGACTAAACCACAACTAAAACAGGACTAAACCAGGACTAACCTCAAAAACCAGGACTAACCTAAAAAAACAGGGCTAAACTAGGACTAAACCAGGACTAACCTCATAAACCGGGACTAAACCAGGACTAAACCAGGACTAACCCAGGACTAACCTAGGACTAACCTCATAAACCGGGACTAAACCAGGACTAATCTCAAAAAACAGGACTAAACCAGGACTAACCTCAAAAACAGGACTAAACCAGGACTAAATCAGGACTAACCACAAAAACAGGACTAAATCAAGACTAAACCAGGACTAACCTAAAAAATGAGGACTAAACCAAGACTGAGTTATAAACCAGGACTAATGCGAGACTAAAAACAAACCAAAAAAGACTAAATCAGGACTAAACCAAGACTGAGCTATAAACTAGACCAGGACTAAACTAGGACTAAACCAGGACTAAACCAGGACTAACCACTTGTGTATTTGTGTTGTTTACTCACAGTTTAGGGGGATGTGTAGGGATCCCTGAGCGAATTGCGGCGTGAAGAAGAGGAAGAGCAGAGAGAGGAGGAAGAGGAGGCCTGAGGGTCTCCTATGGCTCCTCCAACAGCGCTGTGGTACTTCCATTTCTCAAAGTCCCATCCAAAACGAGCCCAAAGGAACCAGGCTCACGCATCAACCAAATCAGACCTCCTCCTCCACCTCCTCCTGTGTGGACCAGAGTGGAGACAGGACAGGGCCCGGAGAAGGTACGTTTCACTGGGGAGTTTGGGCCTCTTCAACAGCCTCCTCTCTCACAACCAATCCTCACGTCTGTGGAAAAATAAAGACACAATCGATCAGGAATAATTACATCTAGAGCTGTATTCACATGAAATTCTTGTTGGACTAAAGCCATGTGCTGCCCATCGATTTGTGGCAAAAGCTCTCAAAACTATTATGTATCTGACCCAAACTGCACTCACAAGGCTACACCACCAGGGGGAGTTCATGCAAAACCTACTATTTATGCAAAAAAAAAAGAGTATTTTAGTATAAAAAATAAAGTCATGGTTCACAAGTTTAATCTGCCTTTTTACATATAAATACCCAAAAAATACCAAATCTTCAGCTCACTCACGCCACTGACTTCTCCTTTCTGCTGTTCTCATATAAATCCTTATAATCCAAGTAAAATAATAGTCGATTAATACTAATATTGATTCGACTCAGATTCCATCGACCGATTAATGGAACAAACAACTAAAAAGTCTACAGCCCTAATTATGTCCTGTACTGGAACATAACAAAGCAGAAGTAGTAAAGTGCTGTATTTAAGTATATATGTTAGGTATCTGTATTTTACTTAAGTAAATCTTTATAAGTGGATGCGTTTACTTTTATATTATAGAGCAGTATCTGTACTTTCTACTACACTAATTTTTTAACTGAAAAGTGTTTTTTATTATAGTGTGAGACCTGCTGAAAGGCTGAGGGTTTATTTTAACATGTTCAGAATACCAGAAAAAACAAATTTGAGCAAAACAAAAATATAGAAAATAAAAACAGGAAAAAACAAACACAACAAACTGATTTAATTGTTTCTGTTTTGCACAAATCTTTATCAAAAATAACCACATTTGAAGCTTTTATTAAGACTCCAAATCTGTGCAAAATCACTTTTACTTTTTTAAACACATACTTTTTCTCATATGATACTTTTACTTAAGTATTCTTTTGCTCTGGTATCTGGTGTATTTCAAACACAAAATAGGAAAAAATCTAGGTTGTTTTTTGTTTTTTTTGTGCAGTTATTAATCCAATGCTACATTTCTACAGTTACTCTTTAAGTTACTCTTACTTGAGTAGTACTTTTGTCAAATACTTTTTTACTTGATTTCTTGGACCACTCCTTTGTACTTATTCTTGAGGATTATTATTTTTGAAGCAGGGCCGTCGACAGGAATTTGGGGTCTGGGGCAATAAAACCTCTCACGGGCCCCCCTCTAATATAAATGAATAAGAAGGGGGTCCAATTCCTGGGCCCCCTAGAGACGCTGGGGCTGGGACAGATGACCCTTTGCCCCCCCCCCCCTCTTTACTCTTTACTTGAGTCAAATTCTTCCGCTTCTCTCACCACCCTCCAGAGATAATTAAAGAAAAATAATGGTATTCCTTATCAAACATCCCAAGACAAACAGTTATTTGAAATGAAAGCAGCGCAGATTAAACAGAAACCTCGTTAACTCCAGGGTCATGTGTGCACAAGCCAGAAAAACATCGACCAATCACAGAGCAGATGAAGACATTTAGACACGCGGCCGTCACTCAAGGAAGGAAAAAAAGATCAATTAGATTAGACGATAATTAACCGTCTTGTTTTTTGGTGCTGTGTAACGAACAGACCTGAACAAGACGCCTGTATGTAAAAGAACGACAAAACTCCTGTCAGAAGAAACGTGTATTTTAACAGTAATATAAATAAAAACTGAAGTGGTAGAGTTTGTGTGTATATGAGTCAGTATAGTGGGTTCTTCAGAAGAAATCAGTAAAGAATGCCAAAAAAGTACAAATGTTTTGATAATAAAGTGGCATTTGAGAGTGTTCAGAAACTGGAGGACATTTTTCACCTCTGTTTTGTTTTTTGCAGAGCGGCAGCGCAGAATGAGGAGGATGAGGAGGAGGAGGACGAGGAGGACGAGGAGGAGGAGGAGGAGGAGGATGAGGTCACTGATGAAGACAGATCTGATCAGGGTTCAGGAAACAGCTTCATCTAATCTCATTATGAAAACATCAGGTTGGGTCACCTCCTCCTCCTCTAATATACTCCTCCTCCTCTCTATAAGACTCTTCTAACTACTCCTCCTCTTTCTCTCTCTCTCATCCTTCTCACTCTGTCCCCTCCTCTCTCTCCTTCTTCTCCTCTTTCCTCTCTCTCTTCTCTCTCTCCTCTCTGGCTCCTCTCTCTCCTTTCTCTCTGTCCTCTACTCTCTCTCCCTGCCTCCTCTCTGTTCTCTCCTCTCTTCTCTCTCCTCTCCTTCTCTCTCTTTCTTTCTCCTCCCTTTCTCTCTCTCTCCTCCCTTCTCTCTCCTCCTCTCTCTCTCTCTCTCCTCTCTCTCTCAGTCCTCTCTCTCTTCCTCATTTCTCTCTCTTTCCCCTTTCTCTCTTCTATCTCTCTCTTTCTTTCCTTTCTCTCTCTCTTCTCCTCTCTTCCCCGCTCTCTGTCTCTCCTCCCTTCTCGGTCTCTCCCTCTCTCCTCCCTTCTTTCCCCTCCTCCTCTCTCTGGTTGTGGTCTTCTTTGTCCTTGCTCTGTGACTGTCCACTGGACCCGTGACACCGACACATGGACCACGTCTGCTGCTCTGAACGCCTCTGAACGCCTCCTCAGCATAATTCAATTGGGCTAATCATGGAAAATAACACTTCTGTTCATTGACTCCACATTCTTCTATTGTAGCCACAGCTGCCTTGGGACAGACTGACAGGAGAGAGGCTGCCGGTCTCACACACCAAGTTCATTCATAAGTGGCAACTCATATAAAATGTGCTCTATAAATGTAATGTAAGGGATTAGATTGGACTGGACAGGAGTCACCACTGCAGCCCCACTTCACCCAACACTCACCAATGTGTGTTATAGGTCGTCATAGTGGTCTGTGTGTGAGTGTGTGTGTGTGTGTGTCTGAGTGTGTGTGAGCGTGGTGTGGCTGTGTGTGTGTGTGGAATGCTTTCAAATCCAGTGACTCTAAAAAGAGGTGAGAAACGCCATATTTTATCCGTTTATGAGGAGAGGGTCTCAGATGGGACAGGGGGGAGGGGGACAGGGGGGACAGCTGGCTAATGCAGACCTCCTCCCACATCCAATTATTACACAACCTGGGCCCAGTGTGTCTCTCTCTCTCTCTTCCATCGCTCCTTTCTCACTCACTTTCCTCTCTCTCGCTCTGTTTTCTTTCGTCTCCTCTCACACTTTCTCTCACCTCTGCTTTCTGTCCTCACTTGCTCTTTTTTCTTCGCTCCCCTTTTCTCTCCTTCTCTCCTCTATCAATTCTCTCTCTCCTCTTCTCTTTCTCACACATACTCGCTTCTCTATCTCTAACTCACTTTCCTCTCTTTTCTTTCTATACTTCTCTTTTTTCAACGCATGCGTTTCCTCTCTCCCTCTCTTTCACACACACTCTTTCTCTCTCTTTCTCCCTTCCTCTCTCTCCGTCTTCATCTCTCGTTGTCTCTCACTCTTTTCTCCTTCAACTCTCTCTTCCTCTTTCTCCTTTGCTCTACTCTGCGAGTCCTCTCTCACACTTTTCACTCCCTCTCATCCCTTCTCTGTCACTCTCTCTCCTTTCTTCTCTCTCCGCTCTCTCTCTCTCTTTCCTTCCTCGCAACTCAATCTCTCCGCATTCCTCTCTTCTGTTCTTCATCTCTATCTCTTCTCTTCCCTCCTCTGTACTCTCTCACGTTCCTCTCCTCTCTCTCTCTATCTACTCTTTCCTCTCTTCTATTCTTCTCTCTCAGTCTTCTCTCCCTCATCTCTCTCTCTTTCACTTTCTTTTCCTTCCTCTCCTCCTCTCTCCCCTTCCTCTCTTGCATTCTTCCTCTTTCCCTCCTTCTCTCCCTCCATCTCTCTCACTTTTGTTCCTTTCTCTCCTCTCAATAAATCCTCTTCCTCTCTTCTGTCCTCCTCCCCCTCCTCCATCTCTCTCCACTTTCTTTCCTTCCTCTCTCTTAATATCTCTCCTCTGTCCTCTCTCTCTATCTCCTTCCCTCCTTCTCTCCCCTCCTTCCTCTCTCTTTAATTCAGACATAAATCTCACAAATTGGATGGACATTTACATAATGGAAAATCGACAGAATCACATTTTACAAAAATAATATATTTTTGGATCTGGACAAAATGGCTTCAAAATAAGTTTCTAAAATGTCTTTATTTTTGCGCTCTGCCTTTTTTTTATATTGTAAAAAACAGCATTATATTTAGACTTAGTTTGACCTCAATAATGACCCAGAGTGAGTATTTTGTGTCAGTGCACATGTGTTATTATAAATCCACTGTCTGCGTCTAATTATAAAGCTTTTTTTTTTTAATCCCTAAATCAGGTAGTGCACGTTAGCATGCTTGTTGTTTATATATCTTTACCATGATGGTCTCTGAGAGTTGTGCTTATAAACTCATCATGATGAGTAATAGTATGTTCTGAATGTATAAGTGTAAATGAAGAATAACTCTGGACCAGTGTAAACAGGTTAAAATGAGGCTCGTTCTGTTTTCTTGTTTTTTCAGTTGTCTTTTGTGTTGTATTTTTTCGGTGTTTGTTTATATTCCTGTCTCTGGGGTCATAGGCGGAGTTGTGTTGTGTTGTGTGCGTACTGTGTTGTGGTTTGATAAATATTTGAAAAAAAGCCGACACGGACCCACCCCATTTTGTTCACTATTGTTCCGAGACCCTCACTCGTCTGTGAGCCATTATCCCCCCATGCCCTCTCCAACTCGCCTTCTCTCCTCACTATCCACTCTCCTTCTCTCTTGCTCTTTCCCCTCGTCCCCCTCTACCTCGCTTAACCTCTCTCTTACTTTCTCTCCCTGCATCCTCCCCCGTTCTCCTTATTTCTCTCCTCCTCTGCGTCTCTGCTCTCTTCCTCTTTCCATCATCATATCCCTAAGTCCTCCTCTCTACTCTCTCCCCTTCTCTCACCCATCTCTTTCCCTGTTTCTGCCCTCGCTCTCTCCTGATCTCTCTATCATCCTCCTCCATTCCCCTCTCCTCTTCTCATCCTCCTCTTTGTCCTTCTTCCTCTCCCCTTCTACTCCCTAGCTCTTCATCCCCCTCATCCTCTCCCTCCTGCTCTCTCTCCCTCTTCTCCTCTCCTCCTCCTCTTTGTCCTCCTTCCTCTCCCGTCTTCCTCTCCCCTATCCCTCGGGCTGTTTATTCATTAAAATAAATGACTGGTGCAGAAAAAACAGCTGAGGGGACATAAGGGATTTTTTTAGTTTTTTTTTTTTTAGGGGGGGGCAGCGCTAACGACCACAAGCAGGGGGCCCCCACTGTCCCGGGGCCGAGACAGGAGCAGCAGACGACATGAACGATGACAGAGCAAATGTACCAGCATGCTTTCACTCTGTGTCCACACGCTAACAGTATGTGCGAGGCGTGTTCCTTTCATCCAAGTCCAATTCATGCACTGTGTTAAAAAGCTGAAATCACTTTGCATTTACAAATATATTTTGTTTTATTTTATACTTTCATTTTGAGATTAGTTAAAGGGACACTCTGCCTCAGGGGCGTCAAACTCAAATTAACAGAGGCCAAAATTTTAACTGACTAAGTGGGCCAAACTAAATATTTATTGAAACATTTTAACAACATCTGCATGTTTTTCAGAAGGGGTGGATTAAATAGTGAGTGAGGCGACAGGTAGTAAATGCATTATGGGGATTCATAGTATTAGAGGTGCATGCGCTATACTGACGCAACAGCCGCGGGCCAGCTCTAATACATATTGAGATGATCTCGCGGACCCAAATATCTTCATATCAAGGGCCAAATTGGCCCGAATGTCTGCTCTACCTGATTTGTCCTGGTTTGCAGTGGTCCAAAGTTACTCCTCACTGACTTTATACATTCAGAACACCCTTAATACTCACTGCGATGAGTTATAAGCACTTTTTACCACTCTTTGAGTTAATTAAATGATAATAATTAATGAAGACGGTACACAAAACAATAGCAGTAATACCCCATAGAAGTAAATACCTCCTCTTTAATACCCAAGAAGTAAATACCTCCTCTTTAATACCCCAATAGAAGTAAATACTCCTCTTTAATACCCCATAGAAGTGAATACCTCCTCTTTAAACCCCATAGAAGTAAATACCTCCTCTTTTAATACCCATAGAAGTAAATACCTCCTCTTTCATACCCCATAGAAGTAAATACCTCTCTTTATAATACCCCACAGAAGTAAAAAAAAACCTCTTTACCAAACACACTGACATCGTCTTAGCTCACTTCTCTTTTTTGCAGTGAGATGTAAAAATGGCGAGCAGTTCATCATGTGGAGGTAATGTTAAATATTCATGAGACTCTGCTGTGGTTGGGGGTCAGGAGGGAGGAGGGGCCCAGTCCTCGTTGCGTTAGCGAATTAAGTCCTAATGTGGAGCGGTGAGGCAGAATGGGCTCTTGGTTCATTATGGTGACGCTGAGCTAAAATTGTACTGACCTGGTGCTACTGAAGGGGAAACGTCCTGGGAGGGTCTTGTGTTTATTTTGTCCATTGTGAACAAACATGAGGCTTCTGTTGTCATTAGAGAGATGAGTGGAGAATGACACAGAGAGGAAGAGAAAAAGAGCGGAAAGAGAAAAGGAGGGTAAAGAGAAACAGAGAGGATGGTGAGGAGAGATAAGAGCGGAGGACTGGTGAGGAGAAAGAGACAAAGAGAAAAGAGAAGAGGCGTTACAGACAGAGAGGAACAGGTAATAACACAAGATCAGACAAATACTCAACTTATCACAAATGTTCACTCTGGGAAAGTTGTGGAAATGTTAAATACGACAAGGTTCAAGTCAGGACTAGACAGGACTGAACCAAGAATGAACCCGGACCGCCGAAACCGCGACCAACCGGACGAAACCAGGATAAACCCGGACCGGAACCAGGACAGCGACCGCGACCAAACCAGGAACGAACCAGGGACGGAACCAGCCTCTAAAACAGGTCTAAAACCAGGATGAATCCAGGACAGACTTAAACCAGAAC
>JAIEZT010001166.1:0-17853 GCA_019594935.1 Periophthalmus modestus | reverse complement strand
GATCTAGTAAAGGTGTACGGAGTTTCAAACACGATGGAGACACTTTCCTGTATTACCACTGATTGACATACAGGTGGAAAGAGGTTTTTCAGGATAAACTGCCCATGAAAATCCACAATGGGGGACACAGCCAGGCAAAGTCAAGTTTATGAAATGTTTTAGCTTATGTTACTCAACAGACATTTCAGTGCGCTCACATGCTTATTTTTCCGAAAAGGAATCCCCCATTTTTTTTAAAAGTTTATATTGTGAGCCTTTTTGATCTCGCAGCCCTTTGGTCACCTGCCAAAGTCGGTCTTCATTATCCGCGGGGCTTTGTCGTCTCTGAGCGCATAGTGTCCAAGTATATAAAGATCCCCAATAGTGCGTCTTGCTCTACTTATCTCCAATGGTTTGAATTGGGTTCGTGTTTTCGCTTTGTGGACCAAAATAAAAACGCTTTTCAGTCGCACAACTTCCTGCCAAGCCGTCACAGTATTAAAAGCCCCAATTTCTCTTTTTTATCCTTTTAATTTGAAACATCTGCAGCCAGCTTTGAGTCTTGTCGGATTGAAAAGCAAAGATGGATAATTACGGGAAAATTACTGCCAATTATAAACAATTAGTGAAGATATTAGCATGTGGTGACAATACATGTAACTGGTATTGTAGGGTTTTGAATCGTTTGAGAAAATGGACTTTAAAATGGGAACAAGAAAAGAGCAAAGCATCATGGGATATTTGTGCTGTTATAACAACTTTAAAATCAGGGTTATTGTCAGTTTTGTTGGTATCAAAAGTCAAAATTCGGTCCCATGGCAAGCAATAGCAAATGATCCGACTTACTTAAGAGACACCGACATTTACCTATTAAAGACGCAGTACGTAAACTTTTCCGATGTCTGCCGTGTGTTATTGCTTTTGCCCAGAATGTTCCATAGTGTGACATTAAGCTCATCTATCTTGCTTTAATTTAAAGTGTTTTTCATCACTAAAACTACTTACAGTGACTCTGTGACTTGCCAACTGGAGGCACTGCTCTGTCTAAAGCTCTATCAGACTTTAATCTGAGCTTTAATTAACACAATCAGTCCAGAAAGAGGGGATTGTAGTTGTGGAAAAACTACACTCACAGGTGAGATTTGGGCTGTTTAAACCAGTCCCTCACACGTAAAAATTACAGCCGCAAGCTAGCTAGCATTAGCCAACAGTTTTTTTTTTTTGGGTTTTTTTTTGCAGTTAGTCATTCTCACCTTTTTGTTGTTGAAAATCAAACACCTAAACAGGACAGGACAGATTTTGTGTTTTCAGACTATCTCAGAACTTTTTGACAGTCTTTGCTAATGTGTCTCCATGGTAACAGACGCTGAACATTTCTCCATAGAGATACATGTAAAAAACACCGCCAGCATGATGTCACTAAAGTATCAATAATGTACCCTTATGGCATCTCTTGCTTCCCTCCTTGACGAGAATGCCGTACTGCGGAACATTTTGGCCAAAAAGCAAAAGCAATAGAATCTCCATAGAGACAAGCAAGTTTTAGACTCGCCTCCAGAAAATGTACCGTCCACTCACTTTATATTTTTTCAGTACCTCATTGTCAGATAGACTAATGTTGTTTTTGATTGTTGCATTCATAACGTACCAGCCTCAGCGTCAGCCAGCGTTTTTATTTCAACAAATACTTCAGATTATCGTGAAGTACTACCTGCTTATATTTACACCACCACTCATCTTCCTCCCTCTAAACAGCTTCAAAAGACGATTTCTTCTTTCTAAAAGCCAAGCATAAGTAGTGTCCATTACTGTACCCATTTTCTATTGTAAAAAACCCTCATTATCTTCCAACAATTTTAAGGTAGAATGACTCACCGCCATTTTGGTCACCTCTTTCTTCCACAAACTGTTACAAATGCGCCGCAATCAAAATGAGAGCGGCGTTTGACCCATTTTCAATAGACAGGCGAGTACAAGAGCCGTCCCATGAGGATAGCATTAGCGTAGCATGAAAAGAAATGGAGGAGGGGAGGGAAGGAGGGAGCGAGGGAGGAAGGGGAGGACTGCATCTGTGCCAGTGTTGTGTTTCAAGCCTCTACTGTAACTGTAAGCGGCCATTTTGAATTCATATTGTTGGATAGAGAAAGGAGCTGTGGCTTATATTTAATTGTCATGTTGCCATATTTCACAAACAGGAACAGGAAGTAGGTGGACCTGATTTGTACCGGCTTAAAAAACGTGAAAAACAGAACAAATTTACTTTTTTAAATGGTTTGCAGTGGTCCAAAGTTGTTCCTCACTTTACCTTACGCATTCAGAACATCCTAATTACTCACCACGATGAGTTTATAAGCACTTTTTCACAACTCTGAGACGGAATGCGGCGTTTTGCTAAACAACAGCTAGCATGCTACGATAACAATACACACAGATACACTAGTAGTGAACTCAAAAACGGCTATTAGTAAAAGGAAAGGTTGAGGGGGCATGGTGTTGCTGCCGCGGGTGTGAGAGGTATGATCAAGAACGAAAAAAACACGGAGCTGTGCAGTTTCAAGTTTAGCAAATAGTAGTGATGAGCTTAAGCAAATTAAAGCCGGCAACAATAGTTCAACTAGTAAAGCTAAGGATTTGTAAAGTAGTTTCAGTGATCAGCCGTAGAAGTGGCGTAGTGTTACTAGAGAAGGAACATGAGCAGTATGTTAAGTACTTGCACTACACAAGTACAAGTATAGTACAGGGGAAGGGGTGGACGGGTACTGTCACTGAATACTGGTAATCGTAGTACCACCGTGAACTTGCGTATTAGTACTAGAAGTGTAGCACTAGCAGCCATATAGTAGTGGTTGTGAAGTAGTAAGTAGTGGTGTGATTGAGCAGTGTTCAAGAAGCAGCAGTTGTAGTGTAGTAGTAGTAGTTGTTGTATAGTTGCAGTAGTAGTAGTAGTAGTAGTAATAGTTTTGCTAGTAGTAGTTGTAGTAGTAATAGTTGTAATAGTAGAGTGGTGAGTAATAGGTTGTAGTAGTGGCAGTAGTAATAATAGTTGTGTAGTAGTAGTGGCAGTAGTATAGTAGTAGTAGTAGTTGTAGTAGTTGTAATAGTTGTGTAGTAATAGTTGTAGTAGTAGTAGTAGTGTAGTAGTAGTAGTTGTAGTAGTAGTAGTAATAGTTTTGGTTAGTAGTAGTAGTAGTAATAGTAGTGTAGTTAAGTAGTAATAATAGTTGTAGTAGTAATAGTTGTAGTAGTAGTAAGTAATTGTAATAGTTGTAGTAGTATAGTTGTAGTAGTGGCAGTAGTAGTAATAGTTGTAGTAGTATTAGTAGTAGTAATAGTTGTAGTAGTAGTAGTAGTAGTAGTAGTAGTAGTAATAGTTGCCGTGGTAGAGGCAGTTGTAGTAATAGTACTAGTAGTGTAGTAGTATTAGCAGTGGTACTAGTAGTAGTAGTAGTAATAGAAAGCAGAGAGAGAGAGAGTAGTAGAAAGTAAAGGTAGAAAGCCAGATAAGTGAGTACATTTCTTGTTGTATCTTAACATTTCTTTAACAGTATAACTCAAGAGCAGTAGAGGCGTTTTGTGTTTCTACAAAAACACGTAAAACTTGAACAATTTCCTGAAGCCGAATCCTCTGTGGAAGGCACCCATTTATCATGCAGACAGGAGGTCACGGGGGGGGGGGGTCAGCTTTGGGTTTTAACCTTTTCCACCCTATCACTGCTCACTGCGGCTCCTGGTGCATTGGGGGAAAAATACTCTAAAAACTACACCGGATGATAAGCAAACAAGCTGCTCTTCAGCTGTGAGGAGGTGTTTTTGTAAATGTGTGAAGTGTTTGTGATGTCAAAGGGAAAAGGGGTTATATGAAAGCACGTTTGGTGAGAAAGAAACAGGTATTTACGGAAGTAGTAGTAGTAGCTGTATTATTAGAGTAAATGCAGTAGTGGTAGTAGTGTGGGTGAACATGATTATATTATTGCAATAGTAGTAGAAGAAGTAATAGTAGTGATGTGGTTGAACATTATTGTGTTATTCCAAGCGTGGTATGTTTTAGTACTAGTATAGTATTAGTATTAGTAGTAGTTGTAGCAGTATAGTACTAGTATGAGTAGTGGTAGTGATGTGATGGGCATATTGTTTTATTGCAGTTATGGTACATTAGTACAAGTAGTAGTAGTAGCAGTAGCAGTAGTAGCAAAAAGTAGTAGTAGTAGTACAGTAGTAGTGGGTAGTAGTAGTAGCAGTAGTAGCAATAGCAGGTAGGTGTAGTAATAGTAGTAGTAGCAAAAAAATAGTTATAGTAGTAGTAGTAGTAGCAGTAGCAGTAGTAGCAGTAGTAAATAGTAGTAGCAGCAAAAGTAGTAGTCATAGTAGTAGTAGTAGCAGCAGCAGCAGCAGTAGCAGTAGTAGCAAAAAAGTAGGAGTAGTAATAGTAGTAGTTGCAAAAGTAGTAAAAGTAGAGTCGTATAGTAGTAGAGTCGTAGTAGTAGTAGTAGCAGTAGTAGCAGTAATAGTAGTAGTAGCAGTAGCAGTAGTAGTAGTAATAGCAGAAGCTGTAATGTTTAAATGGAAAAATGGTGATAGAAATCTTTTACTTAGGATCAACAATTCATTTTTTTATGTATTAATACCACAATTATTCATTTTTTTTACTGAATCAAAAACCCAGTGGTCTAGTATTGCAGTATAAACCCAAGCAATTTATGTACTATGAAAAACTCCAATGTCTGCAGTATTTTTAAAGATGGCGGCTGTACTATATGAATCTATATATTAAGGCTTAAGTCAAAATAATTATGCAGCCATTTTAAATCGTAACCTTGGACAAACCTGCAGTAAAAACCTGGCCCATGTTGAGTCCCTTATATTATTTCATTACATTATGATTTATTCAGTGTTCATTTATAGCCTATCAAAACGTTTCCCCATACTCGCTAACAATCACCCGTGTATAAACGAACTCACAGTGTCGCACCCTCGTCTCAAAATTTTCAAAGTCGTTACATAAATCTCGAATTCAAATGAGATTTTTAATGTTTTGAGTCATTACTAACCCGGCGGCATGACAACCCACGAAAATGTCAATGATTTTCGCTCTAAAAACTCGGACTAACCTTTGCTTGACATGAATCTTTAATGGCGTTCCGTGCTACTTTTTGTACTATAGCTGAACCTGTATCGTATTTATCTGTGTCTCTTGCAAAACTTTTTCAATATTTAAAGTTTTTTGTTCAACTTGTCTAGGATCGCAACAATACTGGTTTGTAGAAAGGAGCAAATCTTCGTAACCCCTATAGAGGCCTAGAGCGCGAACTTCATGTCACTTGTAATGCTAAAGGACAACTAGCATGCTAATAGTGCACTTCCTGATTATTGGATCTTAGATATATAACCTCTTCTGGGGCAAGTCGTATTTTATTCAAATATGGAAAAACAAAAATCGGGTGTTTGTGGTTGTGTCTGAATTATATATAAGTATTCTCTAAAGGGGGCGCTATTTCAGGAGTCACGCCATTTTTAGTGGTGTCCGAATGGAAAAAAAGTAGTGCACTCAAAATTTCCCACAAATGCACCGTGAAAAAGTAATAGGCATCTGTGGTCACTAGATTAGTCAAGATGGACCACAATGGCATTGCGAGAGTCGGAAAAATCAACAGCGTCGCGGGACGGGGTCTTTAAAACTGGACACGACCACAAACTGAAAGGAGCAAGCAAACAGAAGCGCTAGTTTATCGCACTGTTCCATCCCTCTGATTATGAACCAAAACCACCGTTAAAATAAACTGCTGTGTAAAGTTTTAGCGTTTAGCCGCTTACCTTAGCTCGCGCGGACAATTTCCACATCTGAAAAGCACAAAAATGTTTTAAAAATCAGTCAGTTTCTGTGTTTTTCAGCTTGACAAAAAACGTGGGTATGGTCATTATTAGCTCATAAAATACTTGCGTGCTAGGTCTGACGTGCGATCTGACTTTTTTTCACCCCAGACGGACATTCGGAAATAGCCTTAGTGGTGAATCGCATAGCACGTAAAGGCTAACAAAATGCTTAATTCAGGGTGGCTTTTGATAGCTCTTTGCTGTTTTTAATCTTGTAACGAAGAATATTTATTAGCTTACAGCCTGTTTCTGTTTTCATATTGATAATGAAGTATGATGGATGATTATATCAAGAGGGGTAAACCGTCCGCTGCCCTTTACACACCCACACCGCTAATAAATACACCTCTCCTGTCAGATCACAACCACAGCATCGGCCATCTTGGTACTGTCCCAGCTCACTGTCTCCAATTAGTGTTTAACATAAGTACATCTAATGCTGTCCAAGTCTGTAAAGAACCAAATGGGAAAATATTGTATTCTCTGTGTCAGATCCCAGCCACAGCGGTCGGCCATCTTGTTACTGTCCCAGCTCCTCTCTCCATTTAACATAAGTACACTAATGCTGTCCAAGTCTTATACAGACCAGTGGAAAATATTATATTCACTTTGTCAGATCCCAGGCCACAGAGCGTCGACCATCTTGGTACTGTCCCAGCTCCTAATCTCCATTTAAACATAAGTACGCTAATGCTGTCCAAGTCTTTTACAGACCAATGGAGCAAGAAAAGAGGATAATTTCTTCGGATAGTCGGCCAGTCAATCGCATCCCCTGGTCTTCTCAAACTTTTACATTGAATTTTATCTCCAAAAACAAAAACAAAAAAGGTTGAAAATATCGTCGCGGCACTAGCGCATTTAGATATATAGCTTCTTTCTGTGCCAGCATCGCGCTCTTTATGCAGAAGAAACTACTAAATCATAAAGACAAGAGAGAAAGAGATGGAGAGAAGTAGAGGAGGCAGAGAGAGAGATGGAGAGAGAGAAGAGAAAGGAGGCGAGGGGCCTACTATAACTGGCTGGTATATTTTGGGTTTCACAAGGAGGGCTATTATAAGCTGTGTATTCATTGGTTTTATCCCTTCGGGTGGGAGCATGGGCCATGTTGTGATTATCTTTGACTAAAATTAAATATTAGACTGTGAAAAAGCATACGGTTTTAGAGACAATACGCCACCCACTGCTTTTGGTACTGTATTTTTGTCAATATATTGTGTTATAACTGTGTAATGTTAAATGATTTTTTTTGAATTTTTTATTAATTCTGCTTTTTTTTTTTCTGCTTTGTAGGCCATGAGCTGCTGATATACTTTGTTCCACCTTGTGACTTGCACTTTGAAACTGTCTCAAGCTTTATGAAAAAAATATTTAAATATTTAACCCTGGAGAATCCAAGAACTCTTTTCTTCTTTGGAAAATTATGAACATTGCATTAAATTACTGAATTACTGAAATATCACTTCAATTTTAACCCTTTATTCCTAATTAGGGTCAGGGCCAAATTTTGACCGATTGGGCTTGTTACTGTATCCAAAAATAAATATAAAAAAACATACTTCTAGATTCTTCTGAATTAGTTCATTACACTGAAGTTCTCGTTTTCAGCAGCATCAGCGGAGTGTCTCCAGGCTTAAGCAGGAAAAACACGGAAACAGGGGACATGGTGTCAAAATAAAACATCGATTGCCCTTTCAAAATAAGGTTTGTGATGGACTACGAAAAGTTATAGTCGTGCGGTAAAAAATATATACGCTTGGAGCACGGCGCACAGAAACCGAAACTTAAACTTAAAAACGGTTAGGTAGCCTCATTAATGCGAGCGCCACTGCCACGGCCACGGTCTCGTTATTCCTAAAAGCATCGTCCCTGTTTTTATGTTGTTTTAAAAACATAATTCATTCTGACCAACTTTTAGTATGTACGCAGTATAAACAGTTTGGTGTTTAAACGCGAGATTGGAAATTGCAGGATATGTTTTACAGCGAACCAGCGCAGTAAAGCATGAGTCACTCCTCCACTGCAGCCCGTGTACCAACAGTGTACTCACCCCACAGGCACAGCTGTTGCATCATGGGTAATGCTTCATGAGTTCAAGCTGAGAGAGAGTCCTTTAAAGTGGATTTTGCATCATCTGTCCCCTTAAATATACAGTATTTTGTGTGTAACATGGTCAGGATCACACTGATGGGCCTTATGTTCAAGTGTCTATTGGATTTTTAGAACAAATTCAGTTTTTTTCTTTTTTTTCTCTCAATATATTTGTTTTTTATAGCAGAGAATATCACTGGTTTTTGCTTGGAGAGCTAACCATTTACTCACTGAACCTTTACAAATGTTAACAATTTTCCAATCATGATGAATTTACACTGTAAATACAAGCAGAAAATCCAATTGGAAATGGTTTATAGTAGGAGTCAAAATGGAACTTGGACACTCGTACAGAACAGCATTAGACTAGTGCTGCAACTACTACTACAATAAAATACTACTAATATAACTACTACTACAACTACTACTACTATCACTAATATACTGCTGAAAAATGTAACTTACCACTAGTACTAGACTAGTGCTACAACAACAACAGCTACCACTACTACTTACTACTACTAAAATACTACTACTACTACTCCTACTACTCCTACTACTCCTACTACCACCACTACTACTATAACTACTACTACGACGACTACTACTACTACTATACTACTACTACTACTATATAAATACTACTACTACTACTACTACTACTACTAGTAACTACTACTATGACTACTACTACTACTACTACTGCTAGAGTGAAAAATGTAACTTACCACCCAGTAGAAAACATCATTGGACTAGTGCTACAACAACAACTACTACTACTACTACTATAACTACTACCACTGCTACTACTGCAAGGTAGTAGTTAGTAGTAGCTAGATTGAAAATGTAACTTACCACAAGTAAAAAAACAGCATTGGACTAGTGATACAACTACTACTCCTACTACTACTATTACTATAACTAACTACCCCTACTACTACTACTACTACTACTATATTACTTACTACTACTACTACTACTACTACTATATACTACTAACTACTACTTCTACTAGAGTGAAAATGTAACTTTCCACTAATAAAAAAAACAGCATTAGACTAGTGCTGCTACAACAACTACTTTTCTATTTATCATTAGATTGAGAAGTATATTAGTAGTATATATAGTAGTATATATAGTAGTATATTAGTAGTATATATAGTAGTATATTAGTAGTGTATATAGTAGTATATAAGGTTAATACAATATACTTATTGGTAGGGCAATTTCTTTCAAAATGAGTGAAAATGTAACTTGCCGTTAGTAAAAACCAGCATTAGGCTATAGTGCTAATGCCTCACTACTATTACTACTACTACAAAACACAACTTTTTATGATTATGAAGTACATTTTGGAACTTCTTTCCTTCAAAAGCCCAAAGCACTGTCCCTCCCTCCCTGTCCCTCAAATGATGGCTGTGCTTCTCGCTTTGGCCACAGCTGAATTGCAGCGTCGCAGTCAGTATCTGGGCCTGTAGGGTTATCATGCCCACCGCTGAGACCTGCAGGGGGCACAGCTGTGACCGGGCAAGGGTCATGCTTCCTCGGGCTGGAACGAGAGCTCTCATCCTGGCGCCAAACTGGAGCCGAAGGAAGCAGACATGGCAACCAGAGAGGGCAATTAGCTCAACCTGGCAACGCAGGGGCTGCCAACAGGGTAGCAGGAGGACAGGGAGAGGGTGGAGACTTTGCTACTCAGGAAAAGTACGCAACAAAATGGATTTATTTTTGTATTTACTGCCTGTCCTGATTTCTTGCTCAGTACAGATATATTCAAGCAGTTCTTGAGGACAAAATAAGTCTTGGGACAGGGAGAGGGTGGTGACTACTGAAAAAGTATGTTACAAATGCAGTTATTTCCGTATTATACTCGTTATTTACAATCATATACAGAATGCAAAAATGAAAGTTGGCCGTACCCAATTTTCCCATGTATTGAGCCAAAGTTGTATTGCACCAGTACATGTCTATGGGATAATCCAGGCTCATGAAGTCAGAATATGTCTGCAGTGTGCTCTCTGTATCTAATTAGAACAACATGTATGATCTGATAATCAGGAGGGAGCGCGTTGCACATGCTAGTAGTTGTTACCATTTTTTTGCTGGTTAGCTTGTTAGATTGTATGGGACTCAAACAAAACAGAAATTCAAATCAAAAATGACATGGGAAAATGTGTAAAATTTAGTATTTTTTATGTACCGATTTTTCGCTCTGGAGATAAGTCAAAAATGCAATAATGAAAGAAGAAAAAATGTGGCTACATCGGCGTATATCGAGTAACAAAAATCCCATTCTCTCAGACCTTTTGCAATGTACTCAACTAATTAATCATAGAAAGAACTGCTAGTTTTATCCATTTAGCAAAAATGTAGGTTCATATATAATCTAGGTAATGGAAACTATAAAAGGAATAATTTGACCCTATCTTGCAATGGTTTTGGCTTGGACCAGCAAACCAATCACCAAGTTATATGCTAAAAATTCAGATGTCTATGCATGACTTTTAGATTCAGTAAAATCACCGAAAAACACCTATTTCAGCCATGTCAAATGAATATGTATAAACAAACTACATTACCCAGAATCCCTCTCTCTTCTTAATTTTATTGGCATTTTGGCTCTTTTAAGCTGGGACACACAAAGTCAAGTTTGAACAAATACACCACACACGTACAGTCTGAAGGGTTGACTTGGCAGCGCCCCTATGCCTCCCGGAGGACAGAGAGGCTGCGCACTGATGATAGGTTAGCATACGCGCTACAAATCTGCGCCACCTGCTACCACCGTGAAAATAGGGCTAATTACGCTAATCCGTGCACGCTTCAACTGCCAATGTCAACAAGCTATTCAGTCAACTGGAACTGCAAATACCAAGTAAAAAAAATATTCCCCATGATATTTTGATACTGTCCAGCAAGGATTGGTACAAACTTAAAACTTAAACTAAATTTATAATCTTGTTAGCTAGCATGCAAAAGCTAAAATAGGTCTTTTCGCCTTAGGCTGCCAAATTCTCAAATTCAACACATTTTGGATCGCTAAATTGGATTTTTCTAGTGATTTTGCCTCGGCACTTTTCGAACTTTGACATTTCGAAGTAGTGGTGCATGAAAATACTGCTCAAATTAGCAGAGTTAGCTTGTGTAAAACATGGGGGGTACTTAGTATTGTGCTATTGGCAGGAGAGAGTGGATGTGCTTAAACTAAAACTAGCTTGTCGGTTTTGGCATCTGCGAAATGTGACACTTTGAGAGACAGAAATAATCATGTTTTGAAACGAGTGACACTCAAGATGTCAAAACAGGTTTTATCGGGAAAAAATGGGTTTGAAGGAGAAATTAAAACACACATCGCAAAGTAGCCCATCATGGCGGCATGAAATAGAAGGCAACAACGCAATAGGTAGTAGCTAGGTACATCTGCAGGTAGTAGGAGGCTAGTAGCAGTAATAACAACAGTTGTATTAGCAGCAAGTAAAGCTATGCTAGGCTAGTTATGATAGTAGCAGCTAGTAGTTGTTGAAGACTATAATAGTAGTAGTAGCATGAGTAAAAAATATGCTAGGCTAGTTGTAATAGTAGTAGGTAGTAGTTGTTGTAGACTATAATAGCAGTCGTAGTAGTCAGTCGTAGCAGTAGTTGTAGTAGTAGTAGCAGGCGTAAAAGTGGTGCTAGGCTAGTTGTAATAGTAGTAGCTAGTAGTTGTTTGTTGAGACTATAATAGCAGTAGTAGTAGGAGCAGGAGGTAAAAGTATGCTAGGCTTGTTATGATAGTAGTAGCTAGCTAGTTGCTGTCTACAGTAGTAGTAGTTGCCTAGTTGTAGTAATAGTAGTGGCAGAAGTAGGTGTAGTAGTAGCACCAATGCACACTGGTTAAAAACTCGTCAAAAAGTAATTAGATGTTAATTTGACTTAATTACACCAATAGATAAAAGAGCACAGAGATACCTCATTATGATAGAGCAGCCAGGTTCTATTATAGTATTACTGGGGTTTGTTAAAAGTACAAGGTGTTGCTGTTGTACTAGTAGTAGTAGTAGTTAGTACTTGTAGTACGTAGTAGTAGTAGTAGTAGTAGTAGTAGTAGTGGTAGTAGCAAATTGTATAAAATGATTGAGAGGTAGCAAAGTTATACCAAATTGCTCCTCCACTCCTGATTGAGGGATTGCCCTTGCTAAGTGGAAGCCATTTGAGGAATATTTTCATTTTGTTCCACCGTTTGGTCTAAGTGAAAACAAAATTAGTTTGATTTTAGCATCCAGTGAAGAGAGAGAGGGAGAGAGAGGAGGAGGTGAGGGGGTGGTGATGAAGAAAAAACTGAGAGAGAGAGAGAAAGTGCAAAGGGACAGACAGAAAGAAGAGGGAGAGGAGAGAGAGGGAGATGGAGAGAGGGACAGAGAGAGTTGGGGGAGAGGGAGGGGAAAAAAGCTGGGGGAGAGGGAGGGATGGAGAGAGATGGATAGAAACAGGGAGGAGAGAGAGAGGCTGAAGCAGAGGATGGAGAGAGAGTTGAGCGAAGACGACATGGAGATAGAGAAAGGAGATGAGAGAGAGATGAGAGAGAGAGAGAGGCCTTGAGCTGAGGCCTTGAATTTGAGTTTGAAATGTTAAACAGAACCAGCACCAGACGCTGTTCAAACCAGTGTAGCATATGTGAGTCCATTCAGCTACAAGGTTAGCCCGCAGAGCGCCTCGTCACGCAATCCCAGCATGCACCTCTAAACCCCACACTGGCGTCCGCCGCACATTGACATGAGTGATTTCACCTGCTAATAGGCTACAAACATTAGTTAGAGCATCGTGTTTTCAGTACTTCATAAATTTCACATCATTTAAACTGTCGATATCAGTAAATGTTGAAGGTACAAGGCTTAATAATAAAGTCTATTTTCACAAACCCCTCCAGGGACGCTTTTTAATGATTTAAGAAGGTCAAAAAGTAAACCAGATGTCCACATGCCGCAGTTGTTAAGGCGAAATCTAAGCAACCGATACTCTTTAAAATAAACACCGGTGTGTGAGGTAAGGGTCACTAATGTTTAATCCATAGATATCCATGTATACATAAATGCATGTAGCTAACCTGCTAGCCGCCGCGTTCCACATTACAAAAAGTGCTCATGGGCGCACTTCCGGATCTCACTGACTCCAATTCATTTTACATTGAAATATTGTCGCCTCTCTCTGTGACTGCTGCAATGAGCCTCGTCTTTTTGGTCTTAAAACAGTTCACCCACTTCACATGATCTTGGTGGCTCAACTAGTCCACTTCTTGATACCAGACTATAGTTTATTCTTTAGTCCATGATTTCATTTAAAGTCAAAGAAAAAATGCTCCAAATAGCAACTCCAGTACCATTCATTCCGCCAAAGTAGTTAGTAGTTAGTGAAGCTAATAGTGTAAATTAAAGACAACACCATGTCGAATTAGAGTAACCAATACTGGTAAATCACTGGGAAATTCTTGTATGATTGTTTTAATAGTTTTATATGGCAGAAAAGGAAGCAGAAAGAAAAGATAGAAATATATGTATAAGTTGTGTTTAAGTCCTATTGCTTTACCAGGCCACGTTACAGGTCAGATCTGTGGAAAGGCAACCCCACTGACAGTAACACTGCAGGTATTTCAAGGGTAATTTTGAGCAGAATAAAGATATGTCATTAATCAGTAAATGCAAGACAGATATATTTAATGCCATACTTTGGATCATTCTATAGGCAAAGCAATACATCTCCATGGATACAAGCAGACAAGCAGTGCCAGCCATCCAGAAATGTTACGTGGGAAACCTTAAGAACTGCAGTTGTTGTCTCCAGCAATACTACTACGCTTCTACACTATTTTGGTTTTGTGGGAGTATTTGTGGAGTTACCTGGAGTTGTGTTTCACTTCGTTTTAACACACAAACCCTGCCCATAGTTAGGCCGAGCTCTTCTTCACAAACACAATACGGCGCTCTGTTCCACCTTGTGATGTTGCATTGTGGTGATTACAGGAAGTGCTCCACTGTGTTTTTAAAACTTCATACACCTCCACTAGAATTCATTTGGATAACTTCCAGCCCTGGAATTGCCACAATCTCTACTACACTAAAAGGTAAAAGGAGCTGTTAACTTAAAAACTACCACTTCATGACATCACAAGGTGGAACAGAGTATTTTGAGCTTTTATAACATGGTTTTGAAAGCTCCCAAGAGTCAGTTCTGCGTAAACATAGGACCTTGCTATTTTCATTATTCCACCATGTACTATACAGTTCCAAAGCTTTATGTCAAAATGCAGTTGATCATCATGGTTCTTCAGTTTTGTGGTCAAATAATCGGTTTTATTTTTTCCAGTAAAAGAAAAAAAAAAAAAAAAGCATCCTTTTGAGATGAGCCAAAAAACTCTGGCACAATCCGCTTCGGGTTCACACTCCAAAACCTGCACAAAGCGCGGAGCACAAATGGAAATCGCCACAATATAAAACAATTATCTGGGAATTCTGGCTGCAGTTTTTCGGATAATTGGCATTCCGCTGTTTATGGCACCAAATCAGTGACAAGCAAAGAATAGAGCCGAAAAATACCAGACACATGGAAACAAAAACGGAAAGCACATCGCAGACGAGGTTTAAAAACAGTGTCTTTACTTTGCAACATTAGGTGCTTTTGTAAATCTATTAAAACGTTACGCCCAATCAGAGAATTAATTAATATGAGCTTTGTGGTAAATAATGACCACAATCTGTTTCTGAAACTTTATAAATCAGTGAGTCACTTGTTGCTGTGGTGTTAGTCCTGGTTTAGACCTTTTGTAAATTCTGTTATAGATTATTCTTGGTTTAGATTATTTTTACTTAAATCTCAGCCATTTTCAGATGGATTCAGTCCTGGCTGAGTTTGACATTATGACATTGGTATTTGGTTTAGACAAGTTTAGTCCTGGTTTAGTCCTGGTTTAGTCCGTCATGGTTTAGTCCTGGTTTAGTTCTCAGTTGGTCCTGGTTTAGTCAATGGTTTAGTTCTCAGTGAGGTCCTGATTCAGTCATGGTTTAGTCCTGGTTTAGTTCTCAGTTGGTCCTGGTTCAGTCCTGGTTAGTTCTTGGTTAGTCCTGGTTTAGTCCTAGTGTTAGTCCTGGTTCAGTCCTGGTTTAGTTCTTGGTTGGTCCTGTTTAGGACCTAGTTTAGTCTGGTTTAGTCCTGGTTTAGTCCTGGTTTGGTCTCAGTTGGTCCTGGTTTAGTCCTAGTTTAGTCCTGGATTAGTCCTGGTTTAGTCCTGTTTTGTTCTTGGTTGGTCCTGGTGGATAGTCATAGTTTAGTCAATGGTTTAGTCTGGTTTAGTTCTTGGATTGGTCCTGGTTTAGTCCTGGTTTAGTTCTCAGTTGGTCCTGGTTCAGTCCTAATTTTAGTCCGGGTTTAGTACTGGTTAGTCCTGGTTAGTCCTGTTTAAGTCCTGGTTTAGTTCTGGTTAGTCCGGTTTAGTCCTGTTTAGTCCTGGTTTTAGTCCTGGTTAGTCCTTGGTTTAGTTCTTGGTGGTCTGGTTCAGTCCTAATTTAGTCCCGTTTAGTACTGGTTTTAGTCCTGGTTTTAGTCTGTTTAGTCCTGGTTTAGTTCTGGTTTAGTCATGGGAGTTTAGTCATGCTTTAGTCTGGTTTAGGTCCTGGATTTAGTCCTGGTTTAGTCTTGGTTGGTTCCTGGTTCAGTCCTGGTTAGTCCTGGTTTATAGTCCTGGTTAGTCCTGGTTTAGTAGTGGTTTAGTTCTCAGTTGGGTCCGGGTTCAGTCCTAATTTAGTCAGGGTTTTAACTGGGTTTAGTACTGGTGTAGTTCATTAGTCTGGTTTAGTTCCTGGTTTTAGTCCTGGTTTAGGTCATGGTTTAGTACTGTTAGTCTGGTTTAGTCCTGGTTTAGTCCTGGTTTAGTTCTTTGGTTGGTCAGTGGTTCGTTAGTCATGGTTAGTCCGGGTTAGTCCTGGTTTAGTCCTGGTTAGTGTCTCAGTGTGGTCCTGGTTCAAGTCCTAATTTAGTCCTGACGTTAGTACTGGTTTAGTCCTGGTTTAGTCCTGGTTTAGTCTGGTTTAGGTTCTGTTATTTAGTCCTGGTTTAGTTCTGGTTTGGTCCTGTTAGTCATGGTTAGTCCTGGTTTTAGTCCTGGTTTAGTCCTGGCTTTAGTCCTGTTTAGTCCTGGTTTAGTCTGGTTAGTCCTGGTTAGTCCTGGTTTAGTCCCTTCAGTCTTTCAGTCCTGGTTTAGTCTGGTTCAGTCCTGGTTTAGTCCGGTGGTAGCCACCTGGTTCGTCCTGGATCGTTTAGTCTCTGGGTTAAGTCATGGTTTAGTCCTGGTTTAGGTCCTGGTTTTAGTCCCTGGTTTATTTACTCGCGCTTAGTGTCTAGTTCTTCATATTATTTTCATCTGAAAGCTATGAGTAAAGTTCTGCTCCCCAAACGTGTCTCTACCCATCGGTTTATCAGAGAGATTTGGACAAAGTCTTAATGGAAATAAATCTGCCAGGATGATATTGGAGTTGTATGATTATTATTTCCATTCTCGCCCGTCCTGAGTTAAGTGTCTGGAAAAAACACACTGTTAAAAGGGACTACTTATAAGTGTTTGACAGTATTTACAGTCGTGATGTTATGTATTACTGCCCCTGTAAATGGTAAAAGAGCATGGAACGAGCCAATAACTCAAATCAACGTGACCTCCAGCCTGTAAATAATGGGACATATTTGCTACTTTTCATTCCAGTTTGGAAATTGGGTCATGTTTTCAAAAGTGTTAACATTTTAATCTGCTGTCGGCAGTCAGTGTGGGGAGAGAATAGAACTCAAAAACTATCTACAACTACAACTACAACTACTACTACTATCTACTACAACTACAACTACAAACTACAACTACAACTACTACAACACTACTACTACTACTACTGTGCAGTTGTGAGACTATGGTGGCCCTTCATTAGTGTAATTTTCACCCCATAGTCTAAAATTAGCAGAGCAAAAAAAAATTCTTGTAGTGTTAACATAGTAGTAACTTTTATTTTTTTTTATTCAGCAAAGGCAATAAGTGGGACATTCTTACACTTAAATATGTATTCTAATTCAAAATGTGGATTGGCTTATGCTACCATAGTCTTAGTATTACTCTACTACTACTACTTACCACTACTACTGGCAACTCACTCTTACTACTACAATCACTACTATACTGCTGCTACTTTTTTTAGCCAGAGGAAAACCTCAGTGAGATAAAAAATTGTGCATCACAGTTGATTCCAGCATGCTGTTTGCAGAGAATCACCTCCTTCCCTTACACTAACTCCCTTTCCCTTACCCTCCCCTCCCTTATATTCCTTACCTTCCCTTCCCTACTCCCTACCCTCGCTTACCTTCCCTATTACCTTACCTTCCCTTGCCTCCCAGTACTCCTCTTATTTCCACTTACCTTATTTTTCTCTCTTCCTTCCGCTGGACTTAATCTTACCCTACGTTACACTTCCTTGACCGCCCTGCTGTTTACGCCTTCCCTATTCTCTGTCCTCCCCTCACTTCTACTTACCTCCCCTCCGTCTCTACCTCCCCTCACTTCTCTTACCCTCCCCTCTCTTCTTTACCCCCCCCCCCCTCATTGTCTCTTACCTTCCATCACTTCTCTTACCTTACCTCCACGTCTCTTACCCCTCTCACTTCTCTTACCTTCCATCACTTCTCTTACCCCACCCCTCATGTATCTTCCCTTCCCTCTTCTCTTACCTTCCCTCATTCTTCCGCCCTTTGAACCCCCCCCCCCGCCCCGTTTTATCCACCCACCCCCCCCCCCCCCCCCCTCACTTCTGCTTAAGCGTCCCATCAATTCTCATACCTTCTCATTCTTTACCCCCTCACTTGCTCTTACCTCCCTTATTCTCTTACTCCCCTCACTTCTCTTACCTTTTC
>JAIEZT010001165.1:0-17919 GCA_019594935.1 Periophthalmus modestus | reverse complement strand
CGGAACAGACCAGGCACCAGCCCCGGGTAGGCCTGCACGGGCCCCGCGCGCAGTGGTGCCCTGGGGCGACGGAAAACAAAGAAAAAGAAAGCCACGAACAGACCTACGTGCACAAGCCAGGGAGGCCTGCCTACGGACCCCCCAAGCGCACAGTTCTCTAGCGTTAGTCTACCCCTAGTGACCGGGAAGCACAGGAAGGAAAGGCTAAAAAGAGAAAATAAAAAGACGAAGGGAAAACAAGACGAAAACAGAAGAAAAGACAACAAAAAGACCGCAGAGTACTCTGAGGCGAACGAAAGAGACTGAAAACACAACAAAAAGACCGAATCGGACAGACAGGCTCCCACCAGGACCGGACGCGGCACCGCTAGGCCCTCACCTGTGGCCCCCAGGCGCAGTTGCCCTGGGTACGACGGAAACCAACAAAAAAAAAGAAACAAAAGGAGAAAGCAAAAAAAAACAAACCAAGAAGGAGCAGACATAGAAGACAAGTTCTTGCTTTTTTTTTTAGACACGGCACCAGCACGGGCTAGGCCCCTTGCCACTGTCGGGCCCATCCAAGGCATGACCTTTCTCCTCTCCACCAAGTGTAAGTCACTGTGTCCCTCGGGACTAACACGTAAGGATCATGTTATAGACAGGCAGGCCTAGACCCATAGACAACAATCAGACAGGCACTGCCCGGGCAGGGCACTGCACGGCCCCCAAGCGCATAGTGCCCTGAAAAGACGGAAAGAGCTCTTTAGAAGAGCACGGACAGGACAGGCACCAGCCCGGGAAGGCCATGCCCGGGCCCTCCACCAATGCGCCAGGCCCTGGCAAGACGGGACAAAAAGGAAAACGGACGGACCTAGACAGCAGACACTGGCAACCAAACCGGGAGGCCCTGCACTGGGCGCCCCAAGCGCAGTGCACCCGAAAGCGGCATATATAGATATGGGGACACGCACCAGCACGGGAGGCCACCTTTTGCACCGCGGGACCCAAGCGCAGGCCCGAAAAGAGAACCTCTCGTAAAGGACGGGACTGAGACGAGACATGGCACCAAGCCCGGGGGAGCGGGCTCTGCACGGTGCCCCCAAGCGCAGTGCCCCCGAAAGACGGAATTAGCCAGGGCACCTCCAGCCCGGGAGGCCCTGGCGAGGCTGCCCCAAGCGCCAGTGCCGACGAAAAGACGTATTATCAAAGCCTGGGACTGAGACAGGCGGGCACCAGCCCGGGAGGGAGCTCACTGGCCCTGCACGGCGCCCCACAAAATGCGCCAGTGCCTCCGAAAGACGGAGGATAGATAGGCCAACAGCCCGGCGAGTGCCCTGCACGGAGCCCAAGGCGCCTCCCCAGTTGCCCATGAATGACGGGAACACAAGACGGACAGACAGGCACCAGCCCGGAGAGGAGGCCATGCACAGGGCCCCAAGCGCAAGTGCCCCGTGGAAAGACGGAAAAGAAGGACAGCGTAGACAGAAAACAAGCCGGGAGTGACCTGAACGGGCCCGAAGCGCCCAGTGCCCCGAAAGAACGGATAGACAGGCCACCAGCCCTGGGAGCTGAGGCCTGCTACAGGGCCCCAACGCGCAGTAACATGGAAGACGGAAAGAGACGGCCAGACAGGCACCAGACCGGGAGGCCCTGCACGGGGCCCCAGGCGCCAGTGCCCTGGTGAGACGGACAAGGAGCGGGGACAGAAAGGGCACCCAGCCCGGGTGGCCCTGCACGGGGCCCCAAGCGCAGGGCCCTGGACGACCAGAAAGACGGACGGACACGGCACTCTAGACCGCGGATAGGCCCTGCACGGGGCCCCAAGCGCAGTGGGCCCGAACGCCGGATAGACAGGCACGCAGCAAGGGAGGCCCTGCACGGGCCCCAAGCGCCACCCAAGTGCCCCGAAAAAGACGTTACAAAGGACGGAGAGGACAGGCACCAGCCCGGGAGGGTCCTGCACGGGACTCTGCACGGGCCCCAAGCGCAGTGCCACGAAACGACGGATAAGACAGGCACCAGCCCGGGAGGGACCTGGGCGCGGGACCCCAGCGCGCAGTGCCCCGAAGACTAAAGAACGAGAAGAGACAGGCACCAGCCCGGGAGGACCTGGCACGGGCCCCCAAGCGCAGTGCCCCGAAAGACGGATAGTAGGACCACCCCCAGACCGGGAGGCCCTGCACCGGGCCCAAGGCGCAGTGCCCTGGAAGACGGAAGACGGGAACAGGACAGAACAGAGCCGGGAGGCCCTGCACGGGACCCAAGCGCAGTGCCCCGAACGAACGAAGAGCGGATAGACAGGACACCAGCCCGGGAGCCTGCACGGGCCCCAAGCGCAGTGCCCCGAAAGACGGATAGGACAGGCACCAGCCCGGGAGGCCTGCACGGGCCCAAGCGCAGGATGTAACCTGGAAGACGGAAAGAGACGGGACAGACAGGCACCAGCAGTGAGGAGGATGCCGGGGCCCCAGGCGCAGTGCGCCGGGAGACGGAAAGACGGACAGACAGGCACCAGCCCGGGAGGCCCTGCTACGGGCCACAAGCGCAGTGCCCTGAAGACAGAAAGACGGACCAGCACAGGCACCAGCCGGGAGGCCCTGCACGGGCCCCAAAGCGCAGTGTCCCGAAAGAAGGATAGACAGGCCACCACAAGGCACGGCCGGGAGGCCTGCACGGGCCCCAGGCGCAGTGCCCTGAAAGACTGCGATAGACAGGCACCAGCCAACGGAGGCCATGCACGGGCCCCCAGGCGCAGTGCCCTGGAAGACGGAAGAAGAGACAGACAGGCACCAGCCCGGGAGGCCCTGCACGGGCCCCCAGGCGCAGTGCCCTCGAGACGGATAGACAGGCACCAGCCCGGGAGGCACTGCACGGGCCCCAAGCGCAGTGCCCGAAATACGAAAGACCGGATAGACAGGCACCAGCACGGGAGGCCCTGGCACGGGCCAAATGGCGCAGTGCCCCGAAGGGGAAGACGGATTAGACAGGCACCAGCACGGGAGGCCCTGCACAGGCACCAGGCGCAGTGCCCTCGGAAGCGGGATAGACAGGCACCAGCCCGGGGAGGCCCTGGGCACGGGCCCAAGCGCAGTGCCCCGAAAGACGGAACACGGATAGACAGGCACCAGCGTCGGGAGGCCTGCACGGGCCCCAAGCGCAGGCCCTGGAAGCACGGGAAAGACGGACCAGACAGGCACCAGCCAGGGAGGCCCTGCACGGGCCCCCAAGCGCAGTGCCTGGAAGACGGAAAAGACGGACAATGGGGACAGGCACCAGCCGGGAGGCCATGCAGTGGGGCCCCAAGCGCAGTGCCCCGAAGGACGGATAGACAGGCACCAGCCCGGGAGGCCCTGCACGTGGCCCCAACAGCGCAGTGCCACGAAAATCCGAAAAAAGACGGATAGACAGGAACCAGCCCGGGAGGCCCTGCCCGCGGCCCCAAGCGTCGCAGTGCCCTGGAAGACGGAAAGAGCGGGACAGGACAGGCACCAGCCCGGACGGCCTGCACGGGCCCCAAGCGCAGTTGCCCGACCAAGACGGATAGACAGGCACCAGCCAGGGAGGCCCTGCACGGGCCCAAGGCGCAGTGCCCTGGAAGACGAGGAAAAGAAAGACGGACAGACAGGCACCACACGCCGGGAGGCCCTGCACGGCCCCAAGCGCAGGCACCCAAAAGACGGAAAGACGGCACGGCACCAGCCCGGGAGGCCCTGCAGGGGCCCAGCGCGTGCCCTGGGAAGACGGATAGACAGGGACCAGCCCGGGAGGCCTGCAGGCCCGCATAATGGGCCCCAAGCGCAGTGCCCGGAAAGACGGGATAGACAGGCACCAGCCCGGGAGGCCTGCACGTGGCCCAAGCGCAGTGCCCTGAAGAAGACGGAAAGACAGGAAACCAGCCGGGAGGCCCTGCACGGGCCCCAAGCGCAGTGACCGGAAGACAGATAGACAGGCCACCAGCCAGGGAGGCCCTGCACGGGCCCCAAGCGCAGTGCCCGAAAGACGGATAGACAAGGCACCAGCCCGGGAGGCCCTGCACGGCCCCAAGCGCAGTGCCCATGAAAGACGGAAAGACGGACAGACAGGCACCAGCCCGGGAGGCCTGCTGCCGGGCCCAGGCAGCGCAGTGCCCTGCGAAAGACGGGAGAGACAGGCACCCAGCCCGGGAGGCCCTGCACGGGCCCAAGCGCAGTGCCCTGGGAAGACGGAAAGAGACGGACAGACAGGCACCAGCCCGGGAGGCCCTGCACGGGCCCAAGGCGCGCAGTGCCCTGGGAGACGGAAAAGGCACGAACAGACAGGCCTGGCACCAGCCCCAAGGCAGGCCCTGCACGGGCCCCAAGCGCCAGCCGGTCGTGCCCTGCAAGGGCGGAGCGACAGGCACCAAAGCCCCCCAGGGAGGCCCTGCCACGGCCCCCAAGCGCAGTGCCCTGGAAGACGGAAAAGAGACGGACAGACAGGAACCAGCCCGGGAGGCCCCTGCACGGGCCCCAAGCGCAGTGCACTGGGGACGGAAAAGACGGAGAGACAGGCACCAGCCCGGGAGGCCCTGCACGGGCCCCAAGCGCAGGCCCGAAGACGGGCCTAGGATAGACAGGAGACCAGCCCGGGAGGCCCTGCACGGCCCCCCCCAAGCGCAGTGCCTGAAAGCACGGAAAAGAAGGACGGACAGACAGGCCACCAGCCGGGGAGGCCCTGCACTGGGCCCCAGGCGCAGTGCCCTGGAACGACGGACAGACATCGGACGAACCAGCCCGGGAGGCCCTGCACGGGCCCCAAGCGCGCAGTGCCTGAAAGACGGAAGACAGGCACCAGCCGGGAGGCCCTGCACGGGCCCCAAGCGCAGTGCCCTGGAAGACGGAAAGACGGATAGACAGGCACCAGCCCGGGAGGGCCCTGCACGGGCCCCAAGCGCAGTGCCCTGGAAGACGGAAAGACAGGAGGACAGACAGGGCACCAGCCCGGGAGGCCCTGCACGGGCCCCAAGCGCAGGTGCCCTGGAGGACGGATAGACGGACAGCCGGGAGGCCAGCCGGGCGGCCCGCGCACGGGCCCCAAAGAGCAGTGCCCGAAAGACGGACAGACAGGCACCAGCCGGGAGGCCCTGCACGGGCCCCAAGCGCAGGCCCCGAAAGACGGATAGACAGGAACAGCCCGGGAGGCCCTGCACGGGCCCCAAGCGCAGTTGCCCTGGAAGACGGGACGGAAAGAGCGCACCAGACAGGCACCAGCACCGGAGCAGGCCCTGCACGGGACCCAAAGGCGCAGTGCGGAAAGCGAAAGACGGAAATAGAACAGGCACCAGCCCGGGAGGCCTGCACGGGCCCAAGGCGCAGTGTCCTGGAAGACGGATGCGAAGACGGACAGGCAGGCACCAGCCCGGGAGGGCCCTGCACGGGCCCCAAGCGCAGCTGGGCCCCAAAAGACGGAAAGAGCGGCACCAGCACCACCAGCCCGGGAGGCCCTGCACGGGCCCAAGCGCTGGGACCCGAAAGACGGACAGACAGGCACCAGCCCGGGAGGCCCCTGCACGGGCCCCAAGCGCAGTGCCCGGAAAGACGGAGGAGACCAAGGCACCAGAGTTCGGGAGGCCTGCATCGGGCCCAAGCGCAGTGCCCTGGGAGAGGAAAGCGGAAAGACAGGGCACCAGCGGGAGGCCTGCACGGGCCCCCAAGCGCCAGTGCGCGAAAAACGACGGATAGAACAGGCACCAGCCGGGAGGCCCTGCACGGGCCCCAAGCGCAGTGCCCGAAAGACGGAAAGACAGGCCACCAGCCCGGAGGCACCAGCCGGGGAGGCCCCAAGGGCCCCACCTGCGCAAGACGGAAAGAGAAGGAAAGACACGGGCCAGCCCCCCGGGAGGCCATGCACGGGCCCCAAGCGCAGTGCCCGAAAGACGGATAGACAGGCACCAGCCAGGGAGGCCCTGCACGGGCCCCAAGCGCAGTGCCCGGAAGACGGAAAGAGACGGACAGAAAGGCACCAGCCCGGGAGGCCTGCACGGGCCCCAGGCGCGCAGTGCCCTGAGAGAAGGCTCTCCGGAAAGACCCGAACAAGCCCGGCACCAGCCGTCCGCGACGGCCCTGCAGCGCAGGCCCTGCCGGGCCACGCGCAGTGCCTCGGAGACGGATAGACAGGCACCAGCCCGGGAGGCCCTGCACGGGCCCCAAGCGCAGTGCCCTGGAAGACGGAAAGGACGGACGGAGACAGGCACCAGCCCGGGAGGCCCTGCACGGCGCCCAGGCGCAGTGCCCTGAAGAGAACGGAAAGAGACGGGAACCGACAGGCCGCCAGCCCGCAGGGAGGCCCTGCACGGGCCCCCAAGCGCAGTGCCCGGAACGGACGGACAGGATAGACAGGGCACAGCCGGGAGGCCCTGCACGGGCCCCAAGCGCAGTGCCCGAAAGACGGAAAGAGACGGACTAGACAGGCACCAGCCCGGGAGGCCCTGCCACGGGCCCCACAGCGCGCCCGAGTGCCTGGAAGACGGAAAAAAGACGGACAGGACAGACAGGCACCAGCCAGGGAGGCCCCCACGGGGCCCCAAGCGCAGTGCCCTGGAAGACGGATAATGGCACAGACCGGGGAGGGCCCCAGCACGGCGGCTGCCAGGCCCAGTGCCCGTGGACAGACGGGCCAAAGATCCGCGACGGTCAGCCTTGGAGGACCCGGAGGCCGGACGCGGAGACGCACGGCCACGTTAGCCCTGCGAGCGTAAAGCGCCCAAAGTGCAGTGGGGCCGAGCACCGGACGAGACAGTGCACCAGCCCGGGAGGCGCTGCACGGCCCCAAGACGCCGGCGTTGCCCGATTAGGCCCCGCGGCTTCGGAGGCGCCCGGGAGAGGACAGGCCCACAGCGCCGGGAGGCTCCTGCACGGCCCCACAAGGCCAGTGGTCGCACGTGCCCGAAAGATCGGACGGCGGCTTTAGGGGCTAGACAGGCACCAGCCACACGGGCCCCCAGCGCCGTGCCATGGAAGACGGAAAGACGGACGGCTGGTAGGCACCAGCCCGGGAGGCCTGCGGGGCCCCAAGGCGCAGTGCCCCGAAGCCGTAAAAGATTTAGAAATGGCACCAGGCCGGGAGGGCCCTGCAGGGCCCCAGGCGCCAGCTGCCCGAAAGACGGACAGACAGGCACCAGCCCGGGAGGCCCTGCACGGGCCCAAAGCGCAGTGCACGGCGAAGACAGCCCAAAAGACGGATCGGAGCAGGACCCAGCCGGGGAGGCCCTGCACGGGCCCCACGCGCAGTGCCGGGAAAGGGACGGGAGGATAGATCAGGGCACAAGCCCGGGAGGCGGCCTGCACGGCCCCCAGAGCAGTGCCCTGAAAGACGGAAAGAGACGGACAGACAGGCACCAGCCCGGGAGGCCCTGCACGGGCCCCAAGCGCAGTGCCCGGGGAGACGGAAAGACGGAACAGACAGGCCCAGCCCGGGAGGCCCTGCACGGGGCCCAGGCGCAGTGCCCCGAAAGACGGAAAGACGGAGAACGACAGACACCAGCCCGGGAGGCCCTGCACGGGCCCCAGGCGGCAGTGCCCCGAAAGACGGATAGACAGACACCAGCCCGGGAGGCCCTGCACGGGCCCAAGCGCAGTGCCCCGAAAGACGGAAGAAGACGGATAGACAGGGACACAGCCCGGGAGGCCCTGCACGGGGCCCAAGCGCCCAGTGCCCCCCAGTGCCCCGGAGGCGGAAAGACGGATAGGACAGACAGCCGGGAGGCCCTGCAACGGGCCCCAAGCGCAGTGCCCGGGAAAGGACGGATAAGACAGGCACCAGCCCGGGGAGGCCCTGCACGGGCCCCAAAGCGCAGTGCCCGGGAGACGGAAAGACGGACAGACAGGCACAGCCCGAGGAGGGCCTGCACGGGGCCCCAAGCGCAGTGCCCGGAAGACGGAAGGACAGGCACCAGCCCGGGAGGCCCTGCACGGGCCTCAAGCGCAGTGCCCTGGAAGAACGGGATAGACAGGCACCAGCCCGGGAGGCCCTGCACGGCCCCCAAGCGCAGTGCCCTGAAAGACGGAAGGAAAGAGACGGACAGACAGGCACCAGCCCCCGAGGCCCTGCACGGTGCCCCAAGCGCAGTGCCCTGGAAGACGGAGACGGGATAGACAGGCACCAGCCCGGGGAGGCCTTGCACGGGCCCCAAGCGCAGTGCCCTGGAAGACGGAAAAGAGACGGACAGACAGGCACCAGCCGGTAGGCCTGCACGGGCCCACCTAGGCGCAGTGCCCTGGGAGACGGAAAGACGAACAGACAGGCACCAGCCCGGGAGGCCCTGCACGGAAAAGCCCAAGCGCCAGTGCCCTGGAAGACGGAAAGAGACGGGACAGGACAGGCCCAGCCGGGAGGCCTGCACGGGCCCCAGGCGCAGTGCCTGGGCAGACGGAAAGACGGAGAGACAGGCACCAGCCGGGAGGCCCTGCACGGGCCCCAAGCGCAGTGCCCCGAAAGACGGAAGACAGGCACATGCCCGGGGAGGACTGCACGGCCCCCAAGCGCAGTGCCCTGAAAGACGGAAAGAGACGGACAGAACAGGCACCAGCCCGGGAGGCCCTGCACGGGCCCCAGCGCAGTGCCCTGGAAGACGGAAAGACGGACAGACAGGCACCAACCCGGGAGGCCCTGCACGGGCCCCAAGCGCAGTGCCCCGAAAGACGGATAGACAGGCACCAGCCCCGGGAGGCCTGCACGGGCCCCAAGCGCAGTGCCCCGAAAAAGACGTACAGACGGATAGAGACAGGCACCAGCCCGGGAGGCTCTGCACGGGCCCCAAGCGCAGTGCCCGGAAAGACGGATAGACAGGCACCAGCCCGGGAGGCCCTGCGCGGGACCCCAAGCGCAGTGCCCCGAAAGACGGAAAGACGGAGAGACAGGCACCAGGCCCGGGAGGCCCTGCACGGGGCCCAAAGCGCAGTGCCCGAAAAAGACGGATAGACTAGGCACCAGCCGGGGGAGGCCCTGCACGGGCCCAAGGCGCAGTGCCCTGGAAGACGGAAAGACGGACAGACAGGCACCAGCCCGGGAGGCCCTGCACGGGCCCCCAAGCGCAGTGCCCCGAAAGACGGAAAGACGGATAGACAGACAGACACAGCCACGGGAGGCCCTGCACGGGCCCCAAGCGCAGTGCCCCGAAAGGACGGATAGACAGGCACCAGCCCGGGAGGGCCCTGCACGGGCCCCAAGCGCAGTAACCTGGAAGACGGAAAGAGACGGCCAGGACAGGCACCAGCCCGGGAGGCCCTGCACGGGCCCCAGGCGCAGTGCCCTGGGAGACGGAAAGACGGACAGACAGGCACCAGCCCGGGTGGCCCTGCACACGGGCCCCAAGCGCAGTGCCCTGGAAGACAGAAAGACGGACAGAGACGGATAGAAAGGCACCAGCCCGGGAGGCCTGCACGGGCCCCAAGCGCAGTGGGCCGAAAGACGGATAGACAGGCACACCAGCGGGATGGCCCTGCACGGGCCCCCAAGCGCAGTGCCCGAAAAAGACGGGACGACGGAGAGAACAGGCACCACCAGCCCGGGAGGCTCTGCACGGGCCCCAAGCGCAGTGCCCCGAAAGACGGGATAGACAGGCACCAGCCCGGGAGGGCCCTGCGCGGCCCCAAGCGCAGTGCCCCGAAAGACGTACGGAAGAGACGGGAGAGACAGGCACCAGCCCGGGAGGCCCTGCACGGGCCCCCAAGCGCAGTGCCCCGAAAGACGGATAGATAGGCACCAGCCCGGGAGGCCCTGCACGGGCCCAAGGCGCAGTGCCCTGGAAGACGGAAAGACGGACAGACATGCCCCACGCCCGGGAGGCCCTGCACGGGGCCCAAGCGCAGTGCCCGAAAGACGGAAAAGACGGATAGACAGGCACACCAGCCCGGGAGGCCCTGCACGGGCCCCAAAGCGCAGTGCCCCGAAAAGACGGATAGAACAGGCACCAGCCCGGGAGGCCCTGCACGGGCCCCAAGCGCAGTAACCTGGAAGACGGAAAAAGAGACGGCCAAGACAGGCACCAGCCCGGGAGGACCCTGCACGGGCCCCAGGCGCAGTGCCCTGGGAGACGGAAAGACGGACAGACAGGCACCAGCCCGGGTGGCCCTGCACACGGGCCCCAAGCGCAGTGCCCTGGAAGAACAGAGGAAGACGGACAGACACCAGCACCAGGCCCGGGAGGCCTGCACGGGCCCCAAGCAGCAGTGGGCCGAAAGACGGATAGACCAGAAAGGCACCAGCCCGGGAGGCCCTGCACGGGGCCCCAGGCGCAGTGCCCTGAAAGACGGACAGACAGGGCACCAGCACGGGAGGCCCTGCACGGGCCCCAGGCGCAGTGCCCTGGAAAGACGGATAGACAGGCACCAGGCCGGGAGGCCCTGCACGGGCCCCAGGCGCCAGTGCCCTCGAAGACGGATAGACAGGCACTAGCCCGGGAGGCCCTGCACGGGCCCCAAGCGCAGTGCCCGAAAATACGGAACAGACGGATAGACAGGCACCAGCCCGGGAGGCCCTGCACGGGGCCCCAAGCGCAGTGCCCCGAAAGACGGATAGGAATAGACAAGGCACCAGCACGGGGAGGCCCTGCACGGGCCCAGGCGCAGTGCCCTCGAAGACGGAAAGGAAAGGCACCAGCCCGGGAGGCCCTGCACGGCCCCAAGCGCAGGTCGTGCCCGAAAGACGGAAAAGACGGATAGACAGGGCACCAGCAGCCCGGGAGGCCCTGCACACGGCCCCAAGCCGCAGTGCCCTGGAAGACGGAAAAGACGGAACAGACAGGCACCAGCCCGGGAGGCCCTGCACGGCCCCAAAGCGCAGTGCCACTGGAAGACGGAAAGACGGACAGACAGGCACCAGCCCGGAGGCCCTGCACGGGCCCCAAGCGCAGTGCCCGGAAGACGGGATAGACAGGCACCAGCCCCGGGAGGCCCTGCACGGGCCACCAAGCGCAGTTGCCCCGAAAGACGGATAGACAGGAACCAGCCCGGGAGGCCGCCTGCCACGGGGGCCCAAAGCCGCAGTGCCCTGGAAGACGGAAAGACGGGACAGCAGGCACCAGCACCCGGAGGCCCTGCACGGGCCCCAAGCGCAGTGCCCGAAAAGACGGATAGGACAGGCACCAGCCCGGGAGGCCCTGCACGGGCCCAAGGAGCAGTGTCCTGGAAGACGGAAAGACGGACAGACAGGCACCAGCCCGGGAGGCCCTGCACGGGCCCCAAGCGCAGTGCCACCAAAAGACGGATAGACAGGCACCAGCCCGGGAGGCCCTGATGGGCCCCAAGCGCTGTGCCCCGAAAGACGGGATAGACAGGGACCAGACCGGGAGGCCCTGCACGGGCCCAAGCGCGAGCCCGGAAAGACGGATAGAAGGCAACCAGCACGGGAGGCCCTGCACGGGCCCCAAGCGCAGTGCCCCTGGAAGACGGAAAGACAGGCACCAGCCCGGGTGGGCCCTGCACGGGCCCAAGCGCAGTGCCCCGGAAAGACAGATAGACAGGCACCAGCCCGGGAGGCCCTGCACGGGCCCCAAGCGCCCTGCCAGCCGGAAAGGCGGATAGACAGGCACCAGCCCGGGAGAGGCCCTGCACGGCCCCCAAGCGCAGTGCCCTGAAGACGGAAGAGACGGACAGACAGGCACCAGCCGGGAGGGCCCTGCACGGGCCCCAAGCGCAGTGCCCTGGAAGACGGATAGGACAGGCACCAGCCCGGGAGGCCCTGCACGGGCCCCAAGCGCAGTGCACTGGCAAGCGGAAAGAGACGGACAGACAGGCACCAGCCCGGGAGGCCCGTGCACGGGCCCAGTCGCAGTGCCCTGGGAGACGGAAAGGACGAACAGACAGGCACCAGCCCGGGAGGCCCTGCAGCTGTTGGGCCCAAAGCGCAGTGCCCTGGAAGCGTGGATAGACAGGCACCAGCCCGGGAGGCCCTGCACGGGCCCCAAGCGCAGTGCCCTGGAAGACGGAAAGAGACGGACAGACAGGCACCAGCCCGGAGGCCCTGCCCGGGCCCCAGGCGCAGTGCCCTGGGAGACGGAAAGACGGAGAGACAGGCACCAGCCCGGGAGGCCCTGCACGGGCCCCAAGCGCAGTGCCCCGAAGGACGGATAGACCAGGCACATGCCCGGGAGGCCCTTGCACGGCCCCCAAGCGCAGTGCCCTGAAAGACGGAAAGAGACGGACAGACAGGCACCAGCCCGGGAGGCCCTGCACGGGCCACAGGCGCAGTGCCCTGGAAGCCGGACAGGACAGGCACCCAGCCCGGGATGGCCCTGCACGGGCCCCAGGCGCAGTGCCCTGAAAGGACCGGAACAGACAGGCACCAGCCCGGAGGCCCTGCCCGGGCCCCAAGCGCAGTGCCCGGAAAGACGGATAATAGACGGGCACCAAGCCCGGGAGGCCCTGCAGGGCCCCAAGCGCAAGTGCCCTGGAAGACGGAAAGACGGACAGACCGAGGCAAACCAGCCGGGAGGCCCTGCACGGGCCCCACAAGCGCAGCCCTGGAAGACGAAAAAGACGGACAGACAGGCACCAGCCCGGGAGGCCCTGCACGGTGCCCCAAGCGCAGTGCCCCGGAAAGACGGACAGACCAGGCACCAGCCCGGGGGGCCCTGCACGGGCCCCAAGCGCAGTGCCCCGAAAGGACGGATAGACAGGCACCACAGCCCCGGGGCGCCCTGCACGGGGCCCCAAGCGCAGTGCTCCTGGAAGACGGAAGATGGACAGACGGACACCAGACAGGGCACCAGCCCCGGAGGCCCTGCACGGGCCCCAAGCGCAGTGCCCCGAAAGACGGATAGACAGGCACCACCCGGGAGGCCCTGCACGGGCCCCAAGGCGCCAGGTGTCCTGGAAGACGGAAAGACGGACACGGGCAGGCACCAGCCCGGAGGCCCTGCAAGGGCCCCAAGCGCAGTGCCCAAAAGACGGATAGACAGGCACCCAGCCCGGGAGGCCCTTGCATGGGCCCAAGCGCTGTGCCCCGAAAGACGGATAGACAGGGACCAGCAGCCCGGGAGGCCCTGCACGGGCCCCCAAGCGCAGTGCCCGGAAAAGACGGATAGAAAGGCACCAGCCCGGGAGGCCCTGCACGGGCCCACAAACGCAGTGCCCTGGAAGACGGAAAGACGGAAGACAGGCACCAGCCCGGGTGGCCCACGGGCCCCAAGCGCAGTGCCCCGAAAGACAGATAGGACAGGCACCAGCCGGGGAGGCCCTGCACGGGCCCCAAGCGCAGTGCCCCGAAAGACGGATAGGACAGGCACCAGCCCGGGAGGCCCTGCACGGCCCCCAAAGCGCAGTGCCCTGAAAGACGGAAAGAGACGGAAAGACAGGCACACAGCACCGGGAGGCCCTGCACGGGCCCCAAGCGCAGTGGCCTGGAAGACAGGATAGAGCAGGCACCAGCCCGGGAGAGCCCGGCACGGGGCCCCAAGCGCAGTGCCCTTTAAGACGGAAAGAGACGGACAGACAGGCACCAGCCCGGGAGGCCATGCACGGGCCCCAGGCGCAGTGCCCTGGGAGACGGAAAGACGAACAGAAGGAACCATGCCCGGGAGGCCCTGCACGGGCCCAAGCGCAGTGCCCCTGCAAGACGGATAGACAGGCCACCAGCCCAGCGGGAGGCCCTGCACGGGCCCCAAGCGCAGTGCCCTGGAAGACGGAAAGCGACGGAGCAGACAGGCACCAGCCCGGGAGGGCCCTGCGCGGGCCCCAGGCGCAGTGCCCGGAGACGGAAGACGGAGAGACAGGCACCAGCCCGGGAGGGACCGCACGGGCCCCAAGCGCAGGGCCCCCGAAGGACGGATAGACAGGCAACAGCCCCGGGGAGGGGCCTGCACGGCCCCCAAGCGCAGTGCCCGAAAGACGGAAAAAAGAGACGGACAGACAGGCACCAGCCCCGGGAGGCCCTGCACGGGCCCCCAGGCGCAGTGCCCTGGAAACGGGACGAAAGACGGACAGACAGGCACCAGCCCGGGAGGCCCTGCGCGGACCCCAAGCGCAGTGCCCTGAAAGACGGATAGACAGGCACCAGCCCGGGAGGCCCTGCACGGGCCCCCAGGCGCAAGTGCCCCTGAAAAGACGGACGAGACAGGCACCAGCCCGGGAGATGGCCCTGCACGGGCTCCCAAGCGCAGTCGCCGAAAGACGTCAAAGACGGATTAGACAGGCACCAGCCCGGGAGGCCTGCACGGGCACCAAGCGCAGTGCCCGGAAAGACGGAATAGAAGGAGACCAGCCCGGCAGAGGCCTGCCGGCCCCCAAGCCTGCACGTGCCCTGAAAGACGGTGAAAGAGACGGGAACAGCAGGCACCAGCCCGGCGAGGCCATGCACCGGGCCCCAAGCGCAGTGCCCTGGGAGACGGAAAGACGGACAGAACAGGGACCCAGCCAGGGCTTAAAGGCCCTGCACGGGGCCCCAGTGCGCAGTGCCCCGAAGACGGAAAAGACGGATAGACAGCCACAGCCGGGAGGCCCTGCCACGGGCCCCAGGCGCAGTGCCCCGAAAGACGGATAGACAGCGGCACCAGCACGGAGGGACCGGCATGACGGTGCCCCAGCGCGAGTGCCCTGGAAGACGGATAGACAGGCACCAGCCGGGAGGCCCTGCACGGGCCCCAAGCGCAGTGCCCAGAAAAAGACGGAATAGAAGGGCCACCAGCCAGGGAGGCCCTGCACGGCCCCCAAGCGCAGTGCCCGAAAGACGGAAAAGAACGGACAGCAGGACACCAGGCCCACGAAGGGAGGCCCTGCACGGCCCAAGCGCAGTGCCCTGGGAGACGGAAAGATGGACAGACAGGCACCCCAGCCGGGAGGCCCTGCAGGGCCCCAGGCGCAGTGTGCCCCAGAGGAAAGACGGGAAAGACGGATAGACAGACACCAGCGGGGAGGCCCATGCACGGGCCCCAGGCGCAGTGCCCCCGAAAGACGATAGACAGGCACCAGCACGGGAGGCCCTGCCACGGGCCCCAAGCGCACGTGCCCGAAAGACGGATAGACAGGCACCAGCACGGGAGGCCCTGCACGGGCCCCAGGAGCAGTGCCCTGGAAGACGGATAGTAGGACAGGCACCAGCCAGGGAGGGCCCTCACGGGCCCCCAGGCGCAGTGCCCTCGAAAGACGGAAAGGACAGGCACTACCGAGCCCGGGAGGCCCTGCACGGGCCCCAAGCGCAGGGCCCTGGAAGACGGAAAGGACGGACAGACAGGCACCAGCCCGGGAGGGCCCTGCACGGGCCCCAAGCGCAGTTCCCCGAAAGAGGAACTGGAAGACGGATAGACAGGCACCAGCCCGGGAGGCCCTGCACGGGCCCCAAGCGCAGTAACCTGGGAAGACGGAAAAGAGAGGACAGACAGCACCAGCCCGGGAGGCCCTGCACGGGCCCCAGGCGCAGTGCCCTGGGGAGACGGAAAGACGGAACAGGACAGGCACCAGCACCGGGTGGCCCTGCCGGGCCCACAAGCGCAGTGCCTGGAAGACGGAAAAGAAGGCAGGACAGGCACCAGCCCGGGAGGCCCTGCAGGGCCCCAAGCGCAGTGCCCCGAAAGAAGGATAGACAGGCACCAGCCCGGAGGCCCGCACGGGCCCCAAGGCGCAGTGCCCCTGAAAGACGGACAGGACAGGCACCAGACAGGGGAGGCCCTGCACGGGCCCCAAGCGCAGTGCCAGGACAACAAAGAGGATAGACAGGCACCAGCCCGGGAGGCCATGCACGGGCCCCAAGCGCAGTGCCCGGAAAACGGAGGTATTAGAAATGGCACCAGCCCGGGAGGCCCGGCACGGGCCCCCAAGCGCAGTGCCCCGAAAGACGGAATAGAAAGGCACAGCAGAACGGGAGGCCCTGCAACGGGCCCCAAGCGCAGTGCCCTGGAAGACGGAACACAAAAGACGGACAGACAGGCACCAGCCCGGGAGGCCCTGCACGGGCCCAAAGCGCAGTGCCCCGAAAGACCGGAAGACAGGTCGCACCAGCCCGGGACGGCCCTGCACGGGCCCCAAGCGCAGTGCCCCGAAAGACGGAAAGACGGAAGACAAGGCACCAGCCCGGGAGGCCCTGCACGGCCCCCAAGGCAGTTGCCCTGGGAGACGGACACCAGGACAGGCACCAGCCCGGGAGGCCCTGCACGGGCAGGGCCAAGCACAGTGCCCCAAAAAGACGGATAGACAGGCAACCAGCCAGGCCGGTGAGGCCCTGCAGTGGAGAAACAAGCGCCTGTGCCCGAACAAGACGAGATAGACAGGGACAGCCAGGGCAGGCCCTGCCACGGGCCACCAAGCGCAGTCACTACAGAAATGATGTTGCCGGAACCATTACAATGGACCTAAAGTTATCAAAAAGTCCACGCTGATATTAGACATGGACCAGCCCGGGAGGGACATGCACGGGCCCCAACGAGCAGTGCCCTGGAAGACGGAAAAGACGGACAGACAGGCACCAAGCCCGGGAGGGCCTGCACAGGGCCCCAAGAGCAGATAGGCCCGGAAAACAGACGGAATGAGACAGGGCACCAGCCGGCGAGGCCCTTTGCACGGGCCCCAAGACTTCGCAGTGCCGGGAAAAAGAATCGATATTAGAAGGGCACCAGCCCGGGAGGCCCTGCACGGACACCCCAAGGCGCCAGTGCCTTGAAAGACGGAAAGAGACGGCGTACAGACAGGCAACAAGCCCGGGAGGCCTGCCCGGGCCCACCAGGCGCAGGGCCCGAAAGACGGATATAGCCAGGCACCAGCCCGGAGGCCCGGCGCGGGCCCCAAATAGCGCGTTGCCCCGAAAGAAGGAAAGCGGATATATGAGCAGGCACCAGCCGGCGAGGCCCTGCACGGGCCCCAAGCGCGAGTGCCACGAAAAGACGGAAAAGACGGATCGACAGGCACCAGCCGGGAGGCCTGCACGGCCCCCAATGGCAGCCAGCCCTGAAAGCGGAAAGAAGAAGGACACGAAGGCACCAGGACCGGAGGCCGCAGGGCCCAAGCGCAGCTAGTGCCATGGAAGACGGAGAGACAGGCACCAGCCCGGGAGGGACCGCACGGGCCCCAAGCGCAGTGCCCTGAAGAAAGAAAGAGACGGACAGACAGGCAACAGCCCGGGAGGCACTGCACGGGCCACCAGGCGCAGTGGCCCCCTGGGAGACGGAAAGACGGAAGACAGGCACCAGCCAGGTGCGGCCCCGCACGGCCCAAGCGCAGTGCCCCGGAAGGACGGATTCTAGACAGGCACCAGCCAGAGGGAGGCCCCTGCACGGGCCCCAAGCGCATTTTTGTGCCCTGGGATGACGGGAAAAGACGGACCAGAAAGGCACCAGTTCCAGGAGGCCCAGCACGGGACCCAAGCGCAATGCCCGGGAAAGAGCGGACGATGGAAAGGCACCGGCCGGTGGTGAGGCCTGCTGACGGGACCCAAGCGCGTCAGTTGCCCTGAAAGACGGACATAGGACAGGAACCGGCCCGGGACTCTATGGCCCTACACGGCCCAAGCGGGGTGCCCCGAAGGATGGAAAAGGACAGGCAGCCGCCCGGGCAGGGCCCTGCATGGGCCCCAGGGGGGATGCCCCCGAAAGAACGCGACGACAGGCAGCAGCTTGGGATGTATGAGGATTAGTGGCCTGCTGATTAAGGGGGTCACGCCCTATCCCAAAGTGAGCACATTGTGCGTTCATCGCTGATAGCCTAACAGTATATCGTAGCCAAGGCTAACAAGCTTAACAGTATACGTTACCAAGCTAACATACTGTAGCCATGGTAAAACCGCACGTACACATGAAAGACGCCAATCGCGTGTGGTGCCATTATAGTCCGCTGCTTCTGAGACCCATGGATTAGCCCAAAAAATGAATTCAATTAAGATTAGGCCAAGTACGTTTTACATTAAAAAACTAAATTACTCAAGAGTTGCAAAAAGGTATTAACAAAAATAAACTCAAGAAAATCCATGTTTTTGAATCTGCTGTATTTGAGTACTGAG
>JAIEZT010001164.1:0-17942 GCA_019594935.1 Periophthalmus modestus | reverse complement strand
GAAAGACGGAGAGACAGCACCAGAAAGGGAGGAACGGCAAGGGAAAAAGAGAAGTGCCAGGAAAGACGAATAGAAAGGAAAAAGCAAAAGGGCAAAAGCGACAGTGCCCTGGAAGATGGAAAGAGGAAAGAAAGGAAGGAAGGGGGGGAGGAAAGGAAAGAAAAAAAAGGAAAAAGACAGAAAAGCAAAAAAGCAAAAAGGAAGAAAATTGAGAAAAAGACAAAACTTGAAGAACAGAAAGAAGAAGAAGAAAGAAAGAAAAAAAAAAAAGAAAGAAAAATGCAATGAAAACGAAAAAAAGAGAAATGAAGAAAAGAATTGCAGAAAACTTGACAAAGAAAAAAAGGAAGAGAAAAAAGAAAAAAAAAACAAAAAAAAAAAAGAACGCCAGGAAATGAAAAAAGAGCGAAAGAAAAAGAGGAAAACAGCTTAGAAAAAACGGAGCAAAACAAAGAGCGAAGAGACAGAAGAAGGAAAGACAGAGAAAAAAACAGATGAAGAAATGAAAGAAAGAAAAGGGCAAGAAGAGAAGCAATTTGAAAAAATTGGCAACAGAGGAAAAAATAGGAGCAAGAAATGAGAAAGAAAAAAAGAGATTGAAAGAGCAAACCACAAAGACGGAAAGAAGAATACACAGAAAGAAACAGAGAGGATTGAAAAAAAAAGAGAAGAAAGAGAGACAAACGGAAGAAGGAAAGGAGAAAGAAAGAACGAAAGACACAAGAGAAAAAGAGAGCCAAAAGAAAAAGAGAAAAAAAAGGAAGAGAAGAAGGAGAAAGAGAAAGAGAAAAAAGGAAAAGAAGAAAGAATGAAAAGAAGGAAAGAAAGAGAAAATAAAAGAAGAAAAGAGAAGGACAAAAAGAAAAAGACAAAGAAATGAAACGGAAAGAGAGGAAACAAAAGAAAGTTGCAAGAGAAAGAAGCGAAAGAAAGGTGAGGAAGAAAGAAAAAGAAAGGGAGGAAAGAAGAAAGAGAAAAAAGAGACAGTGAAAGAAAGACGGAAAAAGAAAGAAGAAGTAATTGAACAAAAAAAAAGAAAACAAAAAGACAAACCAGAAAGAAAAGAAAGAAAAGAAAGAGAAGAAAGAGAAAAACGAAAGAAACACCCAAAAGGCCCAAGAGAATGAAGAGGGAAGGAAGAAGAAAAAAACAAAAGAAAACGAACAGGAAAAGAAAGAAGAAAGAAGAAAAGAAAAAAAGAAAAAAAAGAAGAAGAAGAAAGAAAAAGAAAAGAAGAAAAAAAAAGACTGAAGAAGAAAAAAGAAAGAAGGGAACCGAAAAAAGGAAGAAAAAAAAACAGAAAGGTGGGCACTGAAAAAAAAGGGCGCAGGGCCACGAGAAGAAAGAAAGAAGCAAAGAAAAAGAAAGGCGAAAAGAGAAAAGAAAAGAGAGGAAAAGAAAGAAAAAGAAACGTGGAAACACCCTCCCTGCGAGAAAAGAAGAAGAAAGGGAGGCCAAGAAAAGAAGAAAAAGGCGAAAGCTGAACGGGAAGAAGGACAAAAGAAAGAAAGAAAGAAGATATGTAACAAAACGAAAAAAGAAAACAACAGGAAACATAAAAAAGGAAAGGAAAATAGGACAGAAAAGAACCCCTGAGGATAGGAAAGATAACAAGAAGCGAAGTGCACAGAAAGAAGAAGAAAGAAGAAGAAAGAAAAAGAAGGAAGAAAAGGAAAGAAAAAGAGCAAGAAAAGAAGAAAGAAACAGAAACACCCTAAAAGAACGAAAGGGAATAGAAACCTAAAGAAAGAAGAAAGAGACGAACAGGAAAGAAAAGGAAACAAAGGAGAAAAGAAACATGAGAAGAAGAAGGAACGGGAGAAAGGAGCAAGCAAAAACGAAGACGGAGAGAACGAAAAAAAGGAAAAGACGAGCATGCGAAGAAGAAAGACAAGGGAACAAAAAAAAAAAGGAGAGAAACGAAAAAACCAGAAAAATAACCCCAGAAAAAACTCAAGAGAAGAAGAAGAAGACAAAGAAAAAGAAACAAAGAAAGAAAAGGAAAGAAGAAAGCAAATGAAACCTGAACCAAGGGGAAAACACTGTGAAAGGCAAAGAAAGTAAAGGGAAGAAAGGCAAGAAAGAAAGAAGAAGCAAGGAAGGGACAGAAGGGGAAAGAAACGAAGAAAAAGAAAAAAAAAAAAAATAACGAAAGGCCCGAAAAGGGAAACAAGAGAAGTGCACCTGGGGAACTCACAGAAGAAAGCAGAAAACAAAAGAAAGAAAGAACGGGCCAACAGAGAAATCTGAATCGAAAAGGAAAAAAGAAAGGGAAGAAGCCGGAGGCCCGGAACGGCACAGAGAATAAAGAACGAAAAGGGAAACAGAAGAGAAAAAAGAGGTGAACAAGAAGAAAAAAGAAAGAAAAAAGAAAAAGAAAGAAGGAAAAGGGGGAATACAAAAAAAACGAACCAAAAAAGGAAGAAGCAAGGAAGAAAAGAAGAAACCTGAAAGAACAAACCAAATCCCCCCGAAAGAAACCTGATCAAAATCAATTAAAGACCGAGGAAAGAATAAATGAGACCCAAGAAAAAAGAAAGGAAAAAGAAAAAAACAGAAAAAGAGAAAGAAGAAAAAGAAAAAGAAAGAAAAGAAAAAAACCTGAAGAAGAAAAAAGAAAAGAAACCCAAAGAAAAAAGAAGGGAACCCTCAGAGAAAGGAAAAGAAAAGAAAGAAAAAAACAGAACAAAGAAAAGGAAGTAAACAGGAAAGAAAGTAAGAAAGAAAGTAAGAAGGAAACGAAAGAGAAAAAAAGAAGAGAAGAAAGAAGAAGAAGAAAAGAAGGAGGAAAGGCACCAGCCCGGGAAGGCCCGGAACGGGCACAAGCGCAGGGACCGGAAAGACGGAAAAGACAGGCACCAGCCGGAGGCAAGGAAAGGGCTCCCAAGCGCGGGGAACCGAAAGACGGAAAGAAAGGGAAAAAGACGGGAGAACGGCACGGGACCAAGGCGCAGTGCCATGGGAGACGATAGAAGGAACATGACCGGGAGCCAGCCAAGGCAACCAGCGCAGTGACGGAAAGAAGGAAAGAGAAGGAAAGACAGGAAAAGACAGGGAGAGGACGCACAGAACCAAGCGTAGTGCCCTGAAAGACGGAAAGCGGACGGACAGACAGGCACCAGCCCGGGAGGACCTGCACGGCCCAACAGGCGAAGTCGCCCACGTAATACCGAATATCCGTATAGACGTGCACCCAGCCCTGAGGCCCTGCACCGGCACACAGGCGACACAGTGTTGGGACAGAAAGAAGGGAAAGACGGATAGACAGGCACCAGCCCGGGATGCCCTGCACGGGCCCCAAGGCGCAGTGCCCTTAAAGACGGACAGACAGGCACCAGAACGGGAGGCACTGCCACGGTCCCCGCAGCGCAGTCCCTGAAAGAACGACAGAAAAGGCAAACATCCCGGGAGGCGAATGCCCCGGCCCCAACAGCGCAAGTGCCCTGAAAAGACGGAGGAGAGGAAAGGCCCAGCGCCGGCGGCCCTGCACGGGCCCCCAGCGCAAAGTGCCCAAAAGACAGGATAGACAGGCACAAGACCCGGAGGCCCTGCAACTGTGCGCCAGGGCGCAAGTGCCCTGGGAGCCGGAAAGACGGACAGGACAGGCACCATCCCGGGAGGAACATGCACGGCCCAAAAGCGCAGTGCCCCGAAAGACGGATAGACAGGCACCAGCAAAGGGAGCCACGGCACGGGGCCCAAGCCGCAGTGCCCCGAAAGACTTAGAGACATGCACATGCCCGGGAGGCAAACTGCACAGCCCCCAAGCGTAGTTGCCCTGAAAGACGGACAGAGACGGGACAGACAGGCAACCAGCCCGGGAGGCCCCTGCACGGAAACAAGCGCCGAAGCCCCGAAAGGAGGAAAGACGTATAGACGGGCACCAGCCCGGGAGGAACTGCACGGGCCCCAAGGCGCAGTGTCCCGAAAGAAGGAAAGACGGATAGACAGCAACCAGCGGGGGAGGCCCCTGCACGGGCCCCAGGCGCGCGTTGTCCCGAAAGAAGGAAAGACGATAGAAAAAACAGGCAACCAGCCCGGGAGGCCCTGCAATCGGCCCCAAGCGCAGTGCCCCCAAAAGACGAAGAAGGATAGACAGGACCCAGCCCGGGCGGCCCTGCCCGGGCCCCGGGCACAGGTGCCTGGAAGGACGGAAAGATAAGAAGACAGGACAGACCCCGGGAGCCCATGTACGGGCCCCAAGCGCAGTGCCCCGAAAGAAGATATACAGGCACCAGCACACGGATGCAATGCACGGGCCCCAGGCGCAGTGCCCTGGAAGACGGATAGAGCGGCACCAGCCAGGGAGGCCCTGCACGGGCCCCAGGAGCAGAGTGCCCTGGGAAGAACGGAAAGACGGACAGACTAGGGCCCCGGATCCCGTAGGACCCTGCAAGGGCCCCAAGCGACAGTGACCCCAAGACGGAATAGACAGGCACCGGCCCGGGTAGGCCATGCATGGGCACCAAGCGGCGTGCCCCGAAAGACGGATAGCACGGGACCAGCCCGGGAGCCCATGCACGGGCCCCAAGCGCAGGCCCGAACGACGGATAGACCGCACACAGCCCCGGGAGGCCCTGCACGGGGCCCCAAGCGCAGTGCCCTGACTACGGAAAGACGGACAGAACAGGCACCAGCCCGGGAGGCCTGCAGGGGCCCCAAGCGCAGTGCCCCCCGAAAGACGGAAAACAGACAGACCCGGCACCAGGGGCGGGAGGCTGGGGGGGGGGGGGGGGGGGGGGGGGGGGGGAGGGGGAGGGGAGGGGGGGGGCTGCAGGGGCCCCAAGCGCAGTGAGGGGAAAGACTGATAGACCTGCAAAACAGCCAGTGAAAAACTGAGACGGGCCCCAAGCAGCATTGCCCCGAAAGACGAAAGACGGATAGACAGGCACCAGCCCGGGAGGCCCTGCACGGCCCCCCCTAGCGCAGTGCCCTGAAAGACGGAAAGAGACGGACAGAGCAGGCACCAGCCCGGGAGGCCCTGCACGGGCCCCAAGCTCAGTGCCCTGGAAGACGTAGATAGACAGGCAACCAGCCCGGGAGGCCCTGCACGGGCCCCAAGCGCAGTGCCCTGGAAGACGGAAAAGAGACGGCACAGACAGCACCAGCCCGGTAGGCCCCTGCACGGGCCCAGGGCAGTTGCCCTGGGGAGACGGAAAGGGACGGACAGACAGGCACCAGCCGGAGGCCCTGCAGCGGCCCAAAGCGCAGTGCCCGGAAGACGGCTAGACAGGCACCAGCCCTGGAGGCCCTGCACGGGCCCCAAGCGCAGTGCCCTGGAAATGGCTAGACAGTCACCAGCCCGGGAGGCCCTGCACGGGCCCCAAGCGGCAGTGCCCTGGAAGGACGGAAAGAGACCGTTACAGACAGGCACCAGCCCGGGAGGCCCTGCACGGGCCCCAGGCGCAGTGCCCTGGGAGAACGGTAGACATGCACCACCCGGAGGGCCTGCGCGGGCCCCAAGCGCAGTGCCCCGAAAGACGTAAAGGCGGAAAAGACAGGCACCAGCCCGGGAGGCCCTGCACGGGCCCCAAGCGCAGTGCCCCGAAAGACGGATGACAGCACCAGCCCGGGAGGCCCTGCACGGGGGCCCAAGCGCAGTGCCCCGAAAGACGGAAAGCGGAGAGACAGGCACCAGCCCTGGAGGCCCTGCACGGGCCCCAAGCGCAGTGCCCTGGAAGAGGAAAGAGACGGAACAGACAGGCACCTCTCCCTGGGAGGCCCTGCACGGGCCCCAGGCGCAGTGCCCTGGGAGACGGAAAGACGGAGAGACAGGCACCAGCCCGGGAGGCCCCTGCACGGGCCCCAATCGCCAGTGCACCGAAAGACGGATAGACAGGCACATGCCCGGGAGGCCCTGCACGGGCCCCCAAGCGCAGTGGCCCTCTGAAAGACGGAAAGAGACGGACCGAAGACAGGCACCAGCCCCGGGAGGCCCTGCACGGCCCAAGCGCAGTGCCTGCCGAAAGACGGATAGACAGCACCAGCCCGGGAGGCCCTGCACGGGACCCAAGCGCAGTGCCTGTGGAAGACGGATAGACAGGCACCAGCCCGGAGGCCCTGCGCGGGCCCCAAGCGCACGTGCCCCGAAAGACGTAAAGACGGAAGACACGCACCAGCCCGGGAGGCCCTGCCACGGGCCCCAAGAGCAGTGCCCCGAAAGAGATAGACAGGCACCAGCCCGGGAGGCCCTGCACGGGGCCAAGCGCAGTGCCCCGAAAGACGGAAAGACGGATTAGACAGGCACCAGCCGGGAGGCCCTGCACGGGCCCAAGCGCAGTGCCCCGAAAGACGGAAAGACGGATAGACGACACCAGCCCCGGGAGGCCCTGCACGGGGCCCAGCGCAGTGCCCCGAAGGACGGAAAGACGGATAGACAGACACCAGCCAGGAGCCCGCAGGGCCCCCAAGCAGTGCCCGGAAGACGGATAGACAGGCACCAAGCCCGGGAGGCCCTGCACGGGCCCCAGCGCAGTGCCCTGGAAGACGGAAAGACGGACAGGGACAGGCACCAGCCCGGGAGGCCCTGCACGGGCCCCAAGCGCAGTGCCCGAAAGACGGGGGATAGACAGAGGCACCAGCCCGGAGGCCCTGCACGGGCCTCAAGCGCAGTGCCCAATGGAAGACGGATAGACAGGCACCAGCCCGGGAGCCCTGCACGGCCCCCAAGCGCAGTGCCCTGAAAGACGGAAAAGATACGGACGACAGGCACCAGCCCGGGCGGCCCCTGCACGGGCCCCAAGCGCAGTGCCCTGGAAGACGGATAGACAGGAACCAGCCCGGGAGGCCTTGCACGGGCCCCAAGCGCAGTGCCCTGGAAGACGGAAAGAGACGGACAGACAGGCACCAGCCGGTAGCCCTGCACGGGCCCCAGGCGCAGTGCCCTGGGAGACGGAAAGACGAACAGACAGGCACCAGCCCGGGAGGCCCGGCACGGAACCCCAGCGCAGTGCCCTGGAAGACGGAAAGAAGACGACAGACAGGCACCAGCCCGGGAGGCCCTGCACGGGCCCCAGGCGCAGTGCCCTGGGAGACGGAAAGACGGAGAGACAGGCACCAGCCCGGGAGGCCCTGCACGGGCCCCAAGCGCAGTGCCCCGAAGGACGGATAGACAGGCACATGCCCGGGAGGCCCTGCACGGCCCCCAAGCGCAGTGCCCTGAAAGCGGAAAGAGACGGACAGACAGGCACCAGCCCGGGAGGCCCTGCACTGGCCCCAAGCGCATTGCCCTGGAAGACGGAAAGACGGACAGACGGCACCAACCCGGGAGGGCCCGCACGGGCCCCAAGCGCAGTGCCCCCGAAAGAAACGATAGACAGGCACCAGCCCTGGAGGCCCTGCGCGGGCCCCAGCGCAGTGCCCCGAAAAAGACTTACAGACGGAGAGACGGCACCAGCCCGGAGGCTCTGCACGGGGCCCCAAGCGCAGTGCCCCGACAAGACGGATAGACAGGCACCACCCGTGAGGGCCCTGCGCGGGCCCCCAAGCGCAGTGCCCCGAAAGACGTAAAGACGGAGAGACAGGCACCAGCCCGGGAGGCCCTGCACGGGCCCCAAGCGCAGTGCCCCGAAAGAACGGATAGATAGGCACCAGCCGGGAGGCCCTGCACGGGCCCAGGCGCAGTGCCCTGGAAAGACGGAAGAGACTGACAGACAGGCACCAGCCCGGGAGGCTCCTGCACGGGCCCCAAGCGCAGTGCCCCGAAAGACGGAAAGACGGATAGACAGACACCAGCCCGAGGCCCTGCACGGGCCCCAAGCGCAGTGCCCCGAAAGACCGGATAGACAGGCACCAGCCCGGGAGGCCCTGCACGGGCCCCAAGCGCAGTAACCTGGAAGACGGAAAGAGACGGCCAGACAGGCACCCAGCCCGGGAGGTCGCCTGCACGGGCCCAGGCGCAGTGCCCTGGGAGACGGAAAGACGGACAGACAGGCACCAGCCCGGTTGGCCCTGCACGGGCCCAAGCGCAGTGCCCTGGAAGACAGAAAGACGTACAGACAGGCACCAGCCCGGGAGCCCTGCCGGGCCCCAAGCGCAGTGGGCCGAAAGAACGGATATACAGGCACCAGCCGGGAGGCCCTGCACGGCCCCAAGCGCAGTGCCCCGAAAAAGACGTACAGACGCGGAGAGACAGGACACCAGCCCGGGAGGCTCTGCACGGGCCCCAAGCGCAGTTGCCCCGAAAGACGATAGACAGGCACCAGCCCGGGAGGCCCTGCGCGGGCCCCAAGCGCAGTGCCCCCGAAAGACGTAAAGACGGGAGAGACAGGCACCAGCCCGGAGGCCCTGCACGGCCCCAAGCGCAGTGCCCCGAAAGAACGGATAGATAGGCACCAGCCCGGGAGGCCCTGCACGGGCCCACAGGCGCAGTGCCCTGAAGACGGAAAGACGGACAGACAGGCACCAGCCCGGGAGGCGCCTGCACGGGGCCCAAGCGCAGTGCCCCGAAGAACGGAAAGACGGATAGACAGACACCATCCCGGGAGGCCCTGCACGGCCCCAAGCGCAGTGCCCCGGAAGAAAGACGATAGACAGGCCACCAGCCCGGGCAGGCCCTGCACGGGCCCCAAGCGCAGTAACCTGGAAGACGGAAAGAGACGGCCAGACAGGCACCAGCCCGGGAGGCCTGCACGGCCCCAGGCGCAGTGCCCTGGGAGACGAAAAGACGGACAGACAGGCACTAAATCAGCCCGGGTGCCCTGCACGGGCCCCAAGCGCAGTGCCCTGGAAGACAGAAAGACGGACAGACAGGCACCAGCCCGGGAGGCCCTGCACGGGCCCCAAGCGCAGTGGGCCGAAAGACGGATAGACAGGCACCAGCCCGGAGGCCCTGCACGGGCCCCAGGCGCAGTGCCCTTAAAGACGGACAGACAGGCACCATCACGGGAGGCCCTGCACGGGCCCCAGGCGCAGTGCCCTGGAAGACGGATAGACAGGCACCAGCCCGGGAGGACCCTGCACGGGCCCCAGGCAGCAGTGCCCTCGAAGACGGATAGACAGGCACTAGCCCGGGAGTTTTGCCTGCACGGGCCCCAAGCGCAGTGCCCCGAAATACGGAAAGACGGATAGACAGGCACCAGCCCGGGAGGCCCTGCACGGGCCCCAAGCGCAGTGCCCCGAAAGACGGATAGACAGGCACCAGCACGGGAGGCCTGCACGGGCCCCAGGCGCAGTGCCCCGAAGACGGATAGACAGGCACCAGCCCGGGAGGCCGTGCACGGCCCCAAGCGCAGTGCCCCGAAAGACGGAAAGACGGATAGACAGTGCACCAGCCCGGGAGGCCCTGCACGGGCCCCAAGCGCAGTGCCCTGGAAGACGGAAAGACGGGACAGACAGGCACCAGCCCGGGAGGCCCTGCACGGCCCCCAAGCGCAGTGCCCTGGAAGACGGAAAGACGGACAGACAGGCACCAGCCCGGGAGGCCCTGCACGGGCCCCAAGCGCAGTGCCCCGAAAGACGGATAGACAGGCACCAGCCAGGGGGAGGCCCTGCACGGGCCCCAAGCGCAGTGCCCCGAAAGACGGATAGACAGGGGAACCATTGCCCGGGGGCCCTGCACGGCCCCAAGCGCAGTGCCTGGAAGACGGAAAGACGGACAGACAGGCACCAGCCCCGGGGCCCTGCACGGCCCCAAGCGCAGTGCCCCGAAAGACGGATAGACAGGCACCAGCCCGGGAGGCCCTGCACGGGCCCCAGGCGCAGTGTCCTGGAAGACGGAAAGACGACAGACAGGCACCAGCCCGGGAGGCCCTGCACGGGCCCAAGCGCAGTGCCCCAAAAGACGGATAGACAGGCACCAGCCCTGGGAGGCCCTGCATGGCCCCAGCGGCTGTGCCCCGAAAGACGGATAGGACAGGGACCAGCCCGGGAGCCCTGCACGGCGCCCAAGCGCAGTGCCCTGAAAGACGGATAGAAAGGCACCAGCCCGGGAGGCCCTGCACGGGCCCCAAGCGCAGTGCCCTGGAAGACGGAAAGACAGGCACCAGCCCGGGAGGCCCTGCACGGGCCCCAAGCGCAGTGCCCCGAAAGACGGATAGACAGGCACCAGCCCGGGAGGCCCTGCACGGGCCCAAGCGCAGTGCCCCGAAAAGACGGATAGACAGGCACCAGCCCGGGAGCCCTGCACGGCCCCCAAGCGCAGTGCCCTGAAAGACGGAAAGAGACGACAGACAGGCACCAGCCGGGAGGCCTGCACGGGCCCCAAGCGCAGTGCCCTGGAAGACGGATAGACAGGCACCAGCCGGGAGGCCCTGCACGGGCCCCAAGCCGCAGTGCCTGGAAGACGGAAAAGAGACGGACAGACAGGCACCAGCCCGGGAGGCCCTGCACGGGCCCCAGGCGCAGTGCCCTGGGAGAGACGGAGACGAACAGACAGGCACCAGCCCGGGAGGCCCTGCACGGGCCCAAAGCGCAGTGCCCTGGAAGACGGATAGACAGGCACCAGCCCGGGAGGCCCTGCACGGGCCCCAAGCGCAGTGCCCTGGAAGACGGAAAGAGACGGACAGACAGGCACCAGCCCGGAGGCCCTGCACGGGCCCCAGGCGCAGTGCCCTGGGAGACGGAAAGACGGAGAGACAGGCACCAGCCCGGGAGGCCCTGCACGGGCCCCAAGCGCAGTGCCCCGAAGGACGGATAGACAGGCACATGCCCGGGAGGCCCTGCACGGCCCCCAAGCGCAGTGCCCTGAAAGACGGAAAGAGACGGACAGACAGGCACCAGCCCGGGAGGCCCTGCACGGGCCCCAGGCGCAGTGCCCTGGAAGACGGACAGACAGGCACCAGCCCGGGAGGCCCTGCACGGGCCCCAGGCGCAGTGCCCTGAAAGACGGACAGACAGGCACCAGCCCGGGAGGCCCTGCACGGGCCCCAAGCGCAGTGCCCGGAAAGACGGATAGACAGGCACCAGCCCGGGAGGCCCTGCACGGGCCCCAAGCGCAGTGCCCTGGAAGACGGAAAGACGGACAGACAGGCACCAGCCCGGGAGGCCCTGCACGGGCCCCAAGCGCAGTGCCCTGGAAGACGGAAAGACGGACAGACAGGCACCACCCGGGAGGCCCTGCACGGGCCCCAAGCGCAGTGCCCCGAAGACGGACAGACAGGCACCAGCCCGGGAGGCCCTGCACGGGCCCCAAGCGCAGTGCCCCGAAAGACGGATAGACAGGCACCAGCCCGGGAGGCCCTGCACGGGCCCCAAGCGCAGTGCCCTGGAAGACGGAAAGACGGACAGACAGGCACCAGCCCCGGAGGCCCTGCACGGGCCCCAAGCGCAGTGCCCCGAAAGACGGATAGACAGGCACCAGCCCGGGAGGCCCTGCACGGGCCCAAGGCGCAGTGTCCTGGAAGACGGAAAAAGACGGACAGGACAGGCACCAGCCCGGGAGGCCCTGCACGGGCCCCAAGCGCAGTGCCCCAAAAGACGGATAGACAGGCACCAGCCCGGGAGGCCCTGCATGGGCCCCAAGCGCTGTGCCCCGAAAGACGGATAGACAGGGACCAGCCCGGGAGGCCCTGCACGGGCCCCAAGCGCAGTGCCCGGAAAGACGGATAGAAAGGCACCAGCCCGGGAGGCCCTGCACGGGCCCAAGCGCAGTGCCCTGGAAGACGGAAAGACAGGCACCAGCCCGGGTGGCCCTGCACGGGCCCCAAGCGCAGTGCCCCGAAAGACAGATAGACAGGCACCAGCCCGGGAGGCCCTGCACGGGCCCCAAGCGCAGTGCCCCGAAAGACGGATAGACAGGCACCAGCCCGGGAGGCCCTGCACGGCCCCCAAGCGCAGTGCCCTGAAAGACGGAAAGAGACGGAAAGACAGGCACCAGCCCGGGAGGCCCTGCACGGGCCCCAAGCGCAGTGCCCTGGAAGACGGATAGACAGGCACCAGCCCGGGAGGCCCTGCACGGGCCCCAAGCGCAGTGCCCTGGAAGACGGAAAGAGACGGGACAGACAGGCACCAGCCCGGGAGGCCCTGCACGGGCCCAAGGCGCAGTGCCCTGGGAGACGGAAAGACGAACAGACAGGCACCAGCCCGGGAGGCCCTGCACGGGCCCAAGCGCAGTGCCCTGGAAGACGGATAGACAGGCACCAGCCCGGGAGGCCCTGCACGGGCCCCAAGCGCAGTGCCCCGGAAGACGGAAAGAGACGGACAGACAGGCACCAGCCCGGGAGGCCCTGCACGGGCCCCAGGCGCAGTGCCCTGGGAGACGGAAAGACGGAGAGACAGGCACCAGCCGGGAGGCCCCTGCACGGGCCCCAAGCGCAGTGTTGCCCCGAAGGACGGATAGACAGGGAGGACATGCCCGGGGGAGGCCCTGCCGGGCCCCAAGCGCAGTGCCCTGAAAGACGGAAAGAGACGGGACAGACAGGCACCAGCCCGGGAGGCCCCTGCACGGGCCCCAGGCGCAGTGCCCTGGGAGACGGAAAGACGGACAGACAGGCACCAGCCCGGGAGGCCCTGCACGGGCCCCAAGCGCAGTGCCCCGAAAGACGGATAGACAGGCACCAGCCCGGGAGGCCCTGCACGGGCCCCAGCGCGCAGTGCCCTGAAAGACGGAAAGACAGGACACCAGGCACCAGGGGGAGGCCCTGCACGGGCCCCAAGCGCAGTGCCCGGAAAGACGAAAGACGGATAGACAGGCACCAGCCGGGAGGCCCTGCACGGGCCCCAAGCGCAGTGCCCGGAAAAGACGGATAGAAGGGCACCGCCCCGGGAGGCCCTGCACGGCCCCCAAGCGCAGTGCCCTGAAAGACGGAAAGAGACGGACAGACAGGCACCAGCCCGGGAGGCCCTGCACGGGCCCCAAGCGCAGTGCCCTGGGAGACGGAAAGACGGACAGACAGGCACCAGCCCGGGAGGCCCTGCACGGGCCCCAGGCGCAGTGCCCCGAAAGACGGAAAGACGGATAGACAGACACCAGCCCGGGAGGCCCTGCACGGGCCCCAGGCGCAGTGCCCCGAAAGACGGATAGACAGACACCAGCCCGGGAGGCCCTGCACGGGGCCCAAGCGCAGTGCCCCGAAAGACGGAAAGACGGATAGACAGACACCAGCCCGGGAGGCCCTGCACGGGGCCCAAGCGCAGTGCCCCGAAGGACGGAAAGACGGATAGACAGACACCAGCCAGGGAGGCCCTGCACGGGCCCCAAGCGCAGTGCCCGGAAAGACGGATAGACAGGCACCAGCCCGGGAGGCCCTGCACGGGCCCCAAGCGCAGTGCCCTGGAAGACGGAAAAGACGGACAGACAGGCACCAGCCCCGGGAGGCCCTGCACGGGCCCCAAGCGCAGTGCCCCGAAAGACGGATAGACAGGCACCAGCCCGGGAGGCCCTGCACGGGCCTCAAGCGCAGTGCCCTGGAAGACGGATAGACAGGCACCAGCCCGGGAGGCCCTGCACGGCCCCCAAGCGCAGTGCCCTGAAAGACGGAAAGAGACGGACAGACAGGCACCAGCCCGGGAGGCCCTGCACGGGCCCCAAGCGCAGTGCCCTGGAAGACGGATAGACAGGCACCAGCCCGGGAGAGGCCTTGCACGGGCCCCAAGCGCAGTGCCCTGGAAGACGGAAAGAAAGACGGACAGACAGGCACCAGCCCGGTAGGCCCTGCACGGGCCCCAGGCGCAGTGCCCTGGGAGACGGAAAGACGAACAGACAGGCACCAGCCCGGGAGGCCCTGCACGGACCCCAAGCGCAGTGCCCTGGAAGACGGAAAGAGACGGACAGACAGGCACCAGCCCGGGGAGGCCCTGCACGGCCCCAGGCGCAGTGCCCTGGGAGACGGAAAAAACGGAGAGGGAGAGACAGGCACCAGCCCGGGAGGCCCTGCACGGGCCCCAAGCGCGTGCCCCGAAAGACGGATAGACAGGCACATGCCCGGGAGGCCCTGCACGGCCCCCAAGCGCAGTGCCCTGAAAGACGGAAAAAGAGACGGACAGACAGGCACCAGCCCGGAGGCCCTGCACGGGCCCCAAGCGCAGTGCCCTGGAAGACGGAAAGACGGACAGACAGGCACCAACCCGGGAGGCCCTGCACGGGCCCCAAGCGCAGTGCCCCGAAAGACGGATAGACAGGCACCAGCCCGGGAGGCCCTGCGCGGGCCCCAAGCGCAGTGCCCCGAAAAAGACGTACAGACGGAGAGACAGGCACCAGCCCGGGAGGCTCTGCACGGGCCCCAAGCGCAGTGCCCCGAAAGACGGATAGACAGGCACCAGCCCGGGAGGCCCTGCGCGGGCCCAAGCGCAGTGCCCCGAAAAGACGAAAGAGAACGAGAGACAGGCACCAGCCCGGGAGGCCCTGCACGGGCCCCAAGCGCAGTGCCCCGAAAGACGGATAGATAGGCCCAGCCCGGGAGGACCTGCACGGGGCCCAAGGCGCAGTGCCCTGGAAGACGGAAAGACGGACAGACAGGCACCAGCCCGGGAGGCCCTGCACGGGCCCCAAGCGCAGTGCCCCGAAAGACGGAAAGACGGATAGACAGACACCAGCCCGGGAGGCCCTGCACGGGCCCCAAGCGCAGTGCCCCCGAAAGACGGATAGACAGGCACCAGCCCGGGAGGCCCTGCACGGGCCCCAAGCGCAGTAACCTGGAAGACGGAAAGAGACGGCCAGACAGGCACCAGCCCGGGAGGGCCCTGCACGGGCCCCAGGCGCAGTGCCCTGGGAGACGGAAAGACGGACAGACAGGCACCAGCCCGGGTGGCCCTGCACGGGCCCCAAGCGCAGTGCCCTGGAAGACAGAAAGACGGACAGACAGGCACCAGCCCGGGAGGCCCTGCACGGGCCCCAAGCGCAGTGGGCCGAAAGACGGATAGACAGGCACCAGCCCGGGAGGCCCTGCACGGGCCCCAAGCGCAGTGCCCCGAAAAAGACGTACAGACGGAGAGACAGGCACCAGCCCGGGAGGCTCTGCACGGGCCCCAAGCGCAGTGCCCGAAAAGACGGATAGACAGGCACCAGCCCGGGAGGCCTGCGCGGGCCCCAAGCGCAGTGCCCCGAAAGACGTAAAGACGGAGAGACAGGCACCAGCCCGGGAGGCCCTGCACGGGCCCCAAGCGCAGTGCCCCGAAAGACGGATAGATAGGCACCAGCCCGGGAGGCCCTGCACGGGCCCAAGGCGCAGTGCCCTGGAAGACGGAAAGACGGACAGACAGGCACCAGCCCGGGAGGCCCTGCACGGGGCCCAAGCGCAGTGCCCCCGAAAGACGGAAAAAAAGACGGATAGACAGACACCAGCCCGGGAGGCCCTGCACGGGCCCCAAGCGCAGTGCCCCGAAAGACGGATAGACAGGCACCAGCCCCGGGAGCCCTGCACGGGCCCCAAGCGCAGTAACCTGGAAGACGGAAAGAGACGGCCAGACAGGCACCAGCCAGGGAGGCCCTGCACGGGCCCCAGGCGCAGTGCCCTGGGAGACGGAAAGACGGACAGACAGGCACCAGCCCGGGTGGCCCTGCACGGGCCCCAAGCGCAGTGCCCTGGAAGACAGAAAGACGGACAGACAGGCACCAGCCCGGGAGGCCCTGCACGGGCCCCAAGCGCAGTGGGCCGAAAGACGGATAGACAGGCACCAGCCCGGGAGGCCCTGCACGGGCCCCAGGCGCAGTGCCCTGAAAGACGGACAGACAGGGGCACCAGCACGGGGAGCCCTGCACGGGCCCCAGGCGCAGTGCCCTGGAAGACGGATAGACAGGCAGCACAGCCGGGGGGCCCTGCACGGGCCCCAGGCGCAGTGCCCTCGAAGACGGATAGACAGGCACTAGCCCGGGAGGCCCTGCACGGGCCCCAAGCGCAGTGCCCCGAAAGACGGAAAGACGGATAGACAGGCACCAGCCCGGGAGGCCCTGCACGGGCCCCAAGCGCAGTGCCCCGAAAGACGGATAGACAGCACCAGCACGGGAGGGCCCTGCACGGGCCCCAGGCGCAGTGCCCTCGAAGACGGATAGGACAGGCACCAGCCCGGGAGGCCCTGCACGGGCCCCAAGCGCAGTGCCCCGAAAGACGGAAAAGCGGATAGACAGGCACCAGCCCGGGAGGCCCGAGCACGGGCCCCAAGCGTCAGTGCCCTGGAAGACGGAAAGACGGACAGACAGGCACCAGCCCGGGAGGCCCTGCACGGCCCCAAGCGCAGTGCCCTGGAAAGACGGAAAGAACGGACAGACAGGCACCAGCCCCCGGGAGGCCCTGCACGGGCCCCAAGCGCAGTGCCCCGAAAGACGGATAGACAGGCACCAGCCCGGGAGGCCCTGCACGGGCCCCAAAGAGCAGTGCCCCGAAAGACGGATAGACAGGAACCAGCCGGGAGGCCCTGCACGGGCCCCAAGCGCAGTGCCCTGGAAGACGGAAAGAGACGGACAGACAGGCACCAGCCCCGGAGGCCCTGCACGGGCCCCAAGCGCAGTGCCCCGAAAGACGGATAGACAGGCACCAGCCCGGGAGGCCCTGCACGGGCCCAAGGCGCAGTGTCCTGGAAGACGGAAAAAGACGGACAGACAGGCACCAGCCGGGAGGCCCTGCACGGGCCCCAAGCGCAGTGCCCAAACAAAAGAAGGTATAGACAGGCACCAGCCCGGGAGGCCCTGCATGGGCCCCAAGCGCTGTGCCCCGAAAGACGGATAGACAGGGACCAGCCCGGGAGGCCCCTGCACGGGCCCAAAGCGCAGTGCCCGGAAAGACGGATAGACAAGGCACCAGCCCGGGAGGCCCTGCACGGGCCCCAAGCGGCGCAGTGCCCTGGAAGACGGAAGACAGGCACCAGCCCGGGAGGCCCTGCACGGGCCCAAAGCGCAGTGCCCCGAAAGACAGATAGACAGGCAACCAGCCGGGAGGCCCTGCACGGGCCCCAAGCGCAGTGCCCCGAAAAGACGGATAGACAGGCACCAGCCCGGGAGGCCCCTGCACGGCCCCAAGCGCAGTGCCCTGAAAGACGGAAAGAGACGGACAGACAGGCACCAGCCCGGGAGGCCCTGCACGGGCCCCAAGCGCAGTGCCCTGGAAGACGGATAGACAGGCACCAGCCCGGGAGGCCCCTGCACGGGCCCAAGCGCAGTGCCCTGGAAGACGGAAAGAGACGGACAGACAGGCACCAGCCGGGAGGGCCTGCACGGGCCCCAGGCGCAGTGCCCTGGGAGACGGAAAAAGACGAACAGACAGGCACCAGCCCGGGAGGCCCTGCACGGGCCAAAGAGCGCAGTGCCATGGAAGACGGATAGACAGGCACCAGCCGGGAGGCCCTGCACGGGCCCAACGCGCAGTGCTGGGAAGACGGAGAGAGACGGACAGACAGGCACCAGCCCGGGAGGCCTGCACGGGCCCAGGCGCAGTGCCCTGGGAGACGGAAAGACGGCGAAGAGACAGGCACCAAGCCCTGGAGGCCCTGCACGGGCCCCAAGCGCAGTGCGCCGAAGGACGGTATAGACAGGGGCACATGCCCGGGAGGCCCTGCACGGCCCCCCAAGCGCAAGTGCCGAAGACGGGAAGAGCCGGAAAGAGAGGACAGCCCGGGAGGCCTGGGCGGCGCAGTGCCCGGAAGTGAGGACAACAGGCGACCCGCCGGGAGGCCTGCGGCGCCGGAAGTGCCTGAAACAGACACACGGCACCAGGGCCCGGGAGGCCCTGCACGGGCCCACAGGCACGTGACCCGCAACCTGACCCGACGGACAGAAGCGCCCAGAAGGGAGACACCTGCACGGGGGGACAAGAGCCGTGCACTGGAAGGAAATACGCGACATGGCACCAGGCCCGGGCGGCCCTCGCACGCCCCACCCCAAGCGCAGTGCCCTGGAAGCCGGAAAGTTACCTTCAGCAGTGGCCCAAATCCTGCATATTCACCTTGAATAGTAAAAGGAGAGAGATACTTACATAGAACAAATAAGCACCAGCCCCGGGAGGCCCTTGCACTCCCCCAAGCGCTTGCCTGTAGACGGAAGACTGACAGACAGGCACCCCCAGCCCGGGAGG
>JAIEZT010001163.1:0-18017 GCA_019594935.1 Periophthalmus modestus | reverse complement strand
GTTTGGACCGTGGTTTTTTAGGGGGGACACTTGGGAAGGGCCCTAAAAACCCACGCCAGCTGGACCACAAGCGAAGTAAGTTTGTTGTTTTGTTTTTGTGGCTGGCGTGGGGTGGGTTGGCGGTGTGGGGTGTGGGGTTTTTTTATTTTAACCCTCTGTTTCTGGACATTTTTTTGGTGGGGTGTTTCGTGGAGTTGGGTTTTTTTTAGGTTGTATTAGTGTGTCTCAGTCTATGTGAGAAGTGTTGGAAGAATATCTCGTCTTGTGTGGTTAAAAATGTTTGGATCCATACATTACGTTTGTTACAAGGGGGAACTTTTTTTTATTCCCAGCTAGACTAGTCTGAATTACAGGGTGTTTAACAGACTTAGGAGACAGCGCGAACAGAATTACGGAGGGGTTGGCGGAAGCCGGAAGAAGAAAAGAGCAGGGGAGGGAAAAGAAAGAGCAGATGAGAAGATGGGAAGAGCAGATAAGAACAAAGGAAAGAGGAAAAAGTTAAAGACTGAAAGAGAACGAGCGGGATGATCAGAAGCTACTACGTTTTTACGTGTAAGGTGACAGTGTAAAATGTTTTTTGCTATTTTACTCTCCAGCTATGCCACAGCATTTTTCCCTCCTCATACCGTGACTCATTCCTCTCTTGTTTACCCTCCTCTCCTTCTCTCATCTGCCTTCACGTTCCCGTTCACATGCAAATGTTGCTGTTATTTTAAACACTGTAGTTTTTATGCAAATTAAGATTTTGTAGTTCGAATGACAAACAAACTGAAGATATTTTTTACTTCAGGGCTTTGTGATGAAAATAAACAACCAATCAAAATCCATTGGCTTTTGAATTTAACTTTTAACTTAAAATGGTATATATCGTGGTTTGTGTAATTTTGTAGGAATAGTAAAACGGTTGTACCCTTGTGTCGGTGCTCGACGTTGAACAAGACAACTATACACATAAAACGAGTACAGAAAGGTGTTGCGTGGAGCTCCTCCAACCACTGCAAAATGGGGAGCAATGGTAAAAACTAAAACTAAACTTACTACAACGACAGAATAAGCTGGACGCGCGGACGGATGCGTAGATCTTGCTTTTGTTAAGACAGAAACGGTGGCAGGCGCAGAAGATGATTTTGAAGCAGTGGGTGAGTGATTGCAGATCAAGGAGGTTTGTTAGGGAAAAGAGTATTTGAACTAACTTTCTTGAACCAAAAAGGAAAATTAAATGACTTAATACTTTTTTTTCCTCCAGTAATTGTGTGAGTATTGCAAATCTTATTAGTAGACATGTTAAATAGTTTAGGTGGTTTAGGTCCTGTGTGTGTAGGCCAGGTGCATAAAGGATTACTACACGCATGACATGAGATGGGACAGAGATCGGGGCCCTGGGTTGGTAATAGTAAATGTATAATGGCTCTTTCTATAACGAAAAAAAAAAAAAAAAATAATAAAAAATTAAAATAATGACAGCATAAATGTGTCTAACTTGATGATGAATGGAGACTGTGAAAAGTTTAAAAGAAACGTAACAAGTCCTAATTAAAACCGGTTTTAAAACGCTTTGTTAATAGTGTATGCGGAAGAACAAATCACTGCTATGAATGGGTTAATTATACAATTATAGGACTGGACAAAATAAAGCTTTTGTTGTTAAAAGGAGGGATGATGTAGGTATATTCAGTTATAGATCACAGAAGGGAATCACAACCAGTACTGGACAAAAATCAAGTGGAAATAGTTTGAAATGATAAAAAAGCTGCGATGACGGGGATTCATGAAGCTGATAGATACTGACAGGTGTAGTGGGCTCATGATCTGTGTGAGCACAGTCGTTTGGACTGGCAAATATGTAACAAATAGGACAAAATAAGGCACTATCATGAGGGACATCTAGTGCCAACCTGTGTACACTGTTATACATGGACATTTCAGGACTTAAAACTACCATCATTACTTCAGCAAACCATGGAAACTTATTTGTTTGCAAATCACAAACTGCACCAAAATAATTGGGCTGGATGGCTCTCCATTCACACTGGACAGCAATGAGGAGAATGAGGAGATTATTTTAAACCGATTTGAATCTTAATTTGTTTATTTGGCCTGATTAATCAACTTAATTATGACTATTGCGCTGTCTGGGTGTCTCCTTAAGGTGGTCTTCCTTCTCAAATAGTGGGGGGCCGACCCCATTGGGCTGGGGCCGGGGCGGAGTGCCAGGGTGGACGGGCAAAAAATGTAAACCGGGAAAACATGCTTTTCTTTTGACGTACTAGAATAAACGTGTAATGCCACTCACACTACAGTAGTGTTGGTCAAGTTATGCGCTGCGCGATTGTTAGAGTGTGAGTATTAGCTCTAGGCCGTAGCACGCACACGCAGACATAGAGTGTGGATGGTTTGGAGCACGTACACAGAAAGAGCAGGAGAAAGGATACAGAGAGCAGTGAACAAACCCGCAAAAGAGGTATGATTGTTAAAAAAGTATTAACAGGGATGAAAAGAAAAGGTGGAGTCGGATGGAGGTATGAGATAGGTGAAAGGTCACCCGCAAGCTAAGGACATAGAAGTATAACGAAGTGTATTTAAGCACTGGTGCTTTACTTTGACTACGGTGGTGAGGAGGAGAGGGGGTAAAGAAGACCCGGTGGTGTACTGTGTAAGAAAAATGTTGGCAATGGACAGCACGAAGCCAAATAAATTAAGAGGCTTCACTTAAGGACATTACACCCAATCATGCTGATGAGCCGCTTGATTCTTTTTTAATGTGAAAACAGGACGAATATTGCCACAATCATCCTGCTTTGTAATGGTCACTTCAGTAAACCAGCGAAAGCACTGGAAGTCATTTTTTTGTTGTAAGTGATCCACATTTTTGTTTTTTTGTTTTTTGTTTGTTGTTATATAGTACTTTAAACAATTTTATAGACAAATTTTACTATTTAAAGTTGCAGAGAGAAGTAGGAGGGGGGTGGCGCAAAAAGGTTTTCTTCATAGGGAGGCAAAAACAGAAAATAATTGAACTAGCACTGCTTTTAAGGCATAACATAATATATTTTAGACCTGCTCTTTTATTGTTTAACTGTACTGGATACTGCTCCCCAGTCTGGCCTTGTGCAAGAATGCGGTTTTGTAGCCAACAACTTTTACTTTGCCTCTTCTCTAATCATACCCATTCCTGACCCTTAAACCCTCCTCTATTCCCAAAACCATAGCTAAAGATTTGCTGATGAAACTGGGCCCCGATCCAGTTAATAATTTTTCATTGATGCGATCTGTCGGTGGTGCACTTATTGATAACCATGTAAAAAAAAAAAAAAAATGATGACTAGCACCCGATGAACCCCAACTTTGGATCATTTCTGCCGTTCTGGCCTGTTCTAGTTTTCGGTGGTAGTTGCTGTATCTCTTTTGCTTTTATGGTTGAACTGTGATTGTGGCTTTCTCTAAAAAAGTCGCTACAACAAAAATGCACTACTTTCATCTAGATCCAACATTGCCTCCTCCTACTTACAATAGAGTGAAAATTTAAAAGTTGAAATATCTTAGATTAATATTTTGGGTGATTCATTATTTTAGTTTTTCTATGACGTGTCTTCTGATAGTTGCTGGGAGCAGAGCATGAGATGTCTTTTCCCATTTAAGTCAGAAGGTTTATGCTGTAGTGTTTTATTATTAGGTTAAGGGTTTGTTTTAAGATGATTTAGGGTTTTATGTTAGGGTTTCATGTTTTATTTTGTTCTTTTTTATATAGATTTATTTTTCTTTTCACTTGCTGGGGAGGGAGTTATAAAGTAACCTACACTCTTGAGGGGTTTCAGATGACATCACACCATTCTATAGGCCAATCGTATTTAATACAGATAGTGGCAGCTGAAAATAAATATTGTTAAAATTAATTTTTTTGTTGTAATATAGCGAGTTCTTGGGTCTAATCACTGATAGAAAGGATCAGGGGATCAAACATCTATGCATTTACCTTTGGGATATTCACACAGGCGCTCCCTTAGAGATAGGTAAGTGAGGAGCTCGGTCACACGGGAGGAGCTCGGAGTAGAGCCGCTGCTCCTCCATGTTGAGAAGAACCAAATGAGGTACTACTCCGGCATCTGTTCAGGATTGCCTCCTGCCAGAGGTGTTTCCAGGCACATACCACTGAGAGGAGACCCTGGGGAAGACCCAGGACACGCTGGAGGGACTATGTCTCTTGGATGGCTGGGGATCATCCCGAAAAGAGCGGAGAAAGTGTGTGTGGACGAGGTAAGTCTGTACCTCCCTGCTCTGGCTGCTGCCTCCGCGAACCCGGCCCCGAGATATAAAGCGGAAAGGAAAAAGGGAGGGATGGATATTCATGGCAAAGCACAATGTAAATCAATATGAAAAACTGGGCTCTGTTGCAACCACATCCGAGTGACTGTGACATGATCACATTCTAGTAACTGAAAACTACAAATTACACTTTTATCTCGATGTACTAATACTTAAAGTTCATAATGGGGGAATACCAGGTTAAAATGCAAAGGTTATTCTTGTAAATATACTATGATAAATCAATAGTTCTCAGTTTTGCCTGCACTATCACTATCTCCAGATTGGACAAAATTACGTCTTGTATGACTGTCACTGAGAAAATCTGAACCAGGAAATAGAAAAGACAGTATCCTCTTGACATTTAATGAATAATATCTTCTTGGCCCTAACAATGCGTAGCTCCCCGATAACAAAATGTCACGTGTGTCAGATTGGCTTGAAAATGACAGTCCAGAGCACAGCACGCGGATGCACATGGATTCTGTCAGAACTCAGAGGGAAAGGTGAACCGGCTCTTCAGCAGACCACCATGGACGTGTTCTTATGTTCTCAAAGGTTAAACATGATGTGAAATCATTGTTTGACAGGGTTATAAGTAATTATTTTATAAGCCTCTAATTTATCTATTTTCAGGTTTTGCATTTTTTTCTTGCACATTTGCCGTGCTCTAACAGTGGCTGCGGTTACATGTACACTCAAAAATCTTATTAATCTAAATTTTTCATTTATTTTGGTGTGCATATGAAGGGCACTGTATGAACACACTATAATAGAACAATGACCTCTGACCCAAACTTTTGTATTAAAGCGCCTGTACCATTTTTTTCCCATGTATTTGAGTAAAATGGTCTTGCCCCAGGACAGATATATTATATAAGCAGCTCTTGAGGTCAAAATAAATCTGCTGTGTGCCATCTTATAGAGTGTTTATCGCTTGGCATTCAGGAAGTGGCAGGCTAGCAGGTTAGTTGTTGCTAGCGCTACTCTCGCGGCAAAACTCCACTCTTGTCTCTTAAGAGTTGTGAAAAAAAAGTGCTTATAAAATCATGCTGGTGAATAATTAGAACGTGAGGAAATAACTCTGGGCCACGGAAATTGAAACTACTTCTGTTTTTCTACTACTCTGTACTCCCAACCATGTGCGCTAGGCTAGGGTGAAGCAGAAGGAGCCAAAGGTAAACGATTAAAAAAACGTGGGCAACTGATGGCTTTTGAACGAAGAAGAAATAATTTATAATCTGAAAAAAATGTAATTGCTACAAAATCTGACCTTTGGTTGACAGGGGACCTATAGCTTTCTGTTCCAGAGTGTACCAATCGGCAGACCACCAGTCCAGCTAATAACAGGTTTAAGATAGCAATACCACCATTGAAATTGTAAAATAGATCCATGGCTCAGACAGGTGCATAGTGTCATTGTGACATTTCCACCCACCACTTGCCAATGTGAGAGATTTCAGAAAAATAGAATCAATCCTACTTTTTGACACTTAATGTGAGCGTGGGGCACATATCTTATTCAAGTTGCCTTCACAGAAAGCCTACCCTGTGAGTTATTTTCACTGTAGACCTGTTATAAGTGGCTATACTCACAGTCAACACCTTTCCTGTTGAACATAACAGGCATGCACGAGGCTCTTCACTTGCTTGTTCCCATGGAAATGCTGTTTTCTTGGGTATAATGTTTTAATATGGCTTAAAAACATATCTATCTCCATGGAGAATTATTCAAAGTATGGGTTATCTTTCTATTTCAATAGAATCATGCAGGTACATGCTAGCTCCAGAAAGTTACATTCCTTTAAGGGTTGTTAAAAAGCAGTGGCTGCGCTCCCTAACTTGACCTAGATAAATTTAGTTGTTATTTTGCCTTATTTGCTATATGTTTCATATTCTGTTTAAAAACTCCACATGCATCTGCATATGCTTATTTTATAATGTTAAATATGGTAATATTACTTTGATTAATCTGATTGCCCTTTGAGTGCGCTGGATCGGTGTGCACTTAATGCTGTTCTACTCTGTGCACAGAGCTAATTTGCATTAGCGTTAGCATTAGCACTGACATACAAAGATGTACTTTGTATTTAAAACAAAAATGGATGGATAACAATAGTGCGAGTTATGGCTGCTTCAACTTCAAATCAAAGTGCACCAGAGGACGGCTTTTTAGGGAGAATTCTGTATCTTCTCTTCAGCGGGACCCTTCTGTGAAGCATTCGCTTGAAGAAAAGAAGAGAGGATTTGCATTAAGTGTGAATGAGCGCTTCTGGCTGCAGTGTATCCTACACACTCTTATTTAGATTCACACTGGCCAGTGGCTAGTTATATCTTTCGCCTAAACCTCTGGACCTGTGGGACTCGACTTGCGGACTGAACCTGGCATGAACCCTGGACATCTGGACTTGACCCAAGTGAAATGGGACTTGGGCCAGTTTTATCTCTATGTATTGGACAATAATACACTTTTGGAGACAGGACCAACAGGACAGTGGATAGAGGATACTCGCTGCTTCAGTCCTCTGGAGAAGCAAGGTAAGTAAGATGCTGTGAAAAGTACTGAAAAATCAGATACTAATCAATGCTAAAAAAACAATAGATTTCCATACTGCAAAAAATCACATTAAACAGGACAAAATCTGAGGTTTGCTAAACAGTCAATTGAATACCTTTAAAATTTGACATTTTAATAGGGCAAAACAAAGTACCTTCAGTAAGGTAAAAAAAAAACAAACAAAAAAAAACAACAACAAACAACAAAACATTAAAGTAATTTGTAATTGTACATTCTTACCTTCATAACTTCCATTTGCAAAATTTTCAAAACTCAAATCAACGGTGCCACATCTCCGTGATGAAAAACAGGCCTTTTTCTGACAATAAATAAAATAGCTCCGTGTTGGGGGCAGGGTGGTGTGTGTTGTGTCAGGAATTTCTATGATTCATTTTGGCACCGAACTGGAGTAAAAAAAATAACATTTTAGGACTTATGAGCTTTTGTCTGTCACTTCTCCTTTTTTGTCTCATTTCTCATTTCAACTTTTTTTTTTAACGTTATTGTTTGCGAGGTTAGTTCCGCTTTGGATATGGCTATTTCCACTATAATCAAATGAGTTGCGGCCTACTTCCCCCGAGGACCAGGGGGAAAACGCGGGGTTGTTTTTCTAAATCGAGCTTAGTCATTATTTATTTTGCTGTTTACTGGCGCACTGTTCTTATCGGCTGATAGCAGGGAGGGTAAATAGCTGGGGGTGAGTTATGATAATTATGCTGCATTAATTATATGAGAAAAGCTAGCGCTGATTTGGTATGCTGGGCGTTATATTATACGAACACGTCTTTTGACATTTCGCAGCATTTGTAACTATGTGAAAATCATTATGCTCTGATGATGTATTTTGGTTTGCTTTGTAAGTGTCTTTGGGTTAGCATGCTACATAGGCTGCATTCACAGTAGCACGCAAAACACATACAAATCAGGACTAAGACTAGGACTACACCAGGACTACATCAGGACTAAATCAAAGGATGTGGAGATCGTAGTTCGTTTTAAATGATTTGCAGGGGTCCAAAGTCATTTCTCAGACCTTATGCATTCAGAACATCCTAATCATTCCCTGCAAAGATTTATAAGCCATTTTTTCACAACTCTCAGGGACAAAAGTCAAGTTTTTGCAGTAGTGACAATAAAGCTAACAACAACTACCATGCTGGAATATTTTGACCTCAAGAGCTGCTTATAGAATATATCTGTAACTGGGGCAAATCTTTTTTTTTTTTTTTTTTTAAATATCGGGTACAAGGCCTTGCAGAAAATAAGCCTGCACAGCATGTACAGATTTTTGATATTTGGTGTGTGTCAAGGATCAGATAAGAATAGCATTTTAACACAGTCAGTAAGTACGTCAACATGCAGTATCGGGTCAGATATTGAAAAAAAGATTAAAAGTACTTGCGTGTTCTTTCATGCATTGTAATGACATGAAAGAACATAAAATTATCAAAAACGAAACAAGAGTGTAGTGAAAACAACTTGACATTGTTGTAACCAATTTTGAATAAAGAGTATGCAGCGGGAGGCTAAGTGCATGTTTCGGGTTACCAGAGGAACTATGGGGCTCCTTTTCACCACAGCAGGATGATATAAAGGACAAAGTTTTATTGCATATTGACCGGTCACACTATCAGTCAGTATGCTCCTACTCTCAATTTTTGATAAGCTATGGGTTATGACGGAAATCACCTGCTTGCATCGGAGATGTTTTTGCTTGTTGTACAGAATGGCCACCTATCTCCATGGAGACCAGCAGATAATGACTAAGTTACGTCAGATCTACCAGTTAAGGTAGTCCTGACCAAGTCTACCTCAAACACATGGAGATGGGTCCCTGGGTTTTTATGGCACCGCGGCGCCTCCCTGACTCCAAATGAGTTGTCCCCGCAGCATTGAAGGATGGGTGTCAAATGCATCGAGGACAAATTTCCCTACAGAGACAACAACATGTTACCCTCACCAAAGCATATAATCATATATCTATGGCTAAAAGCAGATTATCCAAACCTCTAAACTCACCAGAAAAGTGCATGTGTAGCACAGCTTTAGTATAAACTTACCTGCATTTAACATAATACTCCTGCATTTCTCATGGAAAAGGTACCACCACACGCCTTCTCATCTTCTTTTTATTTATTTATTTTAATTTCCCCTCCAGTTCATCCTGTCTCACACCATCTGGCTCCCACTTCTTAGTTCCTCTGACACTATCATTGGGTGGGTTCATACATAGATCTAAATATAAGCACAAATGGTCGACAAACTGTCCTCCCACGCAGCACATCCTAATTTAAATGGGATGTACTTGACTTTTACTGTCTTAAAAATATGAAAAATAAGTTTAAAAAAAAAGTTATTCTTCCACTTCTCTTATGTATTCTCTGAACATCCTGATTATTCACTGTGATTTTGTGTTTTTTGTGGTGTCCCTGCAGTTTTGCCATTATGGTACAGCTAACAACAGCTAGTAGAGGGGGCTAGTACTCTGAATATTGTACTTTTCAAAGTGCTTTTTAGCAACGGGTTTTTACTCCTACTTGAGTAATATTTTTGTTGAAGCAGCAGTACTCTCACTTGAGTAAATCAGATATTACATCCTGACAGTACTTTTTAAGTACTCTTACTTGGAGTAGAACTTTTCTTACTTGAGTAAAATTTGGATCATTACATTGTACTTCTACATGAGTAATATTATGTTGAATTACCTGCTGCTGTGTGAAGGCTGCCTCTGGTGTATTATTTTTTGATACCTATATCAAGTCTATTTCTCATATCGTGGTATTGAATGCTCAGATATTATAGTCCTATGTGTAATCATATATGTAACCCAAGTTTGAAAAGTCTTGCATCTACTCATGCTCATGCGTTTCATTTATCATTAACATGCTTTGTGAAGTTAAAGAAATATTGTAAATCCTCATGAAACGTGGCAAGACATAATCTTAATGTTGCATCTTGTGTCATTTAGCAACCCTGATATGTGGCATATAGGTGCAAAACTCACAGCACGATGTACGATTGTCTTAATATGGACTATGTCTATGTCTGGAAAGCAGAGAAGAAAAACCTCCTCACAGCGTCAAGCGACCTAGGACAGGATGACAGAATTGGCTACTATAAAGAAGACCTGCTGCCACAGCAAAAATGTTTCTGGACTCACCTCCGTGGGCTCACTGCCTTAGGACGGGGTGCCCCATGGGGCTTCATGGCTGCTAGGTCAGCACCTGCTAAAGGGACTGCCACCCACATGCTTTGCCTAGTAAGAGTTAGGGACCTGGGAGTTGTAAAATGGAGGGCCTGGCTCTTCTCTGGGACAGAGGGTACGTCGCCAATACACAAATCTTTGCTATTCGAAGTTGATGTTTGGACCCTGCTTTAGAAAAGTGGATAAAACTTCAAAACACATGACTTTTGATACAAAAAGAAAATGATTGGAGTCCTCATGTTTCTTTGATGACCTGGAATAAAACCAGTAAACTTAAACTTCTTTCTCAGTGTAGATTAAAGGGATACACCTTGCAATATTCTGACAGGTTGCTTCTAATGATCTGAAAACTGTAAACCCTGTTAAACTGTAAACTTTTTTCTTTGCATGTAATACATATTTAAAGAGGGTTTTTGTGTACTTTGTTCTGTGTCTCTCTTGCACAATATTCAAAGAGCCCAGATTTAAAGAGGTAATTATAATGTGCTCATCTCACTGGGACTAGAGGCTATGAAACTGGGTGAACTAAAAGGCATTGTGACATAAATGTGTATTCTAAGGAGTTACTTTGATTTATTTACAACAAGTGGAACTTGGAAGAGAGAGCCCAGACCATCTGGTTAAGTCCTCTAGCATCCATGTGTCACTGTTTAAAATGAGCTGGAGATACATATCTCTATTCAGGAAGGGGAGTCTAATATCAGAGACCAAAAAAGTTTGTTACCCTACGGCAGGCAAAACAACTTGGAGGGTTTATAGTTAATGTGAGCAAGTTCCAGGCAAGACTTAACTATTAATTAACAACCCTGCAAAGGCCACAGGCAACTCTACCATCACCACCCTGCTAGAAAGCTAATTAGGCATGCACGATACTGGAATCGGATATCAGAATCAGTTTATTTTGACCCTTCTGTGACCCCGAGTCCTTGGGACAAGGATGGAAATGAGCTTTGGGCTATAATCTGGTGTGTTTACGTTCATGTCTGTCATGTCATGTCTGTTCATTAACATTGCTCTGTCCCAACTAATAAATAATAAAGTCTCATGATAATGGGAGTATTCTAGTCAGGCCTTTAATTATATGTAAAAAATACTATTTACTGGCTAATTTAAGCCTAGGACATCTCGTAATGTTTGAATTTATTCATACAAAGGTTCAGTTAAGTAGTTATGCCAGCAGTTGGATCCATTTTGTGATGAGTTAACTGTGTTTTTGTTACCTGTGAACAATATACAAATATAATACATTGCTTACAAGACGTTCTGTTTCCCATATAACAGTGTCATTTCTCGTAAAATCACAGAACACTCAGACATAAACTGTTACATTTTGGCCCAAGGTTCACATTCACAATTCTTCACAATAGCTTCTTTCACACAGGGTAGAGCATGACACTGACTCTGGGAAGATTTAAAAACACTGGTGTAATCTCAGTTTGTTAGACTATGCACTGGATCTCGCATTAGACTTTGCATTTGATTCTGCTCTGAATTTTGCTGTACGTTTGCCTTTAACCCGACTGTACAATAACAATCTACAGAATGATTCCCGTGCCTCTGCGCCTGTTCTTCATGCAACAGAACAAGAAACCGACATTACACTGATATAAGTTAATTTTGTGTATGGCAGATACCTGAAGACAAATATCGGGTATCAGAGCTGAGTAAGCTGCTTCGGTGCATGCCAAAAGCTAACGGATTATTGGATAATAAAATTCTTTCTAATTAGATGCAAACAGTCGGCAGTGGACTCTTTTTGACCTCAGCCGCAACTTTCGTATACTATAGGGAAAGATATGTTGTTACTCAATATACGGGGATAAATCGGGTACAGGACTTTTAAAGTGCACCAAGATATATCCTCCATTTTATTGAAATACAGCCCCACACCCTATCCATTATATACCTTTATAAAACGGTAATCTTCTTGGTGGACTTTTGTCGCTCAATGAAAGTTATATACAGCTTTTGCGACGTTGCAAGGCTGGCTTTTTCTCTATTTATTGCGCATCCTACTCTGTCAAATATTGCTTTTTATTTCCTGGATGCTTTCTTGCTCCTTGGTTGCCGTTTCCCATCGCGTTAAATTAAAATCAAAATGTCACTGCTTTTTTCCAGAGTGGTTCTTGTGAAAAACTTTTTCAAAAAACGAAGTAAAAGTATCTCGCCGGCGTTTATGTCTGATTTATTTTTATATTTTTGTGTATAAATAAACTCTTGGATTCAGCGGTTCATGGAAAGCCAAAGCAAGTGGACACCTTCTTTTTCTTTATTGTTTGAGCGCGCTGGTGTCAGGACTTGAAAGGTGGCGGTGAGAGCAAGAAAGGTGATGCCAAAAAAATAAGTAAATACAATCTTCCTTACCTCTTAAGGTTTGGAGAGGGTTGTCCAAGGTCAAAAGTCAAGTGTTATTATGACTATTGAAGCCACTTGACTGATTGCAGAATTGGTTAGCCGCTATTCTAAAGAAAATGGGTTGTTGCATTTGCTAGTTCCTAAGGGCAACCACATCCATCCAGCGAAGATCCGGGCAGATCCACACAAACTTCACGGAAAAAAATGCAACAAAAGTCGCTGGAATAAAACGGGACCCCTTTTTTTTTTTTTTTTTTTACATGCAACACATAATGCATGATTACATGTGTAGCCAATAGATCCTGTGGTATTTGGGTGGTATTGGGTTCATAATCATAATCTCACAAGAGTCCAATTTGGCCCGCTTCTGTATCGCATTTGGGCTCGAGCACTAGATGACCCATTCAATCTCAGGGGCAGCAGTGTGGTTTGGGAGGAAGACCCAAATGAACCAAACAAAGCATTCACCTATTTAGCAAAAAGGATTTCTGCCATGTAGTCACATTGGTTTTCTTTTAGACAGGCAACCTTATCAGTGAGATGTATTTATCTTCTTGTGTTTTGGGCCACCAATGTTCTGTCCCTGGTCTTGGAGTCACATATAAGCTAGTGTTACTTTCAGAGTCTCCTGCCAATTTATGTAGATTAGAAGATAATATAAAAGAAACCACAAAAATAACAATTGTCAGACAGTGCAGACATCGATGTAACCTTGGCAAAAACTAAACTTCATCTTCTTCTGCCGGCGAAGAGTGACGACGTATCTCTATTTTAGCTTTGGACATTGTAAAGTTCAAGGGACCGCTACAACAAACTTCTGCAAAAACAGCGGACTGCGAGCTTTGATTCTCTGACAGCTCTCTGACTCTGCATTTGCAATTCAGAGAGGTGAAGGAATAAAGCTAATTGTGAAGATTAGACAGACACAAGATATCCGCTCGACCTTTAGTGCGTGACTGCTTCCGGAGAGTTTTATGACAGCAAAAGTCGGTTGTGAAAAACTATTAGAGAAGGGGGTGCTCAGGGGTCAGGCAGTTGCAGACACTTGTTGGGTGCAGACAGGGAGCTGGAGTGGAGCAGTCAGAGTAGAGATTGGTGTCGGAGAAATCCATTGACTTGCAAAGCTGTGTCACTTAGAAGAATTAATGGGACATTGTGCGAGGTGTTAGTCCTGCCAGTAATTCTGAGCGCAGGAGGAGAAGAATGTGTTCCTGTTTCCTGTGTGGAGCACCTGACCACATACTGTCTCCATGGAGATGCTGTTGCGCTGTCTTGGAGGGGTTTCTACATTTTGGCACTAAAATAAAACATCACAGTGTTTTTAATTGCCCCAAAAATCCCCTGGGAAACATGCAGTGTGACTGTGAGCTGTGAGGAGTTGTCCGATACTACAAAAAAGTCACATTCTCAGGACAGAAATGAGCTTGTGTAGAATGATCTTGAGCAGGTATGTCAGGAAACACGAAATAGACCACACAAAAGTAGTTACAGCTGTCCCTCGCTATAACGCGGTTCACCATGACCTTTGTTTTGACACTACCGCGGAGAGGCTCCAGAAACGAGGAGGCACAGTCAGACGAACTGAAAATACACGTGAGTCACTATTAATTAATTAAACAAGAGAGAAAAAAATGTTAATGCCTGTCTGAGAAAAGTGTAATAAAGGTGTGTCGAGAAGGGTTTTGCAGCCTTAAAATATATATAATACTTGTAAAAAAATATATAAAGCTGATCTACTTTGCAGATTTCTCCTGTTGTGGGGTATTTTTAGAACGTAACTCCGCATTAAACCAATGGGGTATGTGTCTGGACCACTGTGGAACCTATCTGGACGAGTTGGGCTGAGGGATGTACAGAGATAAGGTTACACATAAAAGACCATATATACTAATCTAAATAAAAATGTTTTTATTGTCCATTGTGGTATTGAAAGTGGTTTAAGAGATAGTATTTGTGTTCGAACAATCGACGTTTAACAGTCTTTTTATCATCACATTACCCTTGTGAGAGGGATCACTTCGACCAGACAGATCTGAGCAGTTAACTTGAAGTGGTGGCGTTCTCCGTCATTGTCATCGCATGACTTAATGTGTCAGTAAGTTGCATGTCCTACTGGAGAAGCGTTCCAGACAAGCAAACAACATCTCCTGGAGACAAAGCATGAGGTGGACCTACGCAGTGTCAGAAAAGGAGTGGGCATAAATATAAAACAGTGGAACGTAATGTATGGGAGTTCAGATCAGATCCGTTTCCATGATTGATTTTTTTTTTTTTTTTTTTTGTACTGAATCAGTAATCTTGCCATTAGCTAATAACTGAATCGTGCACCAACAGAAATCTGCAAAACCCCGTACCCGCTAGAGTAGTTATTTTGGCTGATGCCCAATCTGCCCATACTGCAGTAAAAGGTACGTGGAGGGGCTGAGGTTATAGCTCGGAATGGGCTACACGCGCCAAAGCGCCACCTGTCAACCTCTGCACTATGCCTCGATTACACTTTTGGGTCTCATTTTTGTTTGCTACTTTATTTTCTCAGCAGTTGATTTGGCAAAGTTTATTGGTAACTATTGTGGTATTTTCACTGCAAGGCATCCGTCACCTATGAATGGACACATTATGGAAGGTAGAGTAAACAATAACAATGCTATGCTTTGTCCTACTCTGCTTTGATCACTGCTTTGGACACTTCATTTCCCTGACAAAGCACAGCTGAGACGTGAAAAACATGTCAGGGAGATTTCATCATGAAGAGCATTGAGAGAAGGTCAAGAGTTGTGCTGTAGCACTGTCGACACAAAGCGCATGAGGTGGGCTCCTTTTAGGAGATCTGAATTATGATTTATTATGATTAATTAGGGAGCCCGAGCCGGATTGACACACGTTCCCGGCGAGGGGGACTCATTTACAAACCGCGTCCACGAAACGAGGGGAAGAATGGCAAAAATCAATGTGGTTAAACACTGCCCCGAGCAGCCAGTGAGTGGTTCTGTCACAAAATTAGGACTACGCCAGAGCTACTAATTGTCACAGAAGACCCACGAAACAAAAGAACGAAGACGACTCGATTTAGCGCCCACTCTCAAACTTTGATTTTCAAATTTGGGCCTAGGTGAGCCCGACTCGGACAAAACAAAAAGTGCGAACGTTAAAAAATCTGAAACTCGCCATCACAAACATAGAAACATGTCGGGAACATGAAATACATGATATTATGGCCCGCCCTAAAATGTACAGGGAAGGTCGGCCCTATGGATCAAAACACGGTGATGTATCAAAAGCGCACACTCTACACATTACAGGACATCTCCTCGGACAGTTTTCATCACCAAAAAACACTTCAAATTTGGAGCAAAACACACTCCTAAAACCCATGATTGAGATTAAAGATAAAATCAATTATGTATTTGAGATATGACTTGGGTGGTGTCAATGGTGAATTTTAGTACAGAAATAGCACATTTTTGGAACTATTTCAATACAATATTGTCTCTTTCACACCATTTTTGTTGGGGAAAACGCTAATTACAGCGTATTAGATGCAACATTTGTTGAGAGGAACATCAATGATATGCGGAAACATGGTGTTACGCTCCCAAATGACTCTCTAGCGCCCTATTCAAAGTTCATCTTCAAAAATTCTAGAACGACAACGGATTTGCGGTGGACTTGTGAAAAAATGTACACAGGGCCTAGTTGGATGGGGCCACAATGTGAGAGAGAAAGTCACTGACCTGTATGGTTTTCGGGTTTGTAGGAGAACAAAAAATGGGACAAAAATGAGTTTCACATTATTATTATTAGGGCCGAGAGCCGGAGGCACACGTCCGGCGAGGGACTCCTGAAAACCGCGTTCCGAAACGGGGCGGACATGGCAAAAATTCAAAGTGGTTAACACGCACTCCCCGAAATGCCAGTGCGTGGTGTTATGGGGGAGTGTCAAAAACTAGAACTCGCCACCGCTCTCTGAGGAACCGAGACACGCTAAACAACCCCCCGAATACAAAATGGCGAAAGACGACCGATCTCGCGCATGATGTCAAACTGTGATTTCATTTGTGTGTCTATGCGGAGGCTGACTCGTGTTTATGTGATATGTTTGCGCGGGAAAGGCACAGACCACAGAATCTGAATATCCTCAAAAAATAGAAACATGTCGGGGAAACTTGCCACCCCCATAAGATTACTGGGCCCCGCGGGTGGGAGCGAACTAGACAGGACGTCGGCCATATTGTGAGTCAGAACACGGGTAATGACAAAAGGCGCACCCACTCACATTCAGGACATCATTCCCTCACACAGTTTTCATCACAAAACAGTGCGTTCAAATTTGGCCAGAAAAACCACTAACCACATGGGAGATTAAAAGATCATCAATTATATTTTAAATATGACTTTGGGTGTCAGGTCAGGGGCATTTTATACCATAATATCGCAATTTTGGGAATATTTCTATTAAAAATTCTCTTTCACACATTTTTTGTTGTGATAAACGCTATATACGAGCGTTTATGCACATTTGGTGAGTCTGAATCACAATGATATGCAAACATGACTGTAGTCGCACCAAAATGACTATCGGCGCCCTCTTCTAACAAAAAATTTTCATTTTCAAAAATTCGTAGGAATGACAATCGATTTGTGTCGTGGACTTGGTGAAACAAAATCACAGGGGGCCTTATTTGTGAGGGGGCACAATGTTGAGGAAAGTCCATGACTTGTAGCTTTTGGTGTTAGGAGAAAAAATAATGTGATTCGAATAAAAACATTTCCATTATTATATTAGGCGTCGAGCCGGAGGACAAGTCCCGGGAGTGGACTCATTAAAACCGGTCAGTCAGAACGGGGAAAATGGCAAAAATCAAGGGTTAAACACGCACGACCCATGCCAGTGATGTGGTGCAAATAAAAAAAAAATTAGAACTCGCCAAGCTCTAATTTGTAACCTGAAGACCCGAAAAAAACTAATAACGAAAGACGGACTCGGTAGCGCAACCTCAGAACATTTGAAGTTTTTGGGTATGGATGGAGCCCGATCTGAAAAATAGATCGACCGAAAAGATCCGAATACTCGCATCAAAAAAGAAGAACATGTCGGCGACATGACCAAAAAGATTATTTATTGTGCCCCGCCCTAAGCGTTTATAAGAAGTATGGCTACATATTGGGCTCAAACCCCTTGGGGGAATGTTGTGGGAACGTACCAAAAGCGCACACCTCACATTCGGGGAAGTGTCCTCGCACAGTTGTTCATCATAAACACTTCAAATGGGACAAAACCCACTAAACCATGTGAGAATTAAAGACTTATCAATTATATTTGGAATTATGAATCTTTGGGGTGGTCATGGTGTGAGATTTTATCCAAAACGCAATTTGTGGATTAATTCAAAATAATATTCTCGTTTTTCGCACACATTTTTGTGGGGGGGGGAAAACGCAAGTCCAGCTTATGGCACATTTTGTGAGTCTGAACAGCGATGATGCAAACAGGCTTTATTCACGAAATGTGTCTCTCTCTGCGCCTCGTCTTCAAATTGGTGATTTTCAAAATTCATAGAAGACATCGATTTGTCGTGGACTTGTGGAAAATAATTCACA
>JAIEZT010001162.1:0-18031 GCA_019594935.1 Periophthalmus modestus | reverse complement strand
GGCCTCTTCCAGGGCTAAGTAAGAGTCAGAGTTGTGGAGATGCTAGGAGACTTCACTCTCAGTCAGGATGCATGTTTTTTCTGAGGTTTTTTTTAGTGTAATAAACATAAGACAATAAAAAAAGAGTCCTTATGCCTTTTATTTATTTTCTGCCTGAAAGTATTCACTGTCACAGGGAATTTAATTGTGCTGATACAAAAGTGGTGTTGTGTGTGTGTAGTGTGTTGTGTCGCGCCTTCATGTCACGGTCAAGAAACGAGCCAGCTGAAAGACAATTTTTAACTGGTTTTAAATAGACAAAATCAAACTGAATGCGAAACTCTTTGTTGTTCATACGAGGACAAATGGATCATTTCTGTCTGATCCTCAGAGCTGCTCCAGAGCTCCCCCCCCTACACCAGAAATGAGAAGCGGGCCCCAACAGCGCCATTTGTGTCAGCACTGAACAGCTATGAAAAAAAAAAAAAAAAAAACATTAAAATCAAAGTTTCGTTAGTAAAATAATATTTTGATTCTTAATGCGCTCATAATAATGTGAATGAACTGCAGTCAACTATACAACGCTTTACTTTATATTATCAAATTGTCCTGGAAAATATGTGTTTCCCCTCAATCGTTCAAACGTATAGTAGTTTTTTAATTAAAAGATTACATTGGTTTTTTTCGCGCCCAATTAAAATTCAAAATGACCCAATGAATGGACTTTTTAATAGAAGTAATACAATTCACAGTTTTGCGTAGTTAATCTCTAGTCATTTAAAAACCACATGGGATAATTTTACTTTGTATGTGCAACCGTGCCACAAGTAAAATCACAATAAAATGCGATATAAAACATTAATCTGCCTGCTAACGAATTTATGTTTAATGTGTTTTTGGATAAGGTGGAACCTAGCCGATCAGCTCGTTCCATCCTGAACAATCAAAACTGTACAGCGGACATGCCTGACTAAAGGCTGTGAACAGAGACCTCTGCTTCATGGACATTACAAGATGAGAAACAGAAATTATTGATCTTAGTAGCGCCGACAGACTCGAAAAACTGCGGGGCGTGCATATTAATTCTCTGTATAATTGATGTGTTATGGTCAGATCAGCCCCCCCCATTCTGTTCAGTGTGTGATGTTTATCTACTGTATGGTCTCCCTACATAGGGACGCCCATGTGCACTTGTCTCACAGATTCTTGGTTGTTCATGCAACTGTTGCCCACGTGCCGAAGCTGGCTCTGGCTTCAATCTGGGGGAGACTGTTTGCGAGATGCAGAGGCAGGTGTGCTGAAAGAGACGGAAAGAGAATGCGCACAGCCTGACGAGGCCCCTGCAAGGGACACAAAGCGCACTGCCCAGAAGCGGAAAGCCGGATAGACAGGCCACCAGCCCGGGAGCGCCCTGCAGGGGCCCCCATAGCGCAGTGATCCGAAAGACGCAGGAAAAAAGAGGAATAGACAGCGCCCAGCTACGGGCAGCGCCTGCAGGCGGCCCAAGCGCGAGCTTGCCCGAAAAGTTGAAAGACATATAGACAGGACACTACAGCCCGCGAGGCCCCTGCACGCGGCCCCACGCCGCAGTTGACCCGAAGACGGAAAGAAAAAAAGACAGACAGACAGGCACCAGCCGGGAAGGCCGCCCTGACACGTACAACCCCCAAAGAAAATGACAAAAGGAGCCCCCAAGCGCAGTGCCCGCAAAGACGGAAAGCATATAGACAGGCACCAGCCCGCGGAGGACCTGCACGGGCCCCGAGGCGCAGTGCCCCGAAAGACGGAAAGACGATAGACAAGCCCAAGCCCGCGGAGGCCCTGCACGCGGCCCTCAAGCGCCAGTGACCCCGAAAGACGGAAGACAGATAGAAAGGGCACACAGACCGGGAGGCCCCTGCCTGGGCCCCCCAAGAAGCAGGTGCCCCGAAAGACGCAGTAACGACAGCTATAGAAAGCACCAGCCCGGGAGGACCTGCACGGGACCCCAAGCGCAGTGACCCCGAAAGACGGAAGACAGACAGGACAGACGCACCAGCAGGGAGGCCCACTGCCATCGGCGCACCCCAAGCGACAGCTCAGTGCCCCTTGAAAGACGGGAAAGAGACGGACAGACAGAGCACACAGCCAAGCGGCAAGCGACCTGCACGGGCCCCCAGGCGCAGTGCCCTGAAAGACGCGATTAGACCCTACCGCGCACCTAGCTCGGCCTTTGGGAGCGCCCTACGCCAAGGGCCACAAGCACGCCGTAAAGCCCGAGAAAGACGGACAAGGACGGGATAGACAGCCAACAGCCCGGAGAACGCGCCTTGCACGGGCCCCCCAAGCGAGTGCACTGGAAGACGGGAAAGAGGGAACGAAGGGAAAGACAGGCACCAGCGGAGGCCCTGCATGCGGCCCAAGTGCAGTGCCCCGAAAGAGGATAGACAGGCACCATCCGAGTGAGGCCATGCACGGGCCCCCAAGGCCCAGGTGACCTGGAAGAAGGAAAAAGAGGACAGACAGAACCAGCCCGGGAGGCCCTGCTACGGGGCACAAGCGAGTGCCCCGACGAAGGAAAAAGACAGTATAGACGTACCGGCAGGCCTACCAGCCCCCCAGCGAAGGCCCTGCAGCGGACCCCCAAGCGCAGTGCCCCGAAGACGGAAAGACAGGCACCAGACCGGAGGCCGCTGCGATGCGGCAACAAGCGAAGATAGTGACCTGGCAAAGCAGGACAAGACGACAGACAGGCACCAGCCACCGGCGAATTGGCCATGCACGAGCACCAAGAAGCCAGATGACCAGAAAGAACGGCCGATAGACAGGCACCAGCCCGCCCCCCACCCCACCCCCCCCCCCCCAGGGAGCCTCGCACGGCGCACCACCGCAGTGACCCTGGATACACGAGAAGACGCAGAACAGACAGGCACCAGCCGGGAGGCCTGCACAGGCCCGCCCCTAAGCGCCAGGCTGCCCTGGAAGACGGCCCGATTACCTTTTTGCCCCACCAAGTGCCCAGTGCCCCGAAAGACGGCAGGACAAGCACAAACCCGAGGGGAGGCTACTGACGGGCCCCAAGGACCAGGGTGCCCTTTGTGGGGAAGAAGGAAAGAGTCCCACGGGCACCACGTAGCCGTTGCCCACAACCGCAGAACCGGACGAGGCCAGAGCCCAAGCCAACAAAACCCGGGAGGCACTGCTGCCTTATTTAAGCGACAGCCCCCCCCTCACAGCAGAAGCAAAGATGCTACCTTGAAGAAAATGACGGACAGACAGGCACCAGCCGGAGGACGGACGACAGGAGCCCACGACTAGGCCCAAGGAGGGACCACCCAGAGGGTGACCGAGCAAGTACCTGAAAGACGGAAAGACAAACACGCACCCAGACAAGACGAGTGAGGCCCTGGCACGGGCCACAGTCGCAGTGCCCCTGCCGAAGCGGAAAGACAGGCACCCAGCCCGAGAGAGCACCTGCACGGCGCCCCCACGGCGACAGTGCCACCGAAGACGACGTGAAGGAACGGCACATAGACAGGCAACAAGCCCGCAGTGTGTAGAAAATCGCGCCATCTGCAAGCGGCCCCAAGCCACCCGACAAGTGCCCCCCCTGGAGAGACGGATAGACAGCGCACCTAGCCCGGGCACGAAGGTCCCTGCCGGGCCCCCAAGCGCAGCTGCCTCGGAGAGCCGAAAGACGGAAAGACGGACAGGCAGGTCACCAGCTCGCGTGTAAGGCACGTCTGGCACGACCGAGCCCGCAAGCGCAGTGCGCCCTCGAGAAGACGCGGATAGAAGAGGCATGACCAGGCACGCAGACCCCGCGGAGGCCCGTGCACGAACGCGGCCCTATAGCCGCAGTGCCCCCTTGCAAAAAAAAAAATAAAAATGGCGGATATACAGAGCACATGCAGCGCTAGGCCCTGGCAGGCATCTGTCCCCCAAGCGTAGATGCCCCCCGAAAGACGTAATGATACGGACAGTACAGGCTACCATCCCCGGGAGGCGCTGTCACGGCCTCGACTCCAAGCCCGCAGTAGCCCCTAAAGTACGGTAAGATGTATAGACGTCCATTGCACCCATCTATGCGTGTGAGTCGGCCTGCTTGCGGCTGGCCCCAGGGCGGCCATTGTCCCGAAAGAAGGAAAAGACCGGATAGACAGGCACCAGCCCCGTGTAGGCCCGTGGAACCGGGCCCCAATCGCATAGGGGGGGGGGGGGGGGGGCCTAACAACAAACACAAAAAACAAGGGGGGGGACCAAAAGGGGTAAGGACATCACCGGTAGGGACGGGGTGCGTCCTCAGAGAACGAAATACATGACTACAAACCAGCCCGGGAGGCCCTGCACGGGCCCCAAGCGTCTGTGTGGCCCCGAATAGACTGACATACAGGGGGACAACGGAACCCATCCCTGTAAAGTGCCCTGCAGGAACGGGCCCGCATGTCTGGGTCACAGTGCCCTTGAACGGATCAAAATCAATAGGCGACATGCCTCGGGAGGGCCCTGCGATACCGCACCCCAAGTCGCACAGTGCCCATGAAAGTACTGAAGACCGAGCACCAGAAAGATGAGGCCCTGCACCGTCTGTAAAACACAAAAAAAAAAAAAAAACGCCGTAAAAAAAAAAAAAAAAAAAACAAAAAGATTCCCTGGCACCGCCCTCCATGCGAGCCATTAGCCTTAAAGAACTGGAAGAGACGTACGAGCAGGCACGCTAGCCGCTGAGGTCCCTGAAGACGTTCCCCAATCGACAGTGCAGCTGTGTGAGAATGACGATAGAAGACCGTATTAGGACTGGCACCAGCGTAAACCGGGGACCGCACGCCTCCACACACACACTACAGGCGCATTGTCCCGAAAGCCCACCAGTCCCTCACCCATCACAGCCCATAGTCACTCATCAGGGCATCCAGCCTTTCCTGGAGGCCTTCTGCATGCGGGCACCCAGGCGCTTCGCCGCCATCCTGAACCTCACCACGTACCAAGTACTAGTCACAATACACACCCCATCACCCCCAGGTGGGGGGGGTGGTCCCCATGTCCACTGACCACTCTTATACCCATCTTGCCAATCACTCAGTGGCACACTCCACACCACGAGCCCGCTGACACCCCACCACTCCAGGCAGCACATTCACGCAGCCGCCATCACCGTCCACCTAGCCACACTGCCACGCTGCCAAGCGCTTTCGCCTAAAGACGTATGAGACAGTTACCATTCAAGCCTCCCCCCCCTGAGGCATCCTTGTCTTCTGCCAGCATCCACAATCATTCAGTGCCACAGAAAGACGGATAGCCAGGCGCCAGCCGGCGAGGTACGCGTGAGCGCCTGCACGGGCCTCCAGGCGCACGTGTGCCTCTGGTCACGACGGAAAAAAGAGGGACAGGCAAGAGGAGGACCAGAGCAAGGGAGGGGGCACGGAAGAAAAGGGCCCCAGGCGCCAAGTGACCCTGAAAAGGGAGGGAAAAGACGGAGAGACAGGGGAAAAAAGACCGGAAGGAGGACCAAGAGTGCACGAGGCCTCGGAAGCGGAGCAGTGCCCCGGAAAGAAGGATAGACAGTCACCTAGAAGTGGGAAAGAACTGCCACGGGCCGAGCAAGCGCAGGAAAAAGCCTACCTGAAAGACGGAGGATACATGAGCAACAGGCACCAATTCCCCCGATGAGGGAAAAACCGCACGGGGGGACCCGAGGCGCTAGTCGCCCCGAATGACGGGAAAGACGAGGATAAGTGGAGACGGGGACGCTAGCCCCAGGAAAGCCTCCTTTGCTACGGAGGCCTCCAAAAGCAGTGTCTGTCCAAGGAATGAAAAGACGGATAGACACGGCACGCAGCCCCGGGAGGCCCGGATGCACGCGGCCCCAGGAGCAGCTGTCCCGAAAGAAGGAAAGACGGATAGACAGTCAAGGCGGAGGAGCCCTGCATGGGGCCCCAAGCGCATTGGCACCCCGCAAAGACGGGAAGACGGAATCGAGGGCAGGAGGCCTCGAAGGCCGTGAAACGGCCCCGGGCGCAGATGCGCCGCTGAAAGAGGAAAGAGGGTAGAAAGTACAGGATACCAGGCCCGGGAGGCCCTAGTAGCGGGCCGCCAGGCGTCAGTGTCACCGAAATGGGACGGATGAAGATAGGCGAGGACACCAGGTCACGGAGGTGAGGAGACCTGCCGCAAAACGGCCTAACCGAGGCGCAAGTACCCTGGGAAAGATCGGATAAATAGAGGCACCATCCCGTAAGGAGGGATCGGGCGGCACGGGGAGGCCAATGGCGCAATGCGGTTTTTTTTTGGCCGCCTGAAAGGACGGAAGAGACGGGCAGATCCAGGGCCCGAACGGGAGGCCAATGCACATGCGCACCAGAGGCGCAGTGCCTCTGGAAGCAGGACGGAAACAAGGACGGGATACACAGTCAGAAAGGCCCGGATGAGGCACAATGCAAGGGGCCCCTAAGCGCGTGCCTTGGTGCCCAGGAAGACGAAAGAAGTACAGAAGGGGCCATGCCCGGGAGGCCCTGCAAAAGGACCGACAGCGGCAGTGACGCGGGAAAGACGGATAGCCAGGGCACCAAAACGGCGGGAGAGCCATGAAACGGGCCGTCCAAAGGCAGTGTGACCCTGAAGGACGGAAAAAGACGTAGCTAGACAGAACACGGGCAGGGGAAAGAAAAGGCCTGCAGGGCGCAAAGCAATCGCAGTGGCCTCACCGAAAACGGAAGAAGAAAGGCACCAGCCGCGGAGTGGCCCCTGACACTGGTCCTCCAGGAGGGCAGTTCCCCCGAAAGACGGAACAGACAGGCATGACAGGAGGGCACCGAAAGAAGAGAAGCCCCAGGAAGCACCAGGAGCCCCGAGAAAGAACGGAAAGCGGACTAGGGGGGAGGGGATGTTTGGAGGATGGAAGAAGGGTAAAGGAAAGAAGAAAAGATAAAAAGGGAAACAGATGATGAAAGCAGAGGAGAGCTGCCAGCCCATGGAGGCCACTGGACGGGCCCCAAGCGCCTCAGTGGGAAGCCTGGAAGACGGAACAGACATTCAGACAGGCACAAGCCCGAAGGAAAGAGGGGACGAAGAGGATCCTTGCAAGCTTGCAGTGGAACCCTAGAAAGGGAACGGAGAGTAGACAGAGCAGACAGGCAAGGAAAAGGAGCCCTGCACGGAGCCCCAAGGCGGGCAGTGCTCACTGAAAGACGAGAAAGACACAGCGATCGGCAGCCCGTGGGCCCGGTAGCCCTGTACGAGGCTTCCCAAGCCGCAGTAGACCTGGAGACGGAAAAACCGGACAGTGCAGGCCAAGAGCCGGAGAGGCCACTCGCAGGGCCCGCAAGCCGCAGTGCCGTCTGGAAAGACGTTGATAGACAGGCACCGCAGGCCGAGGCCCCTTCAGGCGGGTCCCAGAGCCGCAGTGCCCTTGAAAACACGGAAAGGAGAAGGACGAGAGAGTCACCAGCGCAGGGAGTCCGCTCGGGGCACGACGTTGCACCACGGCGCAGAAGCCTGTGGAGGTAGCGAACAGACGAACAGACGTGGCACCAGGCCAGGGAGGGGCCCTGCGCGGGGCTCTGCCAAGGACAGCATTGCCCGCGTCGAAAGACGTAAAGACGAAAGACAGGCATACCAGAAAAGGAAAAGGCCCTGAAGGCACGGCTCCAAGGGACTAGTGGCCCTCCGAAAGACAGAGAGAGGACAGAGACCAGACCGGGGAAGGGAGCCTGATGCACGGGGCCCGGAGCGGCTAGTGCCCCGAAAGACGGAAAGACAGGCGAGACCAGCCGCGGGGGAGGCGGACCCTGAGCTGGCGACCGAGCCGCGCCAGTACCCTGAAAGGGACGGATGGAGACTGGCACCAATGTACCGGACACGATGAGGCCAGCTATGCAGCGGCCTCCAGGCGCCAGTAGTGCAGGGTGAGGAAAAGACGGACTAGACAGACAGCCAGCCCGGAGGCCCTGCCACGGGCCCCAAGTGACAAGTGCAAGGCCGAGGGAGGTAGACGAAGACGAGAGGACAGGGCACCCCACCTGCAGAAGACCCTGCACGGGCCCTCCAAGCATCAGTGGCCTCGCGAAAGACGGGATACGACTAGGCACAAGCACGCGCCAGGAGGCCCGGCTGCATACGGGCCCCAAGCGCAAGTGTCCCGAAAGAAGAGTAAAGAGACGTATAGACGGGCACCAGCCCGGAGGCGCCCTGGCACGTGGCGCCCAAAGGCAGTGCCCCGAAAGGACAGGAAGACAGGCAACAGCCCAGGAGAGCCACTGCAAAAGCCCAAACAAGCAAGGAGGGCCCTGTGAAGGACGGAAAGAGGAACAGGACAGGCACCAGGATCCAGGAAGACCCTGGGAAGGGCCCCAAGCGCAGGGCCCCAAAAGAGCGGAAAAGAAAAAGGCGGACAAGCCCGGGAGGCCATGCACGGGCCCAAAACAGTGTCCGAAAGAAGGAAAGACGTATAGGAAGGGCACCAGCACGGGAGGCCCTGCAGGGCCCCAAGCGCACGTGCCACGAAAGGGATAGACAGGCACCAGGACCGGGGGCTTGCCACGCAGGCCCCAAGGCGTCTAGTGCCCTGACGAAGAGCGAGAAAGACGGATAGGAAGACAGGCACCAGCCGCGGGAGGGCCACTGCAGGCGGGCCCCAAGCGCAGTGTCCTGAAACACGGAAAGAGACGGATAGAAGGGCACCAGCCCGGGAGGCCTCGGCACGGGCCCCAAGCGCAGTGGCCCGAAAGACGGATTAGACAGGCACAAGCCCGGGAGGCCCTGCAAGACCCCAAAGCGCAGGGACCTGGAAGACGGAAAGAACGGACAGACAGGACCAGCCCGGGAGGCTAACCTGCCACGGGCCCCAAGCGCAGTGCCCCAAAAGACGGAAAGACAGGCACAAGCCGGGGAGGCCCTGCACGGGCCCCAAGCGCAGTGTCCCGAAAAGACAGAAAAGACGTACTAGACGGGCCACCAGCCCGGGAGGCCCTGCAACGGGCCCAAGCGCAGTGACTAGAAAGACGGATAGACAGGCACCAGCCCGGGAGGCCCTGCACGGGCCCCAAGTGCAGTGCCCTGGAAGACGGAAAGACGGATAGACAGGCACCAGCCCGGGAGGCCCTGCACGGGCCCCAAGCCGCAGTGTCCTGAAACACGGAAAGAGACGGACAGACAGGCACCAGCCCGGTAGGCCCTGCACCGGGCCCCAAGCGCAGTGCCATGGAAGGACGGAAAAGACAAGGCCAGGCCCGGGAGGCCCTGCACGGGCCCCAAGAGCGCAGTACCTGAAGGACGGAGAAGAGAGGCACCAGCCTGGGAGGCCGCTGCACGGGCCTCCAGGGCAGTGCCCGAAAGAACGGATAGAGAGAGGCAACCAGCCCGGGAGGCCCGCACGGGCCCCAAGCGCAGTCCCCCGAAAGACGGAAAAGACGGATAGACAGGCACCAGCCCGGGAGGCCCTGCATCGGCCCCAAGCGCAGTGCCCTCAAAGAGAAAGGACGGACAGACAGGCACCAGCCAGGGAGGCCCTGCCCGGGCCCCAAGCGCAGTGCCAGGAAGACGGAAAGCGGAAGGACAGAAGGCACCAGCCGGGAGGCACTGAACGGGGCCCCAAGCGCAGTGCACGAAAGACGGATAGACCAGGCACCGCCCGGGAGGCCCCTGGCACGGGCCCAAGCGACAGTGCCCCGAAAAGACGGAAAAAAGACGTATAGACGGGCACCAGCCCGGGAAGGCCCTGAATGGGCCCCAAGCGCAGTGCCCCGAAAGACGGAAAGGACGAGGAGACAGGCACCAGCCCTGGGAGGCCCTGCACGGGCCCCAGCGCAGTGCCCGAAAGACGGATAGACAGACACCAGCCCGGGAGGCCCTGCTCGGTCCCCAGGCGCAGTGAACACAGAAAGACGGAAAAGAAAGACAGGCACCAGCCCGGGAGGCCCTGCACGGGCCCCCAAGCGCAGTGCCCTGAAAAGACGGATAGACAGGCCAGACAGGGAGGCCCTGCACGGGGCACCCAAGCGCAGGCCCGAAAAGACGGAAAGAAGGATAGACAGGCACCAGGCGGGAGGCCCTGCAACGGGCCCAAAGAGCGTTGCCCGAAAGACGGAGGACAGGCAGCACCAGCCCGGGAGGGCCTGCGACGGGATCAAGCGCAGTGCCCCGAAACGGAGACGGATCGAGACAGGCATAGGACGGCACCAGCCCGGGAGGCCCTTGCACGGGCCCCAGGCGCAGTGCCCCGAAAGACGGATATAGACAGGCACCAGCCCGGGAGGCCCTGCACGGGCCCCAAGCGCAGTGCCCCGAAAGACGGAAAGACGGAGAGACAGGCACCAGCCCGGGAGGCCCTGCACGGGCCCAAGCGCAGTGGCCCCGAAAGGACGGGTTAATAGACAGGAACCAGCCGGGAGGCCCTGCACGGGCCCCAAGCGCAGTGCCCGCGAAGGATACGGAAAGGACGGACCAGACAGGCACCAGCCCGGGAGGCCCTGCATGGGCCCCAAGCGCAGCCTAGTGCCCCGAAAGACGGATAGACAGGCACCAGCCCGGGAGGCCCTGCACGGGCCCCAGGCGCAGTACCCGAAAGACGGAAAGACGATAGGCAGCACAGAGTTTCCGGGAGGCCCTGCACGGGCCCCAAGCGCACAGTGCCCCGAAAGACGGATAAGGAGAGGAAAGAGCACGGGAGGACAGGCACCAGCCCGGGAGGCCCTGCACGGGCCCCAAGCGCAGTGCCCTGGGAAGCCGGAAAGAAGGACAGACAGGCACCAGCCCGGGGGGGCCCTGCACGGGCCCCAAGCGCAGTGCCCCGAAAAGACGGAAAGGACGGACAGACGGCACCAGCCAGGGAGGCCCTGCACGGGCCCCAAGCGCAGCAGTGCCCTGAAAGACGGAAAGAGAGGACACACAGGCACCAGGAGGCTGCCTGCACGGGCCCAAGGCGCAGTGCCCGAAAGAAGACCGGACAGACAGGCACACCAGCCCGGGGAGGGCCCTGCAACGGGCCAAGCGCAGTTCCCGGAAAGGGAAAAGATAGATAGGCACCAGCCGGGGGGGCCCTGCACGGGCCCCAAGCGCAGTGCCCGGAACGGAAAGACGGATAGACAGGCACCAGCCCGGGAGCCCTGCACGGCCCCAAGCGCAGTGCCTGACAGACGGAAAAGAACGGATAGACAGGCACCAGCCCGGGAGGCCCTGGCACGGGCCCCAAGCGCAGTGCCCTGGAAGACGGATAGAAGGACACAGGCACCAGCCCGGAGGCCCTGCACGGGCCCAAGCGCAGTGCCCTGGAAGACGGAAAGACGGACAGATAGGCACCAGCGCGGGACGCCCTGCACGGGCCCCAAGCGCAGTGCCCGGAAAGACGGAAAGACGGACAGACAGGCACCAGCCCGGGAGGCCCTGCACGGGCCCCAAGCGCAGTTCCCGAAAACGACGGATAGGACAGGCGCCCAGCCCGGGAGGCCCTGCATGGGCACCAAGCGCAGTGCCCCGAAAAAGACGGACAGACAGGCACCAGCCCGGGAAGGCCCTGCACGGGCCCAAGCGCAGGTGCCCCGAAAGACGGATAAAACGGGACAGACAGGCACCAGCCGGGAGGCCGGCACGGGCCCAAGCGCAGTGCAGTGGGAGAGACGGAAAGACGGACAGACAGGCACCAGCCCGGGAGGCCCTGCACGGGCCCCTAGCCGCAGTTGCCCCGAGAGACGGAAAGACGGATAGAACAGGCACCAGCCGGGAGGCCCTGCAACGGCCCCCAAGCGCAGTGCACCACTGAAAGACGGACAGAAACAAGGACAAACGGCACCAGCCGGGAGGCCTGCACGGGCCCAAGGCTCATGCCCCTGAAAGACGGATAGACAGGCACAAGCCCGGGAGGGTTCCGTGCACGGCCCCAAGCGCAGTTCCCGGAGAAACAGACGGCAGAACAGGCACCAGCCGGGAGGCCTGCACGGGCCCCAAGCGCAGTGCCCGACGGAAAGAACGGATAGATGAGGCACCAGTGCACAGGGAGGCCCTGCACGGCCCCAGCGCCCCAGTGCCCTGAAAGACGGAATTAGAAGGAGGAGACAACAGGCACCCCAGCCGGGAGGACCTGCACGGGCCCCAGGCGCAAAGTGCCCTGAAGAAGGATTGACAGGCACCAGCCGGGAGGAAAGGCACAGGCCCATAGCGGCAAAAACCGAAAGACGAAGAATACGGGAGTAGAGAGGCAATGCCCGGAGGCCTGCACGGGCCCCAAGCGCAGTTGCCTGAAAGAAATAGACAGGCACCAGACGGAGAGCCCTGCACGGGCCCCAAGGCACCAGCCCGGGATAGGCCTGCAAACCAGGGCACCAAGAGCAGTGCCCTGAAAGGACGGATAGACAGGCACCAGCCCGGGAGGCCTGCCGGGCCCCAAGCGCAGTGCCCTGCAAAGACGGATAGAACAGGGCACACCAGCCGGGAGGCCCTGCAACGGGCCCCAAGCGCAGTGCCCTGGAAGACGGAAAAGACGGGACAGACAGGCACCAGCCCGGGAGGCCCGCACGGGCCCCAAGCGCAGTGCCCTGGAAGACGGAAAGACGGAGACAGACAGGCACCAGCCGGGAGGCCCTGCACGGGCCCCAAGCGCAGTGCCCTCGGAAGACGAAAAGTCGGATGACAGAGCCAGGCACCAGCCCGGGAGGCCCTGCACGGGCCCCAAGGCGCAGTGCCCTGAAAGACGGATAGACAGGCACCAGCCCGGGAGGACCTGCACGGGCCCCAAGGCGCAGTTCCCGGAAAGACAGGATACATAGGGCACCAGACAGGGGAGGCCCTGCAAGGGCCCCAAGCGCAGTGCCCGCCGGAAAAGAAGGATAGACAGGCACCAGCCCGGGAGGCCCTGCACGGGCCCCAAGCGCAGTGGCCCTGAAAGACGGATAGACAGGAACCAGCCCGGGAGGCCCTGCACGGGCCCAAGCGCAGTGGCCTGGAAGACGGAAAGACGGACAGAAACAGGCACCAGCCCGGGAGGCCCTGCACGGGCCCCCAAGCGCAGTGCCCTGGAAGACGGAAAAGACGGACAGACAGAACAGGGACACCAGCCCGGGGACGCCCTGCACGGGCCCCAAGCGCAGTGGCCCTGGAAGGACGGGAAAGAACGGACAGAACATGGCACCAGCCCCGGGAGGCCCTGCACGGGCCCAAAGCGCAGTGCCACCGAAAGACGGCATAGACAGGCACCAGCCAGGGGAGGCCCTGCACGGGGCCCCAGGCGCAGTGCCATTGAAAGAAAGACGGGGAAAGGACAGGCACCAGCCCGGGAGGCCCTGCACGGGCCCCAAGCGCAGTGCCCCGAAAGACGGATAGAAAGGCACAAGCCCCGGGAGGCCCTGCACGGGCCCCAAGCGCAGTGCCCGAAAAGACGGATAGACAGGCAACCAGCCCGGGACGCCCTGCACGGGCACCTAAGCGCAGTGCCCTGGAAGACGGAAAGACGGACAGACAGGCACCAGCCCGGGAGGCCCTGCACGGGCCCCAAGCGCAGTGGCCCATGGAAAGACGGAAAGGACGGACAGACAGGCACCAGCCACGGGAGGCCCCTGCACGGGCCCCAAGCGCAGTGCCCTGAAAGACGGATAGACAGGCACCAGCCGGGAGGGACCTGCACGGGCCCCAAGCGCAGTTCCGCGGAAAGAAGGATACATAGGCACCAGCCGGGAGGCCTGCACGGGCCCCAAGCGCAGTGCCCGGAAAAAGAAGGACCTAGGACAGGCACCAGACCGGGAGGCCCTGCACGGGCCCCAAGCGCAGTGCCCAGAAAGACGGATAGCGACAGGCACCAGCCCGGGAGGCCCTGCACGGGCCCACAAGCGCAGTGCCAGACGGAAGACGGAAAGACGGGGACAGACAGGCACCAGCCCGGGAGGCCCTGCAAAGGGCCCCAAGCGCAGTGCCCTGGAAGACGGAAAGACGGACAGACAGGGCACCAGCCCGGGACGCCCTGCACGGGCCCCAAGCGCAGTGCCTGGAAGACGGAAAGAAAAGACGGAACAGACAGGCAACCAGCCCGGGAGGCCCTGCACGGGCCCAAAGCGCAGTGCCCCGAAAGACGGCTAGACAGGCACCAGCCCGGGAGGGCCCTGCACGGGCCCCAGGCGCAGTGCCCTGGAAGCCCGGAAAGACGGAAAGACAGGCACCAGCCCGGGGGAGGCCCTGCAACGGGCCCAAGCGCAGTGGCCACGAAAACGGAAAGACGGATAGACAGGCACAAGCCCGGGGAGGCCCTGCACGGGCCCCAAGCGCAGTGCCCGGAAAGACGGATAGACAGGCACCAGCCCGGACGCCCAGCACGGGCCCCTAGGCGCGCAGTGCCCTGGAAGACGGAAAGACGGACAGACAGGCACCAGCCCGGGACGCCCTGCACGGGCCCCAAGCGCAGTGCCTGGAAGACGGAAAGACGGACAGACAGGCACCAGCCGGGAGGCCCTGCACGGGCCCCAAGACGCAGTGCCCGAAAGACGGATACACAGGCACCAGCCCGGGAGGCCCTGCACGGGCCCAGGCGCAGTACCCTGAAAGACGGAAAAAGAGAGGCACCAGCCCGGGGGCCTGCACGGGGCCCCAAGCACAGTTCCCCGAAAGACGGATAGACAGGCACCAGCCCGGGAGGCCCGCACGGGGCCACAAGTGCAGTGCCCCGAAAGACGGAATAATAGACAGGCACCAGCCGGGGAGGCCCGCACGGGACGGACCCAAGAGCACAGTGCCCGGAAAGACGGACAAAACAGGCACAAGCCCGGGCCCATTGGGCGCAGTACCTGAACGACGGAAAAGAGACAGGGCACCAGCCCGGGAGGCCCTGCATGGGCCCCAGGCGCAGTGCCCCCGGAAAGACGGATAGACCAGGCACCAGCCGGGAGGCCCTGCACGGGCCCCAAGCGCAGTGCCCGAAAGACGTAAAGACGGATAGACAGGCACCAGCCCGGGAGGCCCTGCACGGGCCCAAGCGCAGTGCCCCGAAAAAGACGGGACACGGAAAGACGGACAGACAGGCACCAGCCCGGGCGAGGCCCTGCACGGGCGGCCCAAGCGCAGTGCCACCGAAAGACGGATAGACAGGCACCAGCCCGGGAGGCCCTGCACGGGCCCCAAGCACAGTGCCCTGGACGCGGAAAAGACGGATATAGACAGGCACCAGCCGGGAGGCCCTGCACGGGCCCCAAGCACAGTGCCCCTGAAAGACGGAAAGAGACCGGCACCAGCCGGGAGGCCCTGCACGGGCCCAGGCGCAGTGCCCTGGAAGACGGAAAGACGGAAAAGACAGGCACCAGCCCGGGAGGCCCTGCACCGGGCCCAAGCGAAGTGCCCCGAAAGACGGATAGACAGGCACCAGTCCGGGAGGCCCTGCACGGGCCCCACAAGCGCAGTGCCCCGAAAGACGGAGAGGACGGATAGACAGGCACCAGCCGGGGACGCCTTACACGGGCCCCAAGCGCAGTGCCTGGAAAGACGGAAAGACGGAGACAGAACAGGCACCAGCCCGGGAGGCCTGCATGGGCCCAAGCGCAAGTGCCCCGAAAAGGACAGAAGATTACGACAGGCAACCAGCCCGGGATGCGGCCCTGCACGGGCCCCAGGCGCAGTACCATGAAAGACGGAAAAGACGGAACACAGCCCGGGAGGCCCTGCACGGGCCCCAAGCGCAGTGCCCCGAAAGACGGAATAGACAGGCCACCTTAGCCCGGGGAGGCCCGTGCACGGGCCCCAAAGCGCAGTGCCCCGAAAGCAGGAAAGACGGACATAGACAGGCACCTGCCCGGGAGGCCCTGCACGGGCCCCAAGCGCAGTGCCCCGAAAGACGGATAGACAGGCACCAGCCGGGAGGCCCTGGCACGGGCACCAGGCGCAGTGCCCGGGAAGACGGAAAAGACGGAAAGACAGGCACACAGCCCGGGAGGCCCTGCACGGGCCCCGAGCGCAGTGCCCTGAAAGACGGATAGACAGGCACCAGCCCCGGGAGGCACTGCAAGCGGGCCCCAAGCGCAGGTGCCGGAAAGGAAAGACCCGATAGACAGGCACCAGCCCGGGACGCCCCTGCACGGGCCCCAAGCAGCGCACTGCCTGGAAGACGGAAAGACGGGACAGACAGGCACCAGCCCGGGAGGCCCTGCACGGGCCCCAAGCGCAGTGCCCCGAAAGACGGATAGACAGGAACCAGCCCGGGAGGCCCTGCACGGGCAGCCAGGCGAGTACCCTGAAAGACGGAAAGAGAGGCACCAGACCGGGAGGCCCTGCACGGGCCCCAAGCGCAGTGCAACGAAGACGGTATAGACAGGCCACCAGTCCGGGAGGCCCTGCACGGGCCCCAAGAGCAGTGACCCGAAAGACGGATCACAGGAACACAGCCCGGGAGGCCCCTGCTACGGGCCCCAAGCAGCAGTGCCCCGAAAGGACGGACGAGACAGGCACCAGCCCGGGAGGCCCGCACGGGCCCCAAGCGCAGTGCACCAGAAAGACGGAAAAGACGGATAGACAGGCACCTGCCCGGGAGGCCCTGCACGGGCCCCAAGCGCAGTGCCCCGAAAGACGGACTAGACAGGCACCAGCCCGGGAGGCCTGCACGGGCCCATGTGCGCAGTGCCCCTGAAAGACAGACCTAAGACAGGCCTACAGCCCGGGAGGCCTGCTGCACGGGCCCCCAAGCGCAGGAGTGCCTGAAAGACGGAAAGAGATCACGACAGGCACCAGCCACGGGAGGCCCTGCACGGGCCCCAAGCGCAGTGCCCCCGAAAGACGGATAGACAGGCACCAGCACCGGGAGGCCCTGCACGGGCCCAAGCGCAGTGCCCTGGAAGACGGGGAAAGACGGACAGAAGGGTACCAGCCGGGAGGCCCCTGCACGGGCCCCAAGTGCATTGCCCGAAGAGCAAAGATAGGAACAGGCACCAGCCCGGGAGGCCCTGCACGGGCCCCAAGCGCCAGTGCCCGAAAGACGGGAAAGACGGATAGACAGGCACCAGCCCGGGAGGACCCTGCACGGGCCCCCTAGACGCAGTGCCCCGAAAGACCGGAGAGCGAGACGGATAGACAGGCACCAGGCCCGGAGAGGGCCCTGCACGGCCCCAAGCGCAGTGCCCTCCTGAAAGACGGAGGAAAGAGGACAGACAGGACAGGCACCCAGCCAGGGGATGCCCTGTTGCACGGGCCCAGGCTACAGTGCCCGTGAAATGACGGATAGACAGGGCACCAGCCGGGAGGCCCTGCACGGGGCCCAAGCGCAGTGCCCTGAAAGACGGAAAAGAGACGGATAGACAACCCGGGAGGCCTGCAGGGGGCCCCAGGCGCAGTGCCCCGAAAGAAGGAAAACAGACGGATAGACAGGCAGGCACCGAGCGGCCATAGGGCCCAATCCGCAGTGCCTCGAAAAAGACGGATAAGAAACGGATAGACAGGCACCGGCCACTGGACGGAGCCCTGCACGGGCCCCCAAGCGCAGTGCCCTTGAAAGACGGATAGACAGGCACCGGCACGGGAGGCCCTAAACAGGCCCCAAGCGGGGTGTGCCGGAAATGATGGAAAGACAGGCAGCAGGCCCGGGAGAGCCTGCGAATGGGCCCAAGGCGGGGATGTCCCGAAAGAGAAAGAAAGACAGGCAGCAGCTCTGGATGTATGAGGGTTAGTGCTGTGACTTACGGGGGTCACGCCCTCTCCCAAAGTGAGCCATGTGCGTTATCCGCTGGATAGCTAACAGTATATGTAGCCAAGGCTAACAAGCTAACAGTATATGTACCAAGATAACATATGTAGCCATGGTAACCGCACGTACACAGAAGCCACTCCGCGGTCCATTATAGTTCGCTGCTCTGAGAATGGATTAGCCCAAAAAATGAAATTCAACTTAAGAGTAGGAAAAGTACGTTTTACATAGTAAAACTAATTACTAAAGTAGTTGCAAAAGATGTACCAACAAATAAATAATTATCAAGTAAATCAGTATTGTTGAATCTTGACGGTATTATGCAGTGTTACTGAGAACGTCCCTGCCCGCCTGAAGTGACTCTGTACAAATCATACTTAAAGATTTGTCATTTGTGATGAAAAAGAAATCATAAACACACACATTCTTTGA
>JAIEZT010001161.1:0-18160 GCA_019594935.1 Periophthalmus modestus | reverse complement strand
AAGTAAGTTGGCTTACCCAGCAAGGCCACCGAAGTTTTGGCGATTTGAAACCCAGCAGTTGGTGGCCTAGAGAATATTCGCGCATACCTCTGAACATTTCACACTCAAGGACGCAAATTGAATGGTGGCTACATCTGTGTTCTGAAGCTGAAATCTATACGATTCTAGACACAGATGGGCAGTGCTTATAACACCTTTGCCGCAGGAGAGTGTCAGCATTTAAATATACATTTTGCACATTTCTTGGCCAGCCTGTCAACCCGGCAAGCCCCCCCCCCCCATCCAGACACCTACCAGATGTTAACTGCAGGCTTTAATTCAGCTTTATTTCCAGGTAATAGAGCCAGAGGCTTTATTTCAAACGGCATAAAAATGCAGTCAAATAAAATGTTTTACCCCAATTCAAATCGTTTAATGTTTTTTAGCTAAACATAGTTACAGTGTTTTTCCTAACTTAAATCGATCCTGGAGTATAAGTCACACCATCAAAAAAATGCCATAATAATGAAGAAAAAAACATAGTATATAAGTCATATTTTTTGGGGAAATTTATCAAAACTCTGAGGCCAGACCTAGACATTTTATCATTAAAGGACAGTTATAATAATAATAAAATACCGAACATCAGCTGCTCTGAATATCAGTACAGACTCGCTAACGTACACATATTTATTCAGCTACATGAAGCCATAGACAGAACTGAACACGTGTCCTGTCTGACTATATGAACGCTTAAGATATTACTCTCTTACTCTCGATGTTCACTCCAAATCACTAAATCCATCGAATTTCTTCATCTCTGCGTGTCGCTTCTGACCATCTCCACCTACTCTTCCGAGGGAAGATGAAGCACCTCTTCTGTGTGGCTGCCATCAAACTCGCAGAATACGATTTTCTTTTATGGTGGTTCATTCTTTCTTCAGATGCTTTTACCATAAGGTTGGAATTTAAATTTTTCCTGTGGCTACAGGAGTAGTAGACTAGCCTTAGAGTGCCCTCAGCAGTTGCCCAATACAACGAGGATGTGAACTGATATATTTCATAAGTATGCACACACATAAAGTTGATATCTGAGTATAGCAACCCCACCCCCTGCCGTCAAACTATGAAAAAAGGTAGACGACTTATAGTCCAGAAATCAGCGGTACATAGATTAACATATTCGGCATTTTTCTTTTTCTTATTGCTAATGCTTTATTTGTAAGCAGAAATGATCAACAGTGACCTCTGGACAGTACATGTTTCCATCCCTTTCAACTTTCCCATTCTTGTTTTTTTTTTTTTTTTTTGGAAAGTCTATGAGGAAAATTAACAGGAAATTAGTTTGGGAACCACAGGTGATTCGCGTCCACCGTTGAGAACTCCATACTATCTAGAAATGTGTTTTGGGGAAAAAAAATAACTCTACAGCCTGCTGTGAATAATGTGAACTGCAAGACAGCTGGCGTTGTGATCACCGTCTATTCATTATTCGCCGTGAGCACACTGTTGTGACTCTACTGTCAAGTGTTCCACAGTAATACACTCTGTTGCTGTTTGACTCGTTCACAATAAGACCTTTTTTCTGCAGTGGCGAATAAATACAGTTTTAATCTGTAAGAGCCCACTAAGGAAGTCTGTGTAATCCCTGTCGTCCAGGTTTATGATCCATAGTCAAAGAAAAATTCAATTCTGTCAACTGGACAACAAAAGGTTATTTGACTTGAAGATGTATTTGGCTGCTCATCCAAGCTGCTTTCTTCAGTTCTCTGGTCAGATGGTCTACAGACCTAACCCACAAACAGTGTGTTAGTTTCAGTGTTAACCCCCCCCCGTGTAGACGGACATGAAGCAGTGTCCACAACCAATCTTACCTGAACTGAAGAAGCGGCTTGGATGAGCAGCGAAACATCTTCATTCCAAATAACTTTTTATTCCCTTGACAGGAATGATTTTTCTTTTACTAAGCCACTACAAGGAAGCGCACTCATTAAGCTACAGCCAGCCTTGACATTTTATAAAACTGCCAAACTTACAAATGATCATACTTTTGAGAAGGTTATTGTTTTGGTGATGAAGGACAACACTGGCACATTTTGCAAACCTGCTCTGAGACTTTCACATAGAATCATGACACGGAAAGACGAGGCATTGCAGCGTTTTTTTTACAACAAGACCACACACTGCTCGAATTCCTCCTCTCCTGCCTCCACATGCTACATGAGGTAAATACACACACAGACTGCCAGTGAAGGAAGATGACCAAAACCTGCAGAACCAGAGCCAGAGAAAGCCACAGCGCCTGCCCGGTGCCTCACTCTAACTTGCACATCTTTGTATGAAGCGCTATCCCATCTCCTCACTTTTAGCTGAAGTTGGCGAGCGCCGCTGGACAATATGAATTGGTGATTAATTTGTGCTAAAAAATAGTCGCTGTTAAAAATGACTTTTAGCTAACTCGATAACAGTGCGCCAAAATTGACAGCTCTAGTATATAGACAAGTGTTATAGACAGAGCAAGCGATTGTCATCTTCAATCTATAAGCTGACGATTCTCACAGGTTTTATGCATATCATTGAAGATGTTGTCCTATCAAGCGCTTTACTGCATCATGTAACACTTTTGTGTCACACTTTCCATCATTCCTGGCTGCAACAAATATGAATTAAGTGACCACCGCCCCATCAAGCATATGTGAGAATATAGGACAGGAGTTCCTGAGTAGGTCATGCCAACTCAGCAGCGTGAGGACTGTGACGCCGTTTATGTGCCACCACCATCAGCGAGGACACTTCAAACTAAAAGAAAAACCACAAGTTCAGTTGAATTATGCTTGAATATGATCACAAGTTAAAATGATGCATATTTGCAATCTATGAACTTGGCAGCAAAATAAATGCGAGGCTTTTAAACGATGTACAGCTCATGGATTGCCTCCCGCTTGAACTGTTATAGCCATTGCGTAAACTGTACAAGAATATTCATTTGTTGTAATTCTTCAGTCCCTCCCATTCCCAGTACATCCATTGAGTTTTTTCTTTTTACTGTTTGAGAATACTGTTTTGTGGGAATAGTGAAAATTCTGAAACTCGTCAATCTTCGTCAATGTGACACCAAAGTAATACGCGAATAGACTGTAATCCATTCACTGTCCATCTTTCTTGTCTATGATAGCCATTCCAGTTTAAAAAAAATGGTGACTTGTGTTGCAATCGCTGTTGTGAGCCTATTGATTTTTCCATTACAGGTGGTGTAGTGTTTTTTTTGTGTGGTTTGTTTTCGTTTGATAACATCGACGGCCACTGCCCACTCCCTCGCCCCATGGGGAGGTCTCCTTTAATCCAATCCCACAAACACTAAGCGAATTTGACAAGACCATAAAAATGATTTAGCGCTGAATCCGCCACGTGCCCCCACACTTCCAAATCAGATACATCAAATCAATGCAATACGTCTCTGGGCACCTTAGCCTTAAGCGCTTATATTGTGTATAGCGCCATATAGCTGGGGCGTGAGGAAGTTTTCCCACTGCCAATCTGATCCAAAACAAACAGGAGATAACCGCAAATCCTCTTGAAACCCCCGCATGTTTTTTTTCTCCATCGCTACTAACCAAATGGTGCCATGATATATGTTGTTCGGTTGCAGTGATGATGTCCTCATGGCTGTCTGTATTCGAGTCATATTATGCTGGAGTATTGGACCACTGCTCCATCTCGGTCGGGGACCTTACAGGCTGCAGCCCTGACTGTAATGAGGTGGGGTAGGACCGGATATGCTGGAAACCGGCAGACGGCTGCCACTAAATAAACACCTGAACGATCAAAAACCAGGGTAAACACAGCAGCCTTGTCTGAAGCAGTGTTGCCGCCAATGCCTCTGTGATGGGGCTTACACATGCCACACTCTACTCAGCTAACTGAGGAACCCGGGTGCAGAAAGTAGCTAGTTAAAGCTATATGTAACTGTGCTTATTGCGACAATACTGTTTTATGCCATATAAGTTATAAGACACTACTAAAAATAGTAACAATAATAAATAGAAGAAAGGAGGAGACAGTTTAAGACACTGATAAGATTACATTGTAGGGTCATTGCACAGTATACAATTGATGAAGCCACACAGCTCAGCAGTGTCATTCTTAATTAAAAAAACACAAAAAAAAAAGACTGAATACACACTGGTATCTAGATTATTGCCAGATTGGAGTCAAATAATAAATACATAAATAAATCATATTCTTCAATCACGTAAAAAAAAAAAAAAAAAAAAGATCCTTTACATTTTCACTGTGTTTTATGCTAATCTTGACAATGGTCAACAATCATTTATCAAACTCTTGACATTTTTTGACAAAAAAATTGCATATTTCAACAGCCTACTCCATAAGAGCCGATGTAAGCCCCACACTCCTCTGGACCCCAGTCCACTGTACATCTGCATCTCAAAGCCACTAACCACTCCCTCCTTTTGAAGACGGTGAAAGTTCAGGTCTTAGCCACCAGAAAAGAAAGGTTTTGAGAGGGGGAGCTTAAAAGAAGCTATTTTGTGAGGGAAAGAGAATCTTCCTTAAACAGGAATGGGGGCCTGAGACCTAATCTCTCCCCATCTATACACTCCATCCTCAGACCCAGAGAACAATGAGAACAGTAGCAGGGTCATTCAGGGCTGAATAGGGTAAGTTTTAGATAGCTGAAACAGGAGACCATAGATGTTTAAAGTTCAGTTTTCAGTGGGGTTGGGGGGTTCCCCCTCCCTTCAGACAGATATAAGGCATGTCCACCAGTGATTCCACCGGAGATCTGCTCACCAGGAACCGTCATTGAGAAGCGATAACAGCGGACTAAAAAAAAAAAAAACACAATGATTCAAAAAAAAATGAAAAAAAAAAAAAAAACATCCAAAAAAAAAAAACAGTTGACAGATTTAAAAAAAAAAAGTCTTCTTGGCTGTGGAATCAGAAACCTGAAAAAAAGACTGAAAACGATTAACAAAGATTATTTTATTTGTTAACCTACTGAACCAACAATTAAAACTTTCAAAAAACTTTGTGAGTATGTTGAAAAAAAAAAAAAAAACATGGTTTTTAGACAAGACTAGGCCTAGACCAGCTTAAAATTCATGAACAAAACTTTTCAATGCTTAGATTTACACTTTGTCTTTTGCTGGGGATCAAAAAGGGATTATTTCATTTATCTTTCACTTTTCTCTAGCTCGGTGAGTCGAATCGACTTTAGCTTAGCCGACCACTTAAATCTGAACACTTTAAAAATGCTTTATCCCGACTTCGCTTCCGTAACCTAATATTCCAAACAATTGGACATCCATCTCAGTAAACAAGTCAGCTCACCCAGAGAGTGCACTGCATGGCTCCTGTCAATTGTCAGTTCACTGCAGGACTTCTAGATTCCAGAGCTACAATGGATCTTAATATTGCATCATAGGAAGTTGTGTTGGACTTCCTTAAGTACAGGCCTCGTGATGATAACTAAGGCATTTCAGATCATTGGGATATTAATAGAAGCTGTCAAAGCAAATTAAGATTTTGGGCAAGTTTGTCAGATTTTGAGGTAAGGTTGTCGGACTTAGGGTAAGGTTGTCAGATGTGAGGTATGGTAAGATCTCATGATTTGGGGTAAGCTTGTCAGATTTTGGAGTAAGGTTGTTGACTTGGGGTGATCGACAGTTAGATTTAGGGGTAAGGTTGAAGGTTTGTCACATTTTGGGTAAGGTTGTCAGATTTTGGGGAAGGTTGTCAGATTTCCTCTAAAGGTTGTCAGATTTTGGGGTAAGCTTTGTCAGATTTTAGGTAAGGTTGTCAGGTCTGTCATATTTGGGGGTAAGGTTTGTCAGTTTTTTTGGGATAGTGACTGATGGACTTAGGAAGTAAGGTTGTCAGATTTTGGGATTAGGGGTTTAAGGTTACAGATTGGTTAAGTTCTGGGTAAGGTTGACCAGATTTGTGTAATTTTAGCCAGATTTTTGGGGGTATGGTGCTAGATTTTGGGGTCAAGGTTGTCAGGTTTGCTCATATTTTCGGTAAGGGTTGTCAGATTTTGGGGATATGACTGATAAGGATTTGGGGTAAGGTTTGTCAGATTTGGGGTAGGGTTGTAAGGTTGCAGATTCTGGTAAGATTGCCAGATGTTTGGGGAGGTTGTCAGATTTGTGGTTGTAAGTAGACAGATTTGGGGTAAATTTGTCAAATTTGCGAGTAAGGTTGTCCAGATTTTGGGTGTGGTAGACATATATTTTGGGTAGGGCTTGCCAGATTTGTGAGTAAGACTGTCAGATGCCAGGACGGTAGGGTTTGGATAAGGTTAGTATTCTGGTCTCGGTATAAGGTTTTGCAGATTTTGTGGTAATTTGCCAGATTTGGCAGCGTAGGTTGCCAGACCTGACGGGTAGGCGATAGCCAGATTTTGGCTGTGGTAACAGTAAGGTTGCCAGATTTTGGCTAAATTTGTCAGATTGTTAAGGTTTGCTCAAATTCTAATTAGCCAGAGCGCAAGTTACTAATATTGCCAGCAAATATGAGGAGAGTTTGTTTTGAAACAGTAAACACCACTGGTTCGCTTTAAATTCTGTCTAAGTGAAGTTGTTGGTGTTGTGGGTACTTTTTTAAAAGTGTGTACGAAAGAGCAGTGCTGTTTCTTCAGGTGGGCCCTAATTGTGTTGCCCATGATGAAGACATTTGTTAGTCGCTTACTGTTTATAAGCTCTTTATGTATGGACGTGGATGTGCTAGGATTTAACCACTCCACCGTACCTCCCCTGCGGACACGTAGTAATGAGGCGTCACTCATTACGGGTCACTTTGTTGAATCCCCAAGTTCTCCGAGTGTTGTAGAAAAAGATATGCTAAAGGGGGCATAGCTTATAGAACATCACTGTCTGTGCTTGAGAGAGAAAATACCGTAGCTTTATACTATAAAGAGTAAGACATGCAGATAAGATTTGGGTCGAATTCCTAGTATTGTCTAAAGTTATATATTATTGATCTACGAGAGGCTATAAACAGATACTTTGTCAACTGGAAGGTTCCTATCCATGGCCTCATCATAAAACTTCACGGAAATATTGGAAAAGCTCTTCTTGTTTCCGCTTGGGGTGGCTGTGATCGAGTTCACAGCAAAAATAACCTCATTTGTTATGGCTCGTACTATCGGACCTACCGGCTTTATTCACCGGTGGTGTCCATATAGCCCTATAGCGACGCGTAAACTCCAGGATGAACCTCTTGCTGTTTGGCACTCCATCTTGTGAGCCAATCCAATATAGAGACGGCGTCCAGCCAGCAACAGTAGCAGACATGTTTGACACAGGATGTTCCCGCTCACAATTTGGTTTCCGTGGTAGACCCATGCCTATACCTTTTTTAACTACCTTTTTAAACCAAAACCATCCCTTACTTCTTAATGGAATGCGTTACATCTCAACACACAAGAACGCAAGCAGGAACATGGCCATACAAGTTTTATTTAAAAGAGTAGAAAAATAGGGATTTCAATAGATTAGAAATGTTATGGAAGAATGTCATCGTGGTCCAATGTCACATGTTGGTTGTGGGTAACTACTGAAAAGGAAGAAAATTAAATTCTCCTTGTAAAACCCAAAATCACAACAGCAGCACCTCTCAGAGCTTGCACAAAATTGTTGATTTAACCAATCAGAGGCAGGTAGAAAATCAAAACAATGAATAGTGATGGTCAATAAAAAAAGCAGGTGACCAAAATTGACAAGGAGAGATCTCAGCAAGAAGAAAAAAAACAAAACGAAACTCTGTTTTTTAAACTAAGTTGCAACACATCATATTTGTTTTTGTCAGACCGTGGTAAGCCTGCGTCACTCCACAGCATAGCGCATAGGATGGGAGTCATTCAGTGAAGGCATGTAACGGTGTCATCCAGCCAGGGGAGGGGTCCATGCTGGTTTGTTAATAGCCCCAACTAAATGAGTACTTGTTGTCCTCAGATTGTATTCAAACAAAGTACACACTCAGGTTGAACTTGAGTGCCTTTTAAACACAACTGCAATTAACCCACTTGTACTGTTTTTGCACTTTGTTCTGCCCACACTGTATTATTTTGTATTTGTTCTTTTATGGTATTCAAAGTATACTTTAACCTTATTTTAATGTATGCCCCCTTAGTTTATTCTATCCATCCATTTTTTTTTCCATTTATGCGCGGACCGGGTCACAGGGGGCAGCAGTCTTAGCTGGACTCCTCAGACTTCAATCACTATCACCACAGACACGTCCTCCAGCTCCTCCGGTGGGGACCCCCAAGGCACGTTCCCAGTCCCAGCTGAGACACATTAGTCCCTCTAGTGATATCATGGGTCTTCCCGGGGGGGGAAGAGGAATACTGGACAGCTACAAACCATTTTAAATTGATCTATAGTTGCTGTTTTCATGTTTTAAGACATGAGTTCGACACAGTGGACCATTAATTGAAATGCATATACCGGTAGTGCTTAATGAAATGGCCGTTTTAATCAGTAAATATGCTTCTGTTTGATAGGAGTTCAGTGACGTTTATGACAAACGATATTGTGAGTTTATACATTAGATTACATTGGATTAGCTTGTCACGATAATGACTATATCGACTTATCGTCCAATGTATGAAAACTGGGGCAATATATTTTGTGGCTGTATTTGGGGAAGATATCTCTGTAAATTCCTCTCGTCTCAGGTCCCGCATCCATAGCAAAAAAGAAAAATATATAAAATCTGTCAACTGACAAAAACGTTGTAGTGAAGACATTTCACTGCTCATCCAAGAGCACTTCCTCCGCTCTGGTCAGATTACTGGTGACACTTGTCTTATATCTTGAAGAGGAGCTAACTACAACTGAAGACGTAGCCTAGAGTTTCATATATTTTCTGTTGCAGTATATAATTGAGTAAGTTTTTGTGCCATTTTTATGCAGTAATGCCCAATTTGAACAGCAGAGGCGTAGACTAAATAATGTCTGTGGCTAATTACCTGATTCATTTTGCTATTCATCTCATGCAATTTAGGCCTTTTTAAAAATTGGTTGATGGGATTATCCTGCTTTGGTGACAGCGGCATAAAGTAGTTTCAAACTAGTATCGTTTATTGCGTCATTTCTCTAACGATATATCACTTCAAATTTTGTTATCATGACAGATCTACTACGCATTCACGTCGTCTCCATGCTGCTCCTCTCAAACCTGTCCGCAGTGTTCAGACTGAAATTAAAATAAGGATTCGTCACCAGCAGCACTGTGGTCTTTGTTCACAGTCCTCAGGAGAGGCTCAGAACGCAGGTGAGGGTGGCAACTCATTCCACGTGGCACAATTGCCAGGAGCTAAAAGGCACCGAGACTTTAAGTGTCTACTCAGCCTTCTCTCTCTCCGTGTTCGACCCGTGTTTATAAAGCGACTGAGCAGCCCAGTCAAGTGACTTACTGAAAGATTGGGACTTTGAATCCATGGTTGTCTCCCATGTGCTTAGAGTGCACCTCATAATGTGTGCCTGTCTTCAGGCTGGGCCCCAGCGCCAATTAACCTTCTCCATCCTCCCACTGCTGCGTCTACTTAATAATAATGCAATATTTTTGTATATATGCCTGTCCAGAACAATACCACTTCCACCTACTGCACCAGTGCTGTAAATTAAAATGAACATGAAAACTAGCCAGGTCTATATCGAGTCTAGTTCACACAAAGACTGTTACAAAGAAGTGGACAAATCCATAGGATGACGTAACACACTCGGCTCTCAGTCAATGAAGCTCAGCCCAAGGATTAGTGGTTAACAAGGGAGAATTTGCTTGAGACCTCTGGATGCCTTCCTAGGGAGGCGTTCACGGAGCATAGATTCCCACCGGGAGGGAGGCCCTGGGGAAGACCCAAGGACACACATCTGGGGAGGGACTATGTCTCTCGCGGCTGACCTGGGAAAAAAGCTTTGGAGCCCACACAGAGGGAGCTGGGAGGCATTGTCTGCATTAGACTCCTGCCCCCGCAACCCGCGCCACCAGACCCGCATAAACTGAATGAAAATGGATATGGATGGATATTTGGAGCTCTGAGTTTCCATATTGGAATTTTCAATCGCGAGCAGTATCATAGCAAACAAAAGAACGCAATCTGGAACGCGACGAAGCGATGGAAGGTAATGCGCCCCTTCCCACCCTCACCGCTGGTCACCTTTGGCAGCGCCGCAGCGTGTGACTTAGCAATGCTGTCAATCAAACCTGTTGCTATTGCTAGATAACGGGAGTGACCCCTCAGAATCGGGTGCACCTGGTTGTTGTCTTTTATTAATGTTCATATCTTTGAGTTGAGCAAAAGACAATACTGCAAATAAAATACCAGGATCACATAAGAAGGCTAATACGAAACATTGCTAAGACCAAATTGAAACAGGTCTGACAGCACTCAGCAGCTACAGAGAGAGGGGTACTAGTTTTTTTAAATGATAAAGATGAATTGGAGCCTAGAGTCGATGCGAGTCGGAAAAGCGCCAGACCACATGATCACTTCTAGATCAGGAATGCAGCCGCCAACCAAGTTAGCATGTCCATTTATATATGAACAACAGTGTGTGGTGCCACACTAGGCCCACGAGCAGAGCAGGTTGGTCTGGTTTGAGACCATGTAAAATATTAAACTTCCTGCACCAAATAGAAGGCCATTTTGGACACATGGCAAACAAAGCGTTTATTAAAGAGTTTATTGCTAACATTTCTGAAGTCATGCTTGATAGCATATGTTTGTGTTTTCTATCTCCTCTACGGAAATCACCAATTTGAAGAGGGTGAAAGGCTTTGCCCCCTAGAATACTGCAAATGATGGGGGGGGGGGAGGGGGGCTGCAAAAGGATAAATATAATACAGTCTGTAAATTACAACTTGTACATAATGAAGGCTATTGCTGCAAAGGACGTAGACTGTGTATATAATGGACGTAGAGCATGGGGGCTCTTCTGCACTCCATCGACTCTGGCTCCAAACTCTTTCAACTATTGGAAAAACTGTATAGCCCTCTCTGCTAACTGCTGACTGTCAGGCTAGCTCATCATTTAGTTTTTTTTTTTTATTTAACCCGCTTACTACCTGATCCTGGAGTATTTCTATATATAACCATAATAATGGGTTGGCTCCCATTACACGTAGCAACAACAGGTTGTGAATTGACAGCGTTGCTGATAGCCCGCCCCGCTCCATGCTAAACCAGTACTGTGCAGGTCTGAGAAAGGTGTTACCTTCAACAGTCTTGCTCCAGATTGGTTCTTGGTGCTGCTGTGATGCCTTCACGGTTGGAACTCGGCTCCAAATTCACCCCTATAAACTGCTCTAGCTCATCTCCATGAGCTTCATTAGTCTGGAGCTGAACACTCATGGGTGGCATCAAACTCCTTAGTCCACTTGGTCACACAGTCTATATGTTTTTACTTTTGCTCTTTTCTATATTTCTAAAAGACCACCATGGGAGTTTGAAACAGTGGATCTAGTGTGCTTCGTGTCAAAATGAAAGTAATGGCTCGTTATTGCATCTACACAAAAGGGTATAGAGGGGGAATGAACTACACTGGGGGGGAACGAGGCGGAGTTCTGTGTAGAGCCATTCAATGGACAAAAAAGTAGGAGAAAGGTGTGCTTAGTTCTTTAGATGATAGCTAGCTCCTCAATGCCAGATAAAATATCAGGCGGGCCACCAGTAAGTGTTCCACAGTAATCTGACACTGAGAACTGAAGAAGGCCTCACTCCTACAACTTTTAGATCAGTATGACAGATTTGATTTGTCTTGATACTATAAAACTTAGGGGACCAAAAACCATATTGAATGTTTGGCCTCAAAAGTGTCACGGACCCCCACAACACATGATGAACGTCATCTTGTGTTTTGGGAATTGACATAAACTACGATCGTAAGATAATATGAACATGTAACATTCAATAACCCTGACTGTTCACAACCAATGTGTTTTTGTTTTTTTGTCGATCAGTGTAAAAAGCCCAGGTTTCTCATTGAAGTGTGGCGACTATTACGTGATTGTGCTTAGGAGCGTATTGTTTTCACTCTATATGGTGTTACTGTTGAAAAATAAGCATAAACCCACCATTGGTGTTAAACGTTACACGAGGGGAGTTATCCAGGAACAGGAAAGTCCAATGATGTTCCCCTGTTATGAAGAGTCTCCAAAACAGACCTCTCACAATCTGAGCTTCTAAAAGCAAAAGCAAGCAAAGTGCTGAAAGGACTGTTGTAAGGCTGGGAGAATGGTAGAAGGACAACACACATGACTTTTGGTGCCTCACAAAAGGAATCTGTATCTATTACGACACTCTGCCATGCTCCAAAGAGCCAATGCAGAGCAGATGTGAGCACACCCTGAGATTCAGACAAAAAAACCTACAATCTATAGCGCCTACCTACTCCCATCAGGGGAAATGCAGTGCTTTAAGTTACAGTGAGATTGAAAGTGTAAATAATTACATTCATTTAACCATAAACCCATTTAGAAATGCTGCGGGGGTTAATAAAATAGAACCAAGTATTTTTGTTCCCAAGAAAACACCAGACGCGGAAGGGTGCCATTATGTGACAACTTACAAAGCATGTTTGACTAAACATCTCATTTTGTATCCGCCAAGGATTGAATAATATACAAACAATTTTTACTACAGCCTAGATGGGGCTATGATTTTTGTTGCAAATTGGTTACTCGATATAAGAGAGAGAGGAGAGCTAGAGGGGTTCATAAAAAAAGAGCTTGGTTGTAGCCCTAACCTAGAGTTTTGTCGAAATTCTGCTGCCTATGAATTGGCAGCGCTGAGAACAGATGCTGCGTGTGAGATTGGGAGAACAAAAGGATAATTTGGCCCTGTGCTCATGCAAGGGACAAAAATGATGCTGGGAATTGTAAAAGAAAAAAGAGGCTTGCCCCTTTGATTTGTCAATTCAGAAGGTGAATAAATCCCAGCCTATTACATATCGAGGTTTTATTTTGGCCATTAGCATGAAGAGCTGGCGTTTCTCACACAGCAGAGGCACAATAAGACACCATTTCACCCTGGCATGTCCTCCAGAGAAGGCGTTACTTACCAGCGATTACATAATCACCACTTGTTTGCATCTGTTCGAGCTTGATCTGCCTCCACAAACCTGGTTCAAAATCAATGGCCACTTTCAATAGTAATGTTAAAGACAGAGCCCTATCGTGCTTGTGCCTGCTATATCATTATAATCTGCGACACCCGTGGATCATTTATGTTTTATGATTTGTAAATCACAATATTGATCTAAAATCTAAAAACTGCCAGTGTCCAAATGGAAGCTGACGTCGCTGTAAACTACTCATCAGAACAAAGAGCCGTTGTAGCTGTTGGATCGTCCTACGGATGGCTGCAAGCTAGTGTGGATTTTTTGGTTTTTTTTTCCATTTGTACCAAAATGACCATACAATGCTGAGAAAATACCTACAAGTAGTTCAGAGTGAAGTAAGTACAGACTAGTGGCCGTAGATGGTAGCTGGTGCGGTGAAATTGGGATGATCGGCAATATGGTGTGCAAAAATAAGCAATTAAAGATTATTCAAACATGCATGGATCAATCCAAAAACAATGAGAGGGGAAATGAGAAGGGAAAAAAACTACAACAATGTTTCAAAGGGCTGAAACCAGGGCTTTAGGTAGCTGTGGGTGGAAGGTAACAAGTAGAGAAGTGGAAAAGTACTGTACTTCAGTACAGAAAATTTAAATGCAGTGGATACTTTTTACTTGTTACTTCACTACATTGGATTGAGCAGTGTCTGTAAAGTGTACAGTGGTACTGAAGGGTAGAAAGGACTTTTCATATGATTTTGAGGGTTTTTTTTTGTTTGTTTTGTAGTAATGTTTGTAGTTACTACTACAACTGAACTGATTAAAGTTTTCGAGTTCAAACTTCGGCTTTGGAGCAAACAAAAATAAATATACAAAATTCATCAGAAAAAAAATGAAAACAATATTCATATATTGTTACTGTTGACCAAAATATGCATTTTTTATTTATTATTATTATTATTAATATTATTATTATTATCAATATCACTACATTTAGCCACTTTAACAAATCAACACTTGTGCCGAAATATTTTTAAACAGGTACTTTTAATACTTTTACTTTAGATATTTTCATGTGATACTTTTACTTAAGTAACTTTTCAGCTCTGTATTTGTAACTTGAATAACAAAATTGAGTACTTCATCCACCACAGTTTAATAGTATAATTCTCAAAAACATATATTCATTTTATTTGATCGTAGTAACTTTTTTTATCCATTCACAATGTCACAATCAAGGGCAACGTTTTTTTGGTCAGAATTCCCAATTTCCCCCCCATTTTTTTCTTGTACAATTCTTACACATTGTATTTGCTCATCCTTTTTTTCATTCTCAGGCATTCCAGGCCTCACGACCGGTGTTGATTACGTCTTGTGCCTTTCTTTTTTGCCATCAAATTGCAGGTGGATTAAAAAATGAAATCTTGTCTTGTAAAGTGCATAAACGCTGGTCTATTGTGGTTGGTTTGCTGCTCATTCGGCTAATCCCTGGTTGACAGCTCCAACTCACAAAAGACCGCACGCGTGTGGGTCTCGCCTCTCCCTGGAACAAAAAGACTTCAGTTTACCACACACACACACATTACCTGGGATAAATGCAAATTACAGAAGCAGATAATGCCGAGACTTCCAGACGCTGCTCTGTTAGAGCCACCCATGGACACTTAACTGGAACAGAGGTCCATTTGTGCAGCAGATGTGCTACGTCTAAAACAGGCTTCACAAACTTTTCTCTGCACTCATGTTTAGTATCACTTTTAGGTTCACCCGCGCGCACCGGTATCCTGATATTATGAGGAACATATATAGACAAAACACACACAGCTTTGCGGAGTATTAGGTCTATCATCATAAGCTAAAAATGGGCGTAAGCTGTGTTGTTAACATCAGTGTGTTGGAACGGAGTGAGTGGGAAGGGCTACAGTTATTTTAATAGAATCATTTTTCCATACCGAGGTTTAGTTTGTGGTCACATGATGTTGTTGTGAGGTGTCTGGTCAGCTGACGCAATCTTCCTACCGGTGGATGCTAGGACGACAGCGCCCTCTGCAGTCCGACTTCTTCAGGCACAGTATCCACATCGAAAGTTCGAGCGGAAAAGTCCATCCGTTCCCGGTTTAAGGTCCCCTAGTGGTTCAACGTATTGTCGTCCTTCCTCCACCAGATGGAAGACACCGTCAAAACCTGTTTAAGCGGGACTGGACACGTCACAGCAACATCACATGACCCACTCTGAGTAGAGGAGCGCTAGTGAGCTGTCGAAACTGTCAGGTATGAAAACAAGCTAAACCTTGGTCTACAAAAAAGAATCTATTAAAATAAATTAAGAGAAGACCAGGTGAACCTCACTGGACTAAGGCACTCTACAGTTACTGAAAACATGTTCTTTATGTATGGTTCAAAATGGCTGACAGTTTAGACTAAAATATAAACAAAAATATTAAAGAAGAAATATTGTGTAGTTCAGGTTTTTACATTTTGAACAATTAGAAATACACAGAAGTGGGTGGAGAAGGGGGGGGAAACTGTTCTGTGCACTGAAGCCTCAAATGCAGGACTAAATGATCACTCAAACATGCATTTATGAACTTAATTTAACATAATTTCTCCATTTTAAACTAACACACTATTATTAGGCCTGCACTCATGTTGTTTGCAAAGTCCGCTGCACCCATCTGTAATAATTTAAATATAACACAAATATATAGTCAGAAAGCTGCATATCCTTGGTTCTCTTGAGGTTCACACAGAACCTGGAACAGTTTGATTAGATATTTTTATTCTTTTGGAGGCCTCGAATTCTCGATGGCACAAAACTTCTGCATCCTCACAAACTCACACAAACATCCGCCCACTCCATGGAGTATTGACCAATTAAAAATCATTCTGCATCAGGCTGTTCATATTCATTAACACATCAGTTGGAAACAGCTCAGCTTCCCACTGACACCTCACACAGACTGCTTTGGAGAGGCACGGCAAGAGCAGCCATAAATTCAAGACACAAGTATGAGTGTTTTGTTGAGGAATTGTGTAAAAATAAGTAAATAAATAAAAGTATTGTGGCGTTGTGTAAGTACTAGTAATATAGAGTTGGATCTGCAAGGAGAGAAGGCAAGTATATAAGGAGCTGTGTTTGGCCACATTTTAAAAGTGGCCTGATGGAGAGACATTAACCGTGACCCCTGCTTCACATCGGCTCGTCATGCCTCACTAGACTCCAGACTGAGTCACTTTCAGTCTCCTTGATATTTCAACAGTAGAGAGTGACAACTACAGAGTAATGCAGTACACAGTATCTATTAAAGCTGATTTATCAACATTAAGGTTTATTGAATTTGAAATTACAGCTTCCAAAATTACACTACTTTGGCACTTAAGTGAGACTTCAGAATACACTGGTGTTTGTGTCTTGTGTGAATACTGTTACAACAATGAGGTGAAACTTGTTTTCTCTGTAAGAATGTGAAACATTCATTCTTTTTAAGATGGACCCTGACACTGGAATCTGCTACTTCAGGAACATGATACAGGTATCCATTTCAAGTTAAAAAAGTGGTCTGTGATACATCTTTAAGTGACTACAAGCATCTGTTAGCGACATATTTACCTCTCTAAAAACGGTTAACTGTCATGTCTATTTATTGACCTTGTTATGGACAGTATGCAAATTTAGTTTAAGTCCTTTCAGGCCCAGTCTTCTATAGATAGCAACCTTCCTTGGCCGTATAAGTTACTGGGATGCCCCCTTGTACTGGACATAGACTCAACTGGGACAACCATACTCAACTCGACACAACTCCACTCTCTCACTTACACACCCACACACACACTCAACACCACACACACACCACACACACACACACACCACACACACCCACATCACACACACACACACACACACACCACACACTCAAAACCAACCGACACACACACGACCAAACACCACACAATACACTCCTAACACTCAAACACCAACACACACCCACACCACACCACACACACGCCTGTCCATGTGGCGGCTGGTGCCTACTGGTCATTCTAAATGGAAGTGAGATAACTTCTTTCACCTCTCTACCTGGTCGGCAGTCTCTTCCTTTCACCGTACAAAACTATATAAAGGATTGGACTACGTAAGGTGAGCGTGGACGTCCCCACGTAGGTCGTTCGAGGGCCTTCCAGTCGAAATATGAACACCTGAGGCTAGCAGTTTGATAGCGCTGCGTAACTCTGAAGGGTGATTCCAATTATAAAGTATCACAGAACCAACAGCAACACAAAGAGCCAATCCAGAGCAGGCTGATGATGAGGTGTTTCGTCAATCAAACCTGTTGCTAACGCTCGGATTTTGAGGAAAGCACACTGATTTGTCTGTCGTTATTAATGTCATATTTTAATTTATGGAAAATAGCAGAAAAAAACAACAACAATACAAACATTCTAAGACAAAATGACGAGCAAGCTGAGAGCAGCAGTTAGAACATACATGTCAAACTCAGGCCCGCAGGCCAAATTTGGCCCTTGACATCAATATATTGAGCGCCCGAGAGATAATACCAAATATGTATTAGAGCTGGTCCGCGCCGGCCGTCATGGTGCCAGGAGAAGCATTCACCTCTAATAGCTAATAAGTACATAAATGCTTTGGAGATGTGTTGGTGCCTGCCCTCACCACTTCTGTTGACTCTTGTGTTGCATTGCTTCCAGTCGCCTACGCTCAAATTTAAACCACCCCTTCTGATGAAAAACATGCAGAATGTTATTGACAATTTCTCTCATATAAGTTAGTATTTTGGCGTTTGGCCGTGACTTAGTTTTTAATTTATGGGTCCTCTGGGGTGATTTGACTTGACACCCCTGAGTTCGAGAGACTGGAGGGGCGACAGTTTCTAAGTGAATGTGAAATTGGCGCCAGTGCGATGAGTTGGAATTGTGCCCACTGATCATTTCCTATTTTCTGGAATGCGTTTTTCGCAGCTAGCGGGTTAGCTATGTCCATTTATATACAGTCCATGGGCATGTACCTATGATTTTCTTCACTTTATTAGTCCACTGACAGTTTTACAAAACTCAAGTTGATTCAGAACATTCCAT
>JAIEZT010001160.1:0-18198 GCA_019594935.1 Periophthalmus modestus | reverse complement strand
GTTCTGTGATGGTGGTGAGTGTGTTATGTTGTGTGTGTTGAGTGTGATGGGTGTGTTCTGTTGGTGTTTTATGTTGTGTGTGTTTGTGGTGTTGAGTGTGTACTGTTGAGTGTGTTCTGTTTGTGTGTGGTCTGTGTGTGTTTCTGTTGTGTGTTGAGTGTGTTCTTTGAGTGTGTTCTGTTGAGTGTGTTCTGTGTGTGTGTGTGTTCTGTTGTGTTTTGATTTGTCTGTTTGTGTGTGTTGAGTGTGTTCTGTTGTGTGTTTTGTTGTTTCTGTGTGTGTTCTGTTGTGTGTTTTTGAGTGTGTTTCTGTTGTGTGTGTTCTGTTGTGTGTTGATGTGTTTCTGTTTGTGTGTTGAGTGTGTTTTCTGTATGTGTGTTGAGTGTGTTCTGTTGTGTTGGTGTGTGTTCTTTTGTGTGTTCTGTTGTGTTGTTCCGGTTGTGGTGTTGGTGTGTGTTCCCTGTTGAGTGTGTTCTGTTGTGTGTTGAGTGTGTTATGTTGTGTGTTGAGTGTGTTCTGTTGTGTGTGTTGAGTGTGTTCTGTTGTGTGTGTTGAGTGTGGTTTCTGTTGTGTGTCTGTTGTGTGTGTTGTAGTGTGTTCTGTTGTGTGTTCTGTTGTGGTTTATGTTGTGTGTTGAGTGTGTTCTGTTGTGGTGGTTTCTGTTGGGTGTTGAGTGTGTTTCTGTTGTGTGTTAGTGTGTTCTTGTTGTGTGTTGAGTGTTGTTCTGTGTGTTTGTTGTGTGTGTTTTCTGTGTGTGTGAGTGGTGTTCTGTTGTGTGTTTCTGTTGGTGTGTTGTGAGTGTTCTGTTTGTGTGTTGTGAGTGTTCTGTTGTGGTGTTGTGTGTGTTCTGTTGTGTGTTGAGTGTGTTCTGTGTGTGTTGAGTGTGTTCTGTTGTGTGTGGTTCTGTGAGTGTGTTCTGTTGAGTGTTGTGTGTGTTCTGTTGTGTGTGTTTCTGTGTTCTGTTGTGTGTTGTGAGTGTTCTCTTGTGGTGTTTTGTTGTGTGTTGTGTGTGTTCTGTTGGTGTGGTGTGAGTGTTCTCTTGTGGCGTGTTCTGTTGTGTGTTGTGTGTGTTCTGTTGTGTGTTGTGAGTGTTCTCTGGTGTGGTGTTCTGTTGTGCGTCTGTGTCGTGCTCTCCTCACTCTGGTCGAGGATGAAGGCGACGTTTGGCTCTGGGCGACCTCGTAGCCCTCGTTCGGCGAGGAGCAGATACTGGACGAGCGCCGCGTCCGGTGTGTCCCTCCTTAAAGCTGCGTACGCCGACATGGTCGGCGCTCGGACCAGCGGGGCCGCGCTCGCACACGTTCTTAAACAAACTACACACAAACGCACAAACAACATGTCAGACTGACAAACAATCCGGGTCTAAAACCACGGACCCGCTCCGGGTCTAAACCCGGACCGGTCCGGGTCGGTCTAAACCAAGATTACACCATGTGCACAGTAAAAACATTAAAATCATTCTGACTCTCGCTGCAGGACCCCGACCCGCCGCCAAAGGAACGGAGCCACAGTTTGGAGAAACGCTGATGTAAACGGCGGTTTACCTCCACCGCCGTGTGGCACGCCAGCGCTCACTGCACTCCGGTCCCCTGTGCGTGCATCTGTGCCAGGTTATAAAACGCCAACGTGTGCCCCGGCACTGAGACGCCAGGTTAAAGAACTTCAGAGCCTGTTTTATAATCCCTCTCACTCCGATGCCATCTGCAGGACAGGAGGGGAACAGCCAGCAGCACACAGTTAAACTCAGAGCAGAGACAGAGCTCCACACACAGGACAGGAGGGGAACAGCAGCACACAGAGTCAGAGCTTCCACACACAGGACAGGAGGGGAAACAGCAGCACACACAGACCAGAGCTCCACACACAGGACAGGAGGGGAACAGCAGCACACAGAGTCAGAGCTCCACACACAGGACTAGGAGGGGAACAAGCAAAGCACAGAGGTCAGAGCTCCACACGGACAGGACAGGAGGGGGAACAATGCAGCACACAGACTCAGAGTGCCACACACACAGGACCAGGAGGGACAGCAGCACACAGACTCACGAGCTCACACACAGGGACTAGGAGGGGAAACAGCAGCACATCAGAGTCAGAGCTTCCACACACAGGACAGGAGGGGACAGCAGCACACCACAGAGGTCAGAGCTCCACACACAGGACAAGGAGGGAACAGCAGCACACAGACTCAGAGTGGCCACACACAGGACAGGAGGGGAACAGCAGCACACAGACTCAGAGCTCCACACACAGGACAGGAGGGTAACAGCAGCACACAGACTCAGAGCTCCACACACAGGCAGGGAGGGGAACAGCAGGCACACAGACCTCAGAGTGGAGAGGCGCGGGGCACAGACGCTCACTGTAGTACATGGTCCCGAGCTGCAAGCTGTCCATCCACCCAGCCCTGCTCCGCCGCCTTCCTGGAAGTAACTTCAGAGAAGCCAGCTCATAGTTCTCTGACAAACACACATTATGTTTGATTTATTTGTGTCAGCATTAAAATACCTGCTTTTATATTCCTGTTTTAATATGTACTTTAATATGTAGTGTAGTCTCCTTTAATATGAAATTGCATGCGCTCACAAACCAATGAGAATATTGTTTTAAATTGTTTTATATTATTGACTATGTAACTTCCACTGTGTAATTTTTATTGTTTTGTCAGGGACTGCAGATGGAAAATTAGCTGTTTAGCTATAATCTGGTGCAGATCATCATCTGGTTTTAATGAAGCATAAGTCTCTGTACATTGTCTCCTTCAATAAAGACTAAACTAACTAAACTAAACTAATTTTAAAAATGTGTTTTACACATCCAGGCAAACCACTGTTTCATTTCAAGACCCGTCAGAGCCTGTGCACATTTGAGCACTGGACCTGTCAGTATCGAATACTTTAAAAATGTATTTTAGAGGTACATGGTCCAGTTCAGAGTACTCGTTCTGAGCACTCTAATACTTTTGCACAGAGTTACATTATATTATAAAGAGGGGGGAAAAGGATTTTAAAAAAACTGTTGGTTTAAACTGACTAAAATCACAACGTGTCTGTGCCCCGTGTTAGAAAGTCTAAATGTGTGATCAAAAACTTCATGTGTCTCTTTGTGATTTAGTAAAAAGTAACTGTACTAAATGAGTAATTCAGAGGGGTAGATATGTCTCAGTACATGTTCTCAACACCGCCCCCTTTGGACAAAAGTGTTTCAGAGCTTCAGGTGTTTTGAGTGATGGAGTTAAAAACACATCTAGAAGCTTGAAGGAAACAGGAGTTTGTGTTTTACAGGACCTACAAATGATTGATCCCTGATTGGAGCCGCAGCCCTCAGACCACCATAAAAACAGAAAAAAAATATAGCTCTTGTGTGTGTTCTGATCTACCGTCGTCATGCAGGTGGCGATATTTATGAACATTCTCTTAAGTCCAAATGCAAACCTCATTATTTTATTTAGAGTTAAATATTTCCTTAGTGTTGGACATTCAGCCTAAAACTCACCACTGGAACACCTCGGCCGTAAAGATACGCCATCCCCAGACCGCTCTGCCCCACCGGGTTCCCTGAGGAGAGAGACAGGCAAAAAGAGAGACAGTCACAGAGAGACTGAGACAGACACAGAGAGAGAGAGACAGGCAGTCACAGAGAGAGAGACAGAACAGTCAAAAAGGAGAGAGGAAAGGCGCAGAGAGAGACAGTCATCAGAGAGAGAGGACAGGCAGTCAAAAAGAGAGACAGGTACAGGCACAGAGGACAGTCACAGGAGAGAGAGACAGACAGTCACAGAGGGAGAGAGACAGACCAGTCACAGAGAGCTGACACAGTCACAGAGAGAGACAGGCAGTCAAAAAGAGAGACAGGCGCACGCAGAGAGAGACACAGTCACAGAGCGAGAGAGACAGACAGTCACAGAGAGAGAGACAGACCAGTCACAAATTGAGAGAGAGAGACAGACAGTCACAGAGAGAGAGACAGGCAGTCACATGAGAGAGAGACAGGCAGAGAATCAAAAAGAGAGAACGGCGCAGAGAGAGAACACAGTCACAGAGAGAGAGGACAGTGGACAGTCACAGAGAGAGAAACACAGTCCACAGAGAGACAGACAGTCACAGCGAGAGAGAGACAGACAGTCACAGAGAGAGAGACAGGCAGTCAAAAAAGAGAGAGCAGACAGGCACAGAAGAGACAGACAGAGAGACAGACAGTCACAGAGAGAGAGATAGACCAGTCACAGAGAGTACAGACAGACAGTCACAGAGAGACAGACAGACACAGAGTAGAGACAGACAGTCACAGAGAGACAGGACAGACACAGAGAGACAGACAGACAGACAGACACAGAGAGACAGGGACAGACACAGAGAGACAGACAGTTCACGAGACCAAGAGACACGATAGACCAGAGAGACAGACAGCTCACAGAGAGACGACAGACAGACACAGAGAGACAGACAGACACAGAGAGACAGACAGACACAGAAGTGAGACAGACAGTCACAGAGAGACAGACAGACATCAGAGAGACAGACAGAGGGGGGTTTACTTCACTTGAGTGTCAATGTACCAGGTCTGAGGCCTTTTTAAAATACTGCAACGCGTCTCATTGTTCTGAGGGATGTATTCTATTGCCCTCGGAGTACAGTTCATCTGTAAAAGACACACAGATCAGGAATATCTGTAAAAGAAACAGAACAGAAACATCTGTAAAAGAACAACACAACATCGTTCTGTTGTTAAGAACAGAAACAGAACATCTGCTAAAGAACAGAACAACATCAGAACATACTGTAAAAAGAACAACAGAACATCTGAAAAGAACCAACATCTTGTAAAGAACAACAGAACATCTGTAAAAGAACAACAGATATCTGTAAAAGAACAAACAGAACATCTGTAAAAAGAACAACAGAACATTACTGTAAAAGAGACAACAGAACCATCGTAAAAGAACAGAACATCTGTAAAAGAACAGAACATCTGTAAAAGAAACAACAGAACAATCTGTAAAAGAACAAAAGGCAGAACATCTGTAAAAAGAACACAACATCTGTTAAAAGAACACCAACATCTGTAAAAGAACAACAGAACATCTGTAAAAGAACAGAAACTAACATCTGTAAAAGAACAACAGAACATCTGTAACAGAAACAGAACATCTGTAAAAGAACAACAGAACATCGCTGGAAAAGAACAACCAGACAGAACATCTCGTAAAAGAACAACAAATATCTGTAAAAGAACAACAACATCTGTAAAAGAACAACATGGTGGGGGGGCAACAGGACATCTGTAAAAGAACAACAGAACATCTGTAAAAGAACACAGGACATCTGTAAAAGAACAACAGAACATCTGTAAAAGAACACAAATCTGTAAAAGAAACACACTCAATCTGTAAAAGAACAACAGAATGACATCGGAAAAGACCACAACATCTGTAAAAGAACAACAGAACATCTGTAAAAGAACAGAACAGAACATCTGTAAAAAGAAACAGACCATCTGTAAAGAACAACAGACACATCTGTAAAAGAACAAACAGAACATCTGTAAAAGAACACACAACATCTGTAAAAGAACACAACATCTGTAAACCAAAAAATCCCGATGTATCCTCACATTTAATCAGGTTCAGTAAAACATAAAAGTTTTAGAGGAAGTAAAAAAGATGAATGAACAAAACACTTACAGCTCTCAAACCTGAATTAAAACATATTAGTGTCATAGTCTGAACTAAAAAAAACAGGTTGGTCATAATCTGAATTTAAACATGTCTGTGTCATAATCTGAACTAAAACATATTTGTGTCATAATCTGAATTAAACACGTGTCATAATCTGAATTCAAAACATGTGTCATAATCTGAACTAAAACATGTTGTGTCATAATCTGAATTAAAACATGTTGTGTCATAATCTGAACTAAAACATATTGTGTCATAATCTGAACTAAAACATATTTTGTGTTTTAATCTGAACTAAAAACAGTTTGTGTCATAATCTGAATTAAAACGTGTGTCATACAGCTGAATTAAAACATGTCTGTGTCATAATCTGAACTAAAAACATGTTTGTGTCATAATATGAACTAAAACAGGTTGTGTCATAATCTGAATTAAAACATATTGTGTCATAATGGAACTACAAACATGTGTGGTGTCAAATCTGAACAAAAACATGTTGTGTCATAATCTGAACTAAAACATTATTTTGTGTCATAATCTGAACTAAAACATGTTTGTGTAAAATCTGAATTAAAACGTGTCATAATCTTAACTAAAACATGTTTGTGTCATAATCTGAACTAAAACGTGTGGTCATAATTTGAACTAAACCATGTTGTGTCATAATGCTGAACTAAAACATGTTTGTGTCATAATCTGAACTAAAAACATGTTTGTGTCATAATCTGAACTAAAACAGGTTTGTGTCATAATCTGAACTAAAACTATTGTGTCATAATCTGAACTAAAACATGTTTGTGTCATAATCTGAATTAAAACGTGTGTCATAATCTGAATTAAAAAAATGTCTGTGTCATAATCTGAACTAAAAACATGTTTGTGTCATAATAGTGAACTAAAACATGTCGTGTCATAATCTGAACTAAACTAACAAGTGTCCATAATCTGAATTAAAAACATATTTGTGTCATAATCTGAACTAAAACATGTTTGTGTGTCATAATCTGAACTAAAACATGTTGTGTCATAATCTGAACTAAAACTACTTGTGTCATACATGAAACTAAAACATGTTGTGTCATAATCTGAATTAAAAACGTGTGTCATAATCTGAACTAAAACATGTTGTGTCATAATCTGAATTAAAACATGTTTGTGTCATAATCTGAACTAACAAAACATGTTTGTGTGTCATAATCTGAACTAAAACATGTGTCATAATCTGAATTAAAAACATGTTTTGTGTCATAATCTGAACTAAAAACAGTTTGTGTCATAATCTGAAACTAAAACATGTTTTGTGTCATAATCTGAACTAAAACATGTGTCATAATCTGAGATTAAAACATGTTTGTGTCATAATCTGAACTCAAACATGTTTGTGTCATAACTCTGAACTAAAAACGCTGTTGTGTCATAATCTGAATTAAAACATGTTGTGTCATAATCTGAATTAAAACATGTTTGTGTCAGAATCGAAACTAAAACATGTTGTGTCATAATCTGAACTAAAACCATATTGTGTCATAATCTGAACTAAAAACATGTTTGTGTCATAATCTGAATTAAAACGTGTGTCATAATCTGACTAAAAATGTTTGTGTCATAATCTGAATTAAACGTGTGTCATAATCTGAACTCAAAAACAGGTCTGTGTCATAATCTGAACTAAAACATCGTGGTGTGTCATAATCTGAATTAAAAATTATATTGGTGTCATAAATCTGAAACTAAAACATGTTATGTGTCATAATCTGAATTAAAACGTGTGGCATAACTGACTTAAAACAGTTTTGTGTCATAATCTGAACTAAAACATGTTTGTGTCATAAACATAATCTGAACTAAAACATGAGTTGTGTCATAATCTGAAAACTAAAACATATGTGCTGTCATAATCTGAACTAAAACATGTTTGTGTCATATTTTCCGAATTAAATCGGTGTTCATAATCTGAACTAAAAACAGGTTTGTGTCATAATCTGAATTAAAAACGTGTCATAATCTGAACTAAAACATGTTTGTGTCATAATCTGAAACTAAAACATGTTTGTGTCATAATCTGAACTAAAACATGTTGTGTCATAATCTGAATTAAAACATGTTTGTGTCATAATTGTATCCAACTAACACCATGTTTGTGTCATAATCTGAACTAAAACATGTTTGTGTCATAATTGAACTAAAAAACATGTGTCATAATCTGAATTAAAACATGTTTGTGTTTTGTGGATAATCTGAACTAAAAACATGTTTGTGTCATAATCTGAATTAAAACATGTTTGTGTCATAATCTGAACTAAAACATGTTTGTGTCATAAATCTGAATTAAAAACATGTTGTGTCATAATCTGAACTAAAACGTGTGTCATAATCTGAACTAAAACATGTTTGTGTTCATAATCTGAACTAAAACATGTTTGTGTCATAATCTGCACTAAAACATGTTTGTGTCATAATCTGAATTAAAACATGTTTGTGTCATAATCTGAACTAAAACATGTTTGTGTTCATAATCTGAACTAAAACATGTGTCATAAATCTGAATTAAAAACATGTTTGTGTCATAATCTGAAACTAAAACATGTTTGTGTCATAATCTGAACTAAAACAGTTGTGTCATAATCTGAATTAAAACATGTTGTGTCATAAATCTGAACTTTTCATGGAGTTAAAGAAGTTTTCACATCACATAAACAGACAAATTATTTCATGACGGTAAAGTCTCACCTTCCCGAGAAAGGCCATGGCGTGAGTGTTTCGGCATTAGCAGCTTGAGTGAAATAGTCAAAACGCCCTCTGGTGGTCAAAAGGTAAATATATTATAAAACTCAGGTTTAGTTTAAAATCAATCTATTTATTTGTACATTTAAAAGAACCATGTGTTTTTGTTTCATTCTCACGGCGTTTAACACAAACCTGCAGATTTAGTTCTTCTCTCAAACTGAAAAACACACTCTTTTCCACCTTGTGATGTCATCATGTGGTGATTCAGGGAAGTGCTCCAACTGTGTTTATAAACTCCACCTTCACTAGAATCATTTGGATCATATTCCAGCCCTGGATTTCTCCATCTCGACTGAACTAAAGGTAAAAGGAGCTGTTCACTGAAAACTACCACTTTGACTGACATCACAAGGTGGAGCTGAGCATTATGATCTTGTAGATGTGACAGACTCATAATAAAGGTGACTCAAACACGACTCCAGGTCTGAGGAGCTCACAGGGTCAGTCTGTGACTCACCTGGTGGTTCTGCTCCACCCCCCTCGTCCTCCGTGAAGGTGGAGCTGACCCAGCCCAACCTACAGGAGGAACACAGGTCAAAGGTCACAGTTTACTGACAGCGTTTTTCCCCCTTCAACGTTCAAAGTGCTTTACAACAAGGAACCAACTCACACATATACACACAGATACAGATACACACAAACACACACGTACACACAGATACACACAAAACACACAACAGATACACACAACACAATACATATACATACATACACTCTCACACATACACACAGATACACTCACACACACGCCACTAATATATAATATATATATATATTAGTGTGTTGTGTGAGTGTATCTGTGTGTATGTGTGAGAGTGTATGTTCTGTATATGATGGGTTGTGTGTATATGTGTGTGTTTGTGTGTATCTGTGTGTACGTGTTGTGTTTGTGTGTATCTGTATCTGTGCTGTATATGTGTGAAGTGGTTCCTTGTGTAAAGCACTTTGAACGTTGAAGGTGGAAAAAAAACGCTGTATTAAACTGTGACCTTTGACCTGGTTTCTCCTGTAGGTTGGGCTGGTCAGCTCCACCTTCACGGAGGACGAGGGGTGGGAGCAGAACCACCAGGTGAGTCACAGGACTGACCCTGTGAGCTCCTCAGACCTGGAGTCGTGTTGAGTCACACTTTATTATGAGTCTGTAACAATCTACAAAGATCAGAATGCTACAGCTCCACTTGTGATGTCATCAAGTGTAGTTTTCAAGTGACCAGCTCCTTTTACCTTTAGTTCAGTCGAGATGGAGAAAATCCAGGGCTGGAATGATCCAAAATGATTCTAGTGAGAAGGTGGAGTTTATAACACATTGGAGCACTTCCTGAATCACCACATGATGACATCACAAGGTGGAAAAGAGTGTTTTCAGTTTGAGAGAAGAAACTAAAATCTGCAGGGTTTGTGTTAAACACGTGAGAATGAAACAAAAACACATGGGGTCTTTTAAATGTACAAATAAATAGATTGAATTTAACTAAACCTGAGTTTTAATATTATTTACCTTTTACCACCAGAGGGAGTTTGACTATTTCACTCAAGCTGCTAATGCCGGAAACACTCACGCCATGGCCTTTCTCGGGAAGGTGAGACTTTACTCGTCATGAATATATATTTGTCTGTTTATGTGATGTGAATACTTCTTTAACTCCATGAAAAGTTCAGATTATGACACAACATGTTTTAATTCAGATTATGACACAACATGTTTTAGTTCAGATTATGACACAAACATGTTTTTAGTTCAGATTATGACACAAAAAAACATGTTTAATTCAGATTATGAACATGTTTTAGTTCAGATTATGACACAAACATGTTTTAGTTCAGATTATGACACAAACATGTTTTAATTCAGATTATGACACAAACATTTTTAGTTTCAGATTATGACACAAACATGTTTTAGTAGTCAATTATGACACAAACATGTTTTAGTTCGATTATGACACACGTTTTAGTTCAGATTATGACACAACATGTTTTAATTCAGATTATGGACACAAAAACATGTTTTAGTTCAGATTATGACACAAACATGTTTTAATTCAGATTATGACACAAACATGTTTTGTTCAGATTATGACACAAACATGTTTTAATTCAGATTATGACACATGTTTTAGTTCAGATTATGACACAACCACGGGGGGGGGGGGGGGGGGTGTTTTTAGTTCAGATTATGACACAAACATGTTTTAGTTCAGATTATGACACAAAATGTTTTTTAATTCAGATTATGACACAAACTGACAGCAAACATGTTTTAGTTCAGGATTATGACCCAAACATGTTTTAGTTCAGGATTATGACACAAACATGTTTTAGTTCAGATTATGACACACGTTTAATTCAGATTATGACACAAACATGTTTTAGTTCAGATTATGACACACACGTTTTAATTCAGATTATGACACAAACATGTTTTAGTTCAGATTATGACACAAATATGTTTTAGTTCAGATTATGACACAAACATGTTTTAGTTCAGATTATGACACAAACATGTTTTAGTTCAGATTATGACACAAACATGTTTTAGTCAGATTATGACACACGTTTTAATTTCAGTATTATGACACAAAATGGTTTTAGTTCAGATTATGACACAAATATGTTTTAATTTCAGATTATGACACAAACATTTGTTTTAGTTCAGATTATGACACAGACATGTTTTAGTTTCAGATTATGACACACGTTTTAATTCAGATTATGGACAACAAACATGTTTTAGTTCCGATTATGACACACGTTTAATTCAGATTATGACACAAACATGTTTTAGTTCAGATTATGACACAAATATGTTTTAGTTCAGATTATGACACAACCAGTTTTTAGTTCAGATTATGACACAAACATGTTTTAATTCAGATTATGACACAACATGTTTTATTCAGATTATGACACAACATGTTTTAGTTCAGATTATGACACAAACATGTTTTAGTTCAGATTATGACACAAAACATGTTTTAATTCAGATTATGACACATGTTTTAGTTCAGATTATGACACAAACATGTTTTAGTTCAGATTATGACACAAACATGTTTTAGTTCAGATTATGACACAAAACATGTTTTAATTCAGATTATGACACATGTGTTTTAGTTCAGATTTGACACAAACATGTTTTAGTTCAGATTATGACACAAACATGTTTTAATTCAAATTATGACACAAACATGTTTTAGTTCAGATTATGACACACGTTTTAATTCAGATTATGACACAAAACATGTTTTAGTTCAGATTATGACACAAAATATGTTTTAGTTCAGATTATGACACAACATGTTTTAGTTTCAGATTATGACACAAACATGTTTTAGTTCAGATTAGACACAAATATGTTTTAATTCAGATTATGACACAACATGTTTTAGTTCCAGATTATGACACAGACATGTTTTTAGTTCAGATTATGACAAAACATGTTTTAGTTCAGATTATGACACAGACATGTTTTTAATTCAGATTATGACACACGTTTTAATTCGATTATGACACAAACATGTTTTAGTTCGATTATGGACACAAATATGTTTTTTAGTTCAGATTATGACACAACAATGTTTTAGTTCAGATTATGACACAAACATGTTTTAGTTCAGATTATGACACAAACATGTTTTAGTTCAGATTATGACACAAACATGTTTTAGTTCAAATTATGACACACGTTTTAGTTCAGATTATGACACAAACATGTTTTAGTTCAGATTATGACACACGTTTTTAATTCAGATTATGACACAAACATGTTTTAGTTCAGATTATGACACAAATATGTTTTAGTTCAGATTATGACACAACATGTTTTAGTTCAGATTATGACACCAACATGTTTTAGTTCAGATTATGACACAATATGTTTTAATTCAGATTATGACACAACATGTTTTAGTTCAGATTATGACACAAACATGTTTTAGTTCAGATTATGACACAGACATGTTTTAATTCAGATTATGACACACGTTTTAATTCAGATTATGACACAAACATGTTTTAGTTCAGATTATGACACAAATATGTTTTAGTTCAGATTATGACACAAAATGTTTTAGTTCAGATTATGACACAACATGTTTTAATTCAGATTATGACACAAACATGTTTTAGTTCAGATTAGACACATGTTTTAATTCAGATTATGACCCGTTTTAATTCAGATTAGGACACAAATATGTTTTAGTTCAGATTATGACACAGACATGTTTTAATTCAGAATTATGACACAACCTGTTTTAGTTCAGACTATGACACACAAATATGTTTTAATTCAGTTTTGAGAGCTGTAATTGTTTTGTTCATTCATCTTTGTTTACTCCTCTAACTTTTATGTTTTACTGAACCTGATTAAATTGAGGATAATCTGGATTTTTGTGTTACAGATGTTGTGTTCTTTTACAGATGTTGTGGTTCTTTTACAGATGTTCTGTTTCAGTTCTTTTACAGATGTTCTGTTGTTCTTTTAACAGATGTTCTGTTTCTTTTACAGATGTTCTGTTCTGTCTTTTACAGATGTTCTGTTGTTCTTTTACAGATGTTGTGTTCTTTTACAGATTGTTCTGTTGTTCTCTTTACAGATGTTGTGTTCTTTTACAGATGTTGTGTTCTTTTACAGATGTTCTGTTGTTCTTTTACAGATGTCCTGTTGTTCTTTTACAGATGTTCTGTTGTTCTTTTACAGATGTCCTGTTGTTCTTTTACAGATGTTGTGTTGTTCTTTTACAGATATTCGTTGTTTCTTTTACAGATGTTTCTGTGTTTTTACAGATGTTCTGTTGTTCTTTTACAGATGTTCTGTTCTTTTACAGATGTTCTGTTGTTCTTTTACAGATGTTCTGTTCTGTTCTTTTACAGATGTTCTGTTGTTCTTTTACAGATGTTGTGTTCTTTTACAGATGTTGTGTTCTTTTACAGATGTTCTGTTGTTCTTTTACAGATGTTCTGTTGTTCTTTTACAGATGTTCTGTTCTTTTACAGATGTTCTGTTCTTTTACAGATGTTCTGTTGTTCTTTTACAGATGTTCTGTTGTTCTTTTACAGATGTTCTGTTGTTCTTTTACAGATATTCTGTTGTTCTTTTACAGATGTTCTGTTGTTCTTTTACAGATGTTGTGTTCTTTTACAGATGTTCTGTTGTTCTTTTACAGATGTTCTGTTCTGTTCTTTTACAGATGTTCTGTTCTGTTCTTTTACAGATGTTGTGTTGTTCTTTTACAGATGTTCTGTTCTGTTCTTTTACAGATATTCTGTTGTTCTTTTACAGATGTACTCCGAGGGCAGTGAATACATCCCTCAGAACAATGAGACGGCGTTGCAGTATTTTAAAAAGGCCTCAGACCTGGTACATGACACTCAGTGAAGGTAAACCCCCTCTGTCTGGTCTCTCTGTGTCTGTCTGTTCTCTCTGTGCTGTCTGTCTCTCTGTGTCTGTCTGTCTCTCTGTGTCTGTCTGTCTCTCTGTGTCTGTCTGTCTCTCTGTGACTGGTCTGTCTCTCTGTGTCTGTGTGTCTCTCTGTGACTGTCGGTCTCTGTCTCTGTGTCTGTATGTCTCTCTGTGTCTGTCTGTCTGTCTGTCTCTCTCTGTGTCTGTCTGTCTCTCTGTGCTGTCTGTCTCTCGGTGTATGTCTGTCTCTCTGTGACTGTCCTGTCTGTCTCTCTGTGACTGTCTTCTCTCTCTCTGTGACTGTCCCTGTCTCTCTGTCTGTCTCTCTGTGCCGGTCTGTCTCTCTTTTGACTGCCTGTCTCTCTCTCTGTGACTGTCTGTCTCTCTCTCTGTGACTGTCTGTCTCTCTGTGACTGTGTTTCTCTCTCTGTGACTGTCTGTCTCTCTCTCTCTGTGACTGTGTCTCTCTCTGCGCCTGTCTCTCTCTTTTGACTGCCTGCCTGTCTCTCTCTCTGTGACTGCCTGTCTCTCTCTCTGTGACTGTCTGTCTCTCTCTCTCTGTGACTGTCTGTCTCTCTCTGCTGTGACTGTCTGTCTCTTCACTCTCTGTGACTGTGTCTCTCTCTGCGCCTGTCTCTCTTTTTTGACTGCCTGTCTCTCTCTGTGACGTGTCTCTCTCTGTGACTGTCTGTCTCGTCCCTCCTGTGACTGTCTGTCTCTCTCTCTGTGACTGTCTCTGTGCCTGTCTGTCTCTCTTTTTGACTGCCTGTCTCTCTCTCTGTGACTGTCTCTCTCTGCGCCTTTCTCTCTTTTTGACTGTCTGTCTCTCTCTGTGACTGCCTGTCTCTCTCTCTGTGTCTGTCTCTCTCTCTGTGACTGTCTCTCTTTTTGCCTGTCTCTCTCCTCAGGGAAACCCGGTGGGGCAGAGCGGTCTGGGGATGGCGTATCTTTACGGCCGAGGTGTTCCAGTGGTGAGTTTAGGCTGAATGTACCAAACACTAAAATATTTTATACTCTAAAATAAAAATAATGAGGTTTGCATTTGGACTTAAGAGAATGTTCTAATATCGCCACCTGCAGGACGACGGTAGATAGCACACAGAGCTGATATTTTCCTGTTTTTATGGTCTGAGGGGCTGCGGCTCCAGATCAGGGAATCATCATTTTAGTCCTGGAAAAACACAACCCTGTTTCCTTCAGCTTCTAGTGTTTAACTCATCACTCAAACACCTGAAGCTCTGAACACTTTTGTCCAAAAGGGGGCGGTGTTGAGACATGTACTGAGAATATCTACTCTGAATACTCATTTAGTACAGTTACTTTTACTAAATCAAAAGAGTACATGAAGTTTTGATCACACATTTAGACTTCTAAAAAACTGCACAGACACAGGTGTGATTTTAGTCAGTTATAAACAAACAGTTGTTTTAAAATCCTTTTCTCTTTATAATATAACTGTAACTCTGTGCAAAAGTATTTAGAGTGCTCAGAACGAAGTACTCTTTTTTTTTTCTGACTGGACCATGTACCTCTAAATACATTTTAAAAGTATTCATCTGACAGGGCAGTGCTCAAAAAAATGTGCACAGCTCTGACGGGTTTGAAATGAAACAGTGTTTGCCTGGATGTGTAAACATTTTTAAATTAGTTTAGTTTAGTTTAGTTTAGTCTTTCTTGAATGAAGGGACAATGTACAGAGAACATTATGCTCATAAAAACAGAGATGAGCTGCACCAGAATATAGCTAAACAGCTAATTTCCATCTGCAGTCCCTGACAAACAATAAAAATTTACACAGTGGAAGTTACATAGTCAATAATAAAAACAATTTAAAACAATATTCTCATTGGTTTGTGAGCGCATGCATTTCATATTAAAGGAGACATACACTACATAATTAATTACATATTAAAACAAGGAATAAAAGCAGGATATTTAATGCTGACACAAATAAATCAAACATAATGTGTGTTTGTCAGAACTATGAGCTGGCTCTGAAGTACTTCCAGAAGGCGGCGGAGCAGGGCTGGGTGGATGGACAGCTGCAGCTCGGGACCATGTACTACAGTGAGTCTGTGCCCCGCGCCTCTCCACGTCTGAGTCTGTGTGCTGCTGTTCCCCTCCTGTCCTGTGTGTGGAGCTCTGAGTCTGTGTGATGCTGCTGTTCCCCTCCTGTCCTGTGTGTGGAGCTCTGAGGTCTGTGTGCTGCTGTTCCCCTCCTGTCCTGTGTGTGGCACTCCTGAGTCTGTGTGCTGCTGTTCCCCTCCTGTCCTGTGTGTGGAGCTCTGACTCTGTGTGCTGCTGTTCCCCTCCTGTCCTGTGTGTGGAGCTCTGACTCTGTGTGCTGCTGTTCCCCCTCCTGTCCTGTGTGTGGAGCTCTGAGGGAGTCTGTGTGCTGCTGTCCCCTCCTGTCCTGTGTGTGGCACTCTGAGTCTGTGTGCTGCTGTTCCCCTCCTGTCCTGTGGTGGGAGCTCTGACTCTGTGTGCTGCTGTCCCCTCCTGTCTGTGTGTGGAGCTCTGACTCTGTGTGCTGCTGTTCCCCTCCTGTCCTGTGTGTGGAGCTCTGAGTCTGTGTGCTGCTGTTCCCCTCCTGTCCTGTGTGTGGAGCTCTGACTCTGTGTTGCTGCTGTTCCCTTCTCCTGTCCTGTGTGTGGAGCTCTGTCTCTGCTCTGAGTTTAACTGTGTGCTGCTGTTCCCCTCCTGTCCTGCAGATGGCATCGGAGTGAAGAGGGATTATAAACAGGCTGCTGAAGTTCTTTAAACCTGGCGTCTCAGGCCGGGCACACGTTGGCGTTTTATGAACCTGGCACAGATGCACGCCACAGGGACCGGAGTGATGCGCTCGTGCCACACGGCGGTGGAGGGTAAACGCCGTTTTACATCAGCGTTTCTCAAACTGTGGCTCCGTTTGGCGGGGCGGGTCGGGTCCTGCAGCGAGATCAGAATGATGTTAATGTTTTTACTGTGCACATGGCTGTAATCTGGGGTTAGACCGACCGGACCGGTCCGGGGTTTAGACCCGGAGCGGTCCGGGGTTTTAGACCCGGATTGTGTCAGTCTGACATGTTGTTTGTGCGTTTGTTGTGTAGTTGTTTTAAGAACGTGTGCGAGCGCGGCCCTGGTCCGAGCGCCTTCATGTCGGCGTACGGCACGCTTTAAGGAGGGACCCACGGACGCGGCGCTCGTCCAGTATCTGCTCCTCGCCGAACAGGGCTACGAGGTCGCCCAGAGCAACGTCGCCTTCATCCTCGACCAGAGTGAGAGCACGACACAGACGCACAACAGAACACACACAAGAGAACACTCACAACACACAACCCAGAACAGAACACACAACCACACAACAGAACACACACAGAGAACACTCACAACATCACAACAGAAACACACACAGACACACACCAAAACAAACCAAGCGAACACTCACAAGACACACAGAAACACAGAAACACACACAACAGAACGACACAACACAACTCACACAACACAATCAACAGAGCACACGACAACATAAACACACTGCACACACAGAGACACACTCAACACACAACAGAACACCGCTCAACACACAACAGAACACGCACAACACGCAAACAGAACACTCGCAACACACAACAGAACACCAACAGAGACACAACACTCAAACAGAACACACACAGAACACACAACAGAGACACACTCAACCACACAACCGACCACACAACACACAACAGAACACACTCAACACAACAGCAGAACACACAAACAGAACACACTCAACACACTCAAACACACACAGAACCACAACAGAACACACTCAACAACAACAGAGTAAAAAACACAACACACACATCAACCACACAACAGAACACAACTCAACACCACACCACACACAACACTCAGCACACCACAACTCAAACCCACACACGAACAACACTCAACAGAACCACACTGCAAAACCGAACACACACAACAGAACACACATCACACACACATAAACACACTCAACACACACCACAGAAACACACTCACACCATCAACAGCAACACAAACTCAACAACACAGTAACAAACAGCAATAACACAACAGCCAAAACACAAAAGAAACCACACTCAACACAAAACAGAACACACCACAAAAGAACACACAAACAGAAAACACTAACACACACAACAGAACACACTCAACACACAAAAAACAGAAACACACCAAACAACAACAGAACCACACCTCAACACAAAAAAGAACACACTCAACCAGAACACACAGAACACACTCAACACACAACAGAACCACACACACAGACCACACACAAACAGAACACACAACAGAAACACACAAACAGACCACACTC
>JAIEZT010000116.1:144427-217561 GCA_019594935.1 Periophthalmus modestus | reverse complement strand
ACTGAAGTAAGTTGGCACCACGACAGAGTCTATGTCATACTCTGTAGATTTAACATATAAATGATCGATTAATGTCCCCCTCTCTGTTGTGGGAGATGTGACATATTGAACATAACCTTTTTCTATCATAAAATTGCAGAGATTTGAAGATTTTCAATATGTCGTCATTAAAATCTCCCACCACTGCCACAGTGGCACAATGTGACTCCAGCCAATTCAATAATCTGTCCAAATTATACTTAAATAGAGACATGGGGTAAGACGGTGGACGATAAATACACACAAACTATAATTTTTTATACTCTGCAAAATAGTTCACTAAACATTCTAAACTAAAATCTCGTACTGTGATCTCATAGTTAAGGTTTTCCTCACAGTACATGCCAACACCACCGTGCTGCTGGCCCTGCAAACTAGTCAAAGCTGGATGATTACTCTGCTGATAAGATAAACTACGGGGACGACTATGGAAGTTAAAACCTTCAATGTGACTAGTTTGAAAAGATGAATCTACATTTAACCATGTCTCTACCACAGCGATACAGTTAGGCTGCCAGTGCTGTGAGCATAAAGCCAAATCTGACACATGTCGAGCTAAACCCTGAACATTCATGTAAAAGATGTCAGGACATGTGCCTCCTGTAGGTGCCAGGACAAACTGTCGACTGTGAAGGGAGGCATGTTCTGAAGTGCCGCTCTAATGCCATCGTTACAATAAATGGCGTCTTCATTAAAGTCCTGAATGATGAGGCCTTCTAAAGTCCTAACACGACTAAGGGCCACATACGCCTGACCCGCCGTAAATACTTGTTTAAGGGACACCACGGCTTGATCTACTGTAACTCCCTGTACTTTATGAACCGTACACGCCCAAGCGAGTTTGAGCGGAAACTGACGCCGCTTTTCCCCTCGTTTATTCGCCTGCTCCTCCTCTGGTTCTATGAGGGTAGAACCAGTCAGGTGAGCAGGGGGGCGTGTTTGCCTCCTCCTCTGTGCGCCTACTCTATCATCATCAAATTTAACATAAATTGCTAAAGGAGGCAGGTTTTTCTGAGGATTTTCAACTATATGTGTAACTATACCACATACCCCATTAACTAATCCATCAGCTAAATCTACATTTTTACAAAGCATAACACGAGCATTTATGCCCAAGATTAAACACTCCTCCAAACTGGCTAATTTGGATTTATGGAGATGGCCTTGTATCTCTGTTAACTTTCCAGTGTTTTTGTCATAGCCAAAGTCACGCGCACTGATTGTTACTTTTTCTGGACAAACTTATTTAATATATTCAAATTATAATTAGATACAAAGCTGTTTTTGGTGAAAATGTGTAAAAACATCTGGATCTTCACCCGTTTCACAATGTTTTAATATTTCTATGTCCCCATCAAGCAGTGGTGTCCCTCTGGAGCGCACTCTAAGTCTGTTTAATAGCTCTGCAAAAGTGTTATCTTTTTGTCTAACTACAGTTTTTAACTCTGCAATTTTGAATAAATCTATAAATAAATTAACACCTATGTTTTCTTTGTACAGAGCTTGACCCATGACTGGAGATAATTGATAGAAATCCCCAACAGCTATGACAGACACATTGCCAAATGGAGAAAAGTCACCTGACTGTTTGATTTGACGTAACCTCCCATGAATATAAGTAAATAACTTTTTATCTACCATGGATATTTCATCAATAATTACAATTTGTAAATCCATGTACTTAGCACGCAGAGTATTGATCTTTTCCTCCCCCAGCGGCGTGTAGGGGAGGGAAACATTAGTGCCAATACTAAATGTTGTGTGGATAGTAGCCGCCTGTAAGTTATATGCTGCTATCCCTGTTGGAGCCGTTAATAAAACACTAATATTATCTGGACTATGACAAATTGGACCGAATAGACGAGTTGCCTCGTACTGAATGGCTCTGATAAGGTGACTCTTCCCCGTGCCTGCTCCCCCTGTGATAAACACGTGCAATGGCTCTGGGTTGTTACCAGCTACTTTGTCTAAACACCATTGCCGTATTTTGTAAAAAATGGACAGTTGTTGCTCGTTCAGAGTTTTTACAAGTGAAAGACCCTCTTGACGACTCATCACGTTTCTTTTCTCTATGTGACAAACTTGTTCACTTCTAACAGCTAAGTCTGGAATAGCCTCTTGCTCCTGCTCAGAACCAACAGCCTGTAACATCTGTCTAAACTCCTCCCTCGACTCCAACCTCTCCACTTCCTGTTCTGGGGCAGAGCAGGCCCCACGCATCCTCATGCAGCTCACCTAAGTCCATCTGCTCATGCACCTCATCCAAATCCTCAGCTGCAAGTTCAAACCGACGTCTATTTGAGTCAACTATAGACTTAACCAAATGAACAGACCCGTCACTCAAAAGCACATCCCCCGTTTTATAGAAATGTTCAAATGTTTCAAATGGAGGGGGCTTAAGATCAACATCAGCACGATAAGGCAGGAATAGCTGAAGAATGCTTTGATGGAATAACTCTGTGTTTTAGTCTCAGAGAATCGTGCATATCTAACTACAGCGGGCTTGGTCCGAGTTCTTTTAGTGATGGCCCCTAATCCATTCTGTAAGAGAATTGGATTTTTACATTTGTCCGACGGCCCGAGCAAGCGATATTCGGATACGAATGAATGTCGCGATGCACATGTCATTAAATGTGCTGTCGTTTGGTCTACTTAAATATCGATCTATGGTGTTTGTCATCCAAATATCTTCCCCCATTTCATCATCTATTTCGCCAATTGGTTTGCTCATACGGACTATATTATCACCAGTCGGAACAAATGTTACTTTCTTCTTGAAAACTCCTTTAAATGCATGTTTGTAACTCTGTAGACAGCTTCCTGTGCAGACATCACGATTATGAAGATAAACGCTGCCTAACTTTTTAAATGCCTCTTTTGCACTAACATTACCTTTGGAAGCCTCTTTTTTGCATTTACTTAACAATAAACCCATATCCCTCTCTGCTTTAGAAATATATGAAATTATGTAAACGACACAAGCCCATGCATCTACTACAAATTGTATGTCCATATTGGCATTCCACAGGGTTAATAACTTGTCGTTGTAGTTATTGATCCAAGCTTCACCCACCCCCCTCTTTAACACTATGTGTGTGTGTCCATCTAAAACACTGTAAAGCTGCTCAAATGTGAACTGAGTTAAACCTAATGATGCAAACAACTCTTCTGCACTAAGACACAGGTTATTTTCATCAAGAATAGCATTCTTCAGCACACTCATAATAAATTCTGCCTCCTCTTTTGTAACAAGGGGCTCTGAATCAGGATCTTTCTGTTTAATAAACGTCCGTGCTGATACGGGACGTGGGAAATTAAAACGACAGGCTTTGTTGTTTTTTCTACATGTTTTAGAGTGACGCTTAGAATGCTGCTGAACCGAAGTCACTTTTTCCAATAAATCTGGATCTGAGGGTACTTCACAAGTGACATATTTATCAACAAACTGAACTACCTCCTCATCAGTATTTACTCCCAGCTTTGGAGCATTTTCAACCCAAAACAAACAATGAACATGAGGAGACCCACGCTGTTGGAATTCTACACGATAAAAATAATCTATAACTTTACCGATTGGCTGAGCTGGGGACAGAATAACTTTACGTAAAAAACGGCGCCAACGAGAGTCAAACATACGAGCCGCGGTTACAGGGTGACGACGCAACAGATCACATCTCTCAGCCCAATCTAAATCTTCAACACTCCGGGTACTACCTTCCTGCTTTAAGAGCGTTTTAAGGAGGCTTGGCCAGCGGAGGTCTGCGGAACTAAACGAACAAAACCACGTCGGAATACCAAGCTGACGAATACATGCAAAAAGATCTTTTTGTGCGGACTGCCAGAAGGGCGGAGTACCTCTAATAGGGTTGCATAAAACGATACCCATTATCATACTGTAATAAATTTTCTAAAGTTCCTTCAGCAGCATTGGCCTGACCAGAATGTCCCTTTCTTAAAGCTATAGAAACTTTCGACACAAACCTGCTGAACCTCTAACATATACAACGCCAAAAAAAGAAAACTTAAAATTTTGAGCAAATCTACCATCCACATGCAGAGTCTGTTAATAAAATATCTGCACATGGTCAGGGGAACAGGCCGAGGACTATGAAACGTATTACGACCAAACGGGAACTCTTTTGGAAAACACTTAGCCTCATTTCTCTTTATCTGACAATAAACTAACCGGACTGTTCCCCTCAGCAGGAGCCAAATTTAAAATACCTTCAAAATAATGATCAAGAGCTTCCTGAGCAATATCAAACGGCATGAAAAACGTATCCTGATACATACAATGACGCGCTGTCGATCATGGAGAAGCTCGTCATCTAAATCTTCAGCCTGCTCCTGTTCTGCTTGATTTTCCTTGACCACATTAGCACCCGCATCAATAACTTCTACATTAACATCTAGCACCAGTATCCATAGCTTCCTCTTCCCTTACAAACTCGTTTACCCACTCTTCATTAAAATCTATATCTAAATAATACCGGTTGTTAAGTTTAAGAAACGCAATAGCCCTCCGTACGCGCTCTGTATCTACATATTGATACTCATAATGACCTTTATATGTAAGTTACGCTTAAGTTTTTACCGGCAATAAAACAACCATCCATGTTACTACGCGGCAACAGCTTCACTGACTCACTAACCCTCGAAGGTACACATGTGACCGGACCATGGATACCTCGCTGACCCCCCTTCGGCAAAGCTAAAACTTGCATGAAATTAATGTTTAAAGCAACTATGTGCTGTTCAACAGTGTTCAAGCAGGCCAGCTCAGGAGGAATATCATCCAATTGTAAATTATTTACTGAACATTCAGATGGCATTTGACCTTTACAAAGTTTAGAGTTGCATGTGTAGCAGATCCATAAACTGCCTCTACAATTGGAGAGGGGCATGGAGCTGGGACAATCACTATGCATGTGTGTAAATAGGCCTCAGAGAGATACAGGTATTTGGCTACATTGGCGCATTTTGGTTTAACCCATAAAGTCGTCCTTTCTACAAGGTAAGACCTGGTTTCTAAATAACAGTTTTAAACACACGCAGCAAATATACTCTGGGCCATCTTGATCTTCCTTTAAAAATTTTCCAAAACATAACTGAAATTTTCCCGTTTTTGTTTCAAATGCTTTTGGTTGTTCCTGAATGCTGCCCGAGTTTTCTTTTTAAATTGTTCATTATTATGATATTTTTGTTTGCCAAATGATTTTACTTTTTGTTGATGTTGGGGATTTGCTTTGTACTTACTTATACTGGCTGCTTTCACATTTTGCTTATGTAGTAAATTAACTTTATATTTTTTTATGCTGGCAGCTTTAAGTTTATTTTGATAATTTAAATTAACTTATATTTAGTGATGCCAGCAGCTTTCAGTTTATTTTGATAATTTAAGATTAACTCTATATTTTGTATGCTGGCAGCTTTCAGTTTATTTTGATAATTTAGATTAACTTTATATTTGTGATGCTGGCAGCTTTCAGTTTATTTTGATGATTAAATTAACTCTATATTTGTGAATGCTGGCAGCTTTAAGTTTATTTTATGATTTAATTATATATACATGCTAGCAGCTTTAAGTTTATATTTTACATCAACACTATATTTACTTTTATAAGTTGATTATGAACGTGTTCTCTAAAGTCCATGTTGGTTTTGTATTTCTGTTTATTTGCTACATTAATTGCTGCCTTTTTTTTCTTTCTATACACTTCATTCATTCTATATGAATTTGAACTTGCAGCCTTTTTCCCCTCTCTATACTCCAAATCATCTCTATATTTCTGTTTACCTCTTTTTTTTGAGGTGTCTTTGACATGTGTGTGATGATGTCTATAATGTGTCCTCTGTTTTGCCTTGATTGTGTCCTGATGTGTGTTGTAGCCAATTTTTAAATGCTTTACTTTTTTCTTTTGCATATACTTTGACAATATAGGTTTTATGCGAATTTCATCATCTACATTAACCTGTGAGTTGGGAGCTACTCTTTTAGGCCTAATATTGTAGCTCTCCATTGAAAATTGATAGACTTGGCAGCATTCATAACAACAATTAGTATTTGGTATTTTGACACAAATTACATTTTCATAGTGACTGTTTATATTCTCTAAATAGATGCAATTGTTTGACAGAGGCTCGGTAGTACAACCGTATTTCAGCCAATGTCCGTTATAAAATGTAAACATGTCGACGCCTAAATAATCCGCGGCTGCGTGGATTTCTAATTCTGTGCCCCATGTGCCAACTTTACGCATGTTTGACGTGCTAATATACTGTTCTACAGATGATTGGCCATCGCGCAAAAGGGTGTTGTAACTTTGAGCATTATTTAAAATGTGTTTAACAATTGCAAGTCTAATTTTTCTATGGTAATTTTGTGTGCCACTTATGGCCTGTGAAACTGCCCTAAAGAAACAGTTACCGTCTGCAATAATTTTTTCATTTTGACATGGCTCACCTAATGGCCCTACAGTTTTAGGATCTGCTACACCAGGCTTCTGAAACTCAGCCTTAATGAGTTTGCACAAGTCCTTACAAACACTTTCAGTAAGTGGATTGAAGGACAGGGCACTGTCTTGAACACTGGTGCACAGCACATCTAAATCAACCACAGCGTCCTCCTGTTTGTTTGAGGGAACAGAAGAAGAAACTTCTGCGGCCTCTTGGCACTTTAAGCCCCTCATACCATCAGCTGCAACAACAACATCAACACCAGTCAATTCAAACACTTTAAAAGACTCCCTATTTGGATCACCATAACAGGCAGCCAATGCGCAGAAATGACTGTACACCTCATCAATGTGACTAAAATACACGACCACACTTTTACCATTAGCATCTACCAAACCCTCAACACTACGTGAGTGAGAGTCGACCACAGCATAACGCCCATTGTCTTTAATAACAGCACAAGCATTACCACACAGTGTCATAATACATGTGTCATGCTGTGCAAACATCTGCTCTAAAGCACCATCTAAGGTCACCCACGCGCCCACCTCAATAAACTCGTGTTCTACAACATTTGCAGCCCCATTAACCGGCTCACTAAAAGAAAAGCTAAACTGCTCCCCGTCTATGACTGACTCATTAGGCAAATCTGCAACAAGTAAATACTCGTGCCCACGAGTCAAGCCCTGATTACGAAGCTCGGTGTACAGTGCATCACCAAGATTCAAAACAGAGTCTAACTGAGCCTGATCCCATGAAAACACATTATACACAGAGTGCTTAGCTAAAGCTACCAAAGACATCGCCATGCACTGTACACCATTATACTCAAACCTAGCATCACCCTGATGAAAACTACCCCTAATAGCGCAAGGAACACCGACGGGTACAACATCAGACTGTGCACAACAAGACTTATCTTTGTCAGAAGCTCTCTCCTCTTGGACAGCTGGAGGGCTGAGAAGAGAAGGCTGACTGGTCACAGAAGGCAGAGAGGTCAGAACAGGGCTGCAGCAAGGAGACGGCGGCAGGGTCACGGGAGGGCTGATGTCCATGGTCTTAAAGATGCAAAGAAAATATATTATTACTGTGCCTTTAAACTAGTCAGGCTATTACTGGACATTTATTTTATGATACTAATAATAATAATAAAAATAAAAAACAAACTCACCTGGTCCGTCAACGTCCTCATTTGGTCCCTGGACCTGGTAAGTGACGTTCCTGGAGTCACTTCCACAACCCCCGACTACAAAAAAAACATGCATACATTTGCCTGTATTCTGTTTAAATGATAAACATATTTGAGAAAAAAAAAAAAAAAAACAAGAAGCAAAACAAACCTCGTCCTCCAGGAAAGAATCTAGGATGACGAAGCTGGTAGGGGACGTTCCAGGTGTCACCTCCACCACAACTGCCTCCGCCTACAAAACAATATATAATTAAAATCAAGTACAGGAAACAATTAATAAAAAACAATCAACATATTTAAAATGACACAAACCTGGTCCTTCTCCACAGCAGGCGAAGCTGGATGGTGAGCCGGGTCTCACCTCCACGTCCACCGGCGCTGCCTCCACCTTCATAAAATATATAGGTCAATATTTCAATATTAAAAAAAACAAAACGTATTTGAAAATATGTAATTTCATGTTTTAACACTCACCTGCCGCTTGGGCCGGGTGTCTCTTTGAGGAAGCACCCTTGCGACGCCTCGCCGGAGACGTCTAAAACCACAAAAAGGATAAATAAGTTACTAGACCTCACACCAGGCAATTTGTTTACTTTTAACAATAAGCAAATGACAAGATGCTTACCTTCTTTCCCGAAGGAAAGGCGGCCACGTCCTCCCCAGAGCTGAGGTCAGATGGACAAATCTTGTCCATCTCGATCAGCATGGCAGGGGCTGAAGAGGACAGGCGACAGGGGGATGGAGAAAACGGTCTCCACCTAACAACAAAGAAAAATGTATAAATCATTTATTCGAACAATGTTATTTCAATAATTAAAGACAGGAATGACATTTACTAACCTCCTGTTGTACCACCAGGCGCCCCTTGGGACCCACAGGGGAGGTTGAGGCTGAGTCCGTAGGCTGGTTCGGTAACAAAAATATACATTAGGAACTATAGAATAAGCTACTTGTGCTTGAAGACAAAAAAGTAACAATCTCTCACCTTTCCGCCGCGCACAACGGAAATAAACTCATGAGGGGGGGTTGTGGTCGTGGCACTGGCAGCGGTCCAGTCACAACCACTCTTGGCAAAGCCCTCCTGATGACTGTGCGAGGGCGGGGGAGGGGCGCGCCGCCACTGAGGACGCGGGGGGAGGAGACCTCAAGCTGCCTGTAGCAAGCCTGCCACAGCAGCTGAACAAGGATCCCCATCCCGTCGCTGTCACTCAGGTGGATCTGAAAACAAAATTATAACCAAATGTTACATATTACATAAAAATCACACCAATAAAAAAAAAAAAAAAAAAAGATAGAAATTGGTCAAATGAGAAAGATTGTACTTACGCCTCCCTGCACCATAGCTCTCGTCGATGCAGGGGGAAATACTCGGCCATATGGGTATAGGGACGCCCATGCGGACTGACACCCGGTGGTACTCCTGCCGAAGGAGGGTCTGGATCTCCACGCTGCCAGCGAGGCGCGGTGGAAAATCCACGACACACACCTTAAAAAATAAATCACAATTTAGAAACTACAAAATACAAATATTGCCAAGGAATTACAACGTTTTTACATACCTTTGGCCAACGCCCGCAGACATACCCGAGGAGTCGGGCAAACTCCTCTGATGCCTCGTCGACCGTCCTGCTGGCCGTCAGGTTGTTGCACGGGGCCATGAGACACACCAGAGCAGGCTCTGAAGAGACAATAATTTGTTCAACTTTCTCAATGACACCTTACAGGATTCAACTATTTAATGTTTATCACAGATGATATAATGGTCATTGCTGCTATACTCACCTCTGGTGAGGGCGGTCCCCATCAGCTCCATGTGGAGGTCACGGGCACAACCTCCAGGAGTTGCGCTGATGCCAAAGGACAGGCAGCCCTCTGGCATCGGCACGATGCGATCAGCGACCCGCACGCAGATGGGAGTTCCCGACAATCAGAACGAACTAAAAAAAAGAAGACAATATTTAACAATCCTCAATCACTACTTCAGAATTTTGCCTCATACTGAAGCGCATAGACTTACCTTCTTGTCGGGAGACTCCGGCGGCAAGACCAACTTGGAGGGCTTCCCACTGTACTCGGAAGTCTCCCAGGGGTTGACCGAAATGCCGAAAACCAGTACCGTGTGGCTAAAAAAGAAGCATGTTGAAAATAACTCAGCATTTACAAAACCAGACAGATATGAAGGCTGCAAAAACATACAGAAAAACACTTACGGGTAACGGTCTCAGCATTGGCCGAAACAGGTGGACGGTGAACAGCCGTTGGAAGAGCAGGCTCCCCCGCAAGCTGCTCAGCCCTCCTCCTCTCCGCAGCAAAGGGAGCGCTTCCATCCCTTGACCTTAGGCATCTGGAAATAAGTTATAATTGTTTTAATTAAAAGAAATACATGTAACATTTTAAGAGTCAAACCTAACCCTAAACTAATGCATTGGAAAGTAAAGATAGACATTTTTTTACTTTAATATACAATTGTCACTGTAATAATGATGTCAAAGCTCCAATTTTTCTACTTGTGCTGCAAAAATTCTACTGATCTTGTAGTATTAGAAAAAAAAAAAAAAAAAAGAGCCTGGCTCTAGCAGCTTTAAGGTGAACTTGGCAAGCATGATCACATGGACTACACCCTCACCAGCAGTGACCAAACGACAACAGAAATGGGCTACAAAGCAAAGTAGTACATGGATCTAACTTAAAGACATTTAATAAATTGACATAAAACAAATATATAAGACAAAAGATAGTCTGCAATAAAACAATGACACAACCATGAGTAGAACAAGATTCAGGTCCAAAACCATCTCAAAATAGACTAAAGCAGACCTAAACCCAGGACACTGTATCTGCACACAGAAGAATACTGGACCAGACCTGATCAAAACCACAACTAAACCAAATCCTACAAGGGCTGAAAATGGTTCCTAAAAAACAACATACAGTGTATACCACAAGTTTAAAGTAACATTCACACAGAAGGATCTCTCCAGAACTCAACCAGTATTTGACAAGGACTACAATAGGATCCAGCTACACCAGGACAGGACCGGACCAGGACCAAAATTTAAACAAAATTCATTATGACCCAGCATCAAATGTGAAAAGCACCATTTTACAATGACAAACCTAGACTAGGACTGGACCACCCAGACCAGACCAAGACTAGACCAGAACACAAGTGAAAATACTATCTGTTCTGAGAGGCATAAAACCAAACCTAATCAAAACCACAACTAAACCAAATCCTACCACAACTCAAAGTGATTCCTAACTTTTTCATTTTTTTTTAGTACGACAATGTACAATTACATTAAGCACAATGGCACAGATGCTTGTACCAGATTGTAGTAGCTTTACAGCCAATTTCCATCTGACAAAACCTAACAAACACTGCACACAGTTTTATCCTAAGCTGCAAGTTTACAGTTATGTTCACACTCAAGGATCTCCTCAGAAATCAACCTTTAACACGAACGCGATGCAGCTACAATGAGATATTAGGCCAAACTAACACTTTAACAAACTAAACATTTATATCTGCATAAATATATACAAACCCCAAGCTACTAGACCAAGACCAAACAAGAATATGACCATTTTTATGCACACAAAAGTATATAATATAAGCCAGTACTCGACACAGACAACAGGATGAGGCTCCCACAAGCTACTAGGCCCCGCTAGCATTAGCCCCACTAGCTAACAGATTCATCCACAGAAATAAAGCCACACGTTACGAGACTAATTAAACAAGAATATTACAAAAATATTAGCACTTCAATGTACAAAAAAACAGGCCCATCACAAAGCATTAGACACAGTGGAAACTCCATAGATAAAAAGTTACATAATACATGACTAATTTTCACTACAGCTACATTCAAACAACAAAACAGCTTAATTTTAAACGCGCATTTAAAGTGGGTTAGACTACACCTACACCTGGACCAGATCCAGACCAAGACTAGACCAGAACACAAGTGAAAAATCCTATCTGTTCTGAGACGCATAAAACCACACCTAAAACATAAACAAACATCATAATGACACAACATCAAATGTGTAAAGCACTATTTTACAAAGACACACCTAGACCAGGACAGGACCAGGTCCCAAGCCCAGACCCCAAACCAAGACTACACCAGAACACAAGTAAAAAATCCTATCTGTTCTGTCTCTTCATAACGGGGATGCAGCTGCTAGCACAGACTAACACTTTAACATGCATACATACATAATTAGCCACAATAAGACAAAGGCTAGACTAACACTTTAACACACTAGAAAGTTGTATCCGCATACATACAGCCCGAAGTTATGAGACTGAGAGATTAAACAAGAATATTACCACTTTAATGCACACACACACACACACACACACACACACACACATACACATGCACATACATATGCACACACACATACATATACACACACACATGCACATACATATACACACACACACACACACACACACATACATACACACACACACATACACACACACACACACACACATATGCACACACATACATATACACACACACATGCACATACATACACATACATACGCACACACATACATGTACACACACACACACACACACACACACACATACATGTACAAACACACACACGTACACATACATACATGTACACACACACACACACACGTACATACATGTACAAACACACACACACACACACGTACACACACACACACACACACACACACACACACACACACATGTACACACACACACACACACGTACACACACACACACACGTACAAACACACACATACATGTACAAACACACACACACACGTACACACACACACACACGTACACACACATACATGTACAAACACACACACATACATGTACAAACACACACACGTACACACACATACATGTACAAACACACACACACGTACATACATGTACAAACACACACACACACACACATGTACACACACACACACACACATGTACACACACACACACACACACACGTACAAACACACACATACATGTACACACACACACACATACGTACACACATACATGTACACAAACACACACACGTACATACATGTACAAACACACACACACATACATACATGTACAACCCAACACACACATACATGTACACACACACACACACATACATGTACACACACACATACATACACATACTAGCACAGACTAACACTTGAACATACATACATAATTAGCCACAATAAGACAAAGGCTAGACTAACACTTTAACACACTAGAAAGTTATATCTGCATACATACAGCCCGAAGTTATGAGACTGAGATTAAACAAGAATATTACCACTTTAATGCACACACACACACACACACACACACACACACACACACATACATATTAGGGCTGGGTATCACCAAGAAGCTGCCGATACGATACGTATCTCGATACAGTGCGATTTCGATACGATTCGATATATTTCAAATCAATACGACACGATTCAGAAAAAAATAAAGGCCTTCAACCTTACTTAAATGGTCAACCCAATTTTCACAAACCAAAAAAAAAAAAAAAACATTAAATGGTGCATTTATCTTCCATTTATGGAAGATTAAAAAACACAATGAAGTGCTTTTTGATTAAGGCATGTTTCTAAGGGAGGAAGACATTTTCGTTTCTCTTGCTTCTCGCTTCTCTTCACCCGTAAAGAGTAACATCTGGGGGGAATATCGATATCGATACTAGGAAACAAATAATCGATACAGTATCGATTTTAATAATATCGATACATATCGGTGTATCGATATTTTAGCACACCCCTAATACATATGCACACACATGTATGTGTATACACATACATACGTGCACACACATGTATGTGTATACACATACATACGTACACACACACGTGTATACACATACATATGTACACATACATACATATGTACACACACACAGGTGAAATATCTAGGAATTATTCTGGAGCCAAATTTATGTTTTAAAAAGCACATTAAAAAATGTATAAATGCTATAAAATTCAACATGGCCAATTTCAGATACATTAGAACACACACCCTGACTACTGAAGCCTCAGGCGTCTATCTAAATGCAATGATAATGCCACATTTTTTATACTGTATAACAAGTTGGTCACAGGCTTGTAAATCTGCTTTTAGGCCGTTTATCATTATATATAAAAGTGTTATCAAGATCCATGACAAGAAAAGTCGACAATTCCATCACTGTCATATTCTTGTGAAACATAGGTTGCTAAGTTTTGAAAATCTGATGATGTTTGCAAATGTTCGTTTACTGTTTAAGATCATTCATGATTCTGCTGCTCCTCCACTAAAACAGTTTGTGTCTCTGGGCTCTGAAACCACTTCCCGAGCCACTCGATCCACTGTGCGTGGCGAGTGCAGGATCCCCAAACGCAGGACGGCATTCGGAAACTCAGCCTTTTCATGCGTGGCTGTCCGTCAGTGGAACATGTTACCAACAGAGCTGATCACATGTACAAACTATGGCACATCTCACGCCTGGTGAAACAGTGGCTCCTCTCAAACCAAACCTGTGCCCATAATGTGGACTGATGAGTGTCTGGAGAGAATGGGATGTTCTGGAATGAATGAATTGTATGATGACACACAAAAGGATGATGATTTTAAGGGGTTGAGAGAACTGGGTGTGAATGAGGAAACAGAACTGTTCTGATGCTCCAGTCATTATAAAGACACTTTCTTTGTATGTTTGATTTTATGAAATATACACATCACCTGCCCAGGGACTACAGGTGGAAATTAGCACTAGCGCTATAAACCTGGTACAATACATCTCTCCTGTTTAGGTTAATGTAGATTGTGCACTGTCCCTGTCTCATTAAATAAATAAATGAAATGAAATGACACACGCATATGTACACACACACACACACACACACACACACACACGCATATGTACACACACACACACACACACACACGCATATGTACACACACACACACACACACACACACACACACACGTGTGTACACACACACACACGTGTGTACACACACGTGTGTACACACACACACATATATATCTAGCATTAGCCCCGCTACCTAACAGACTCGTCCACAGAAATACAGCCACAAGTTACGAAACTAAATAAAAATTTTCACTACAGCTTCATTCAACTAACAAAACAGCTTTATATTTGAACACACATTTAAAGTGGGGGTTTAACCTGGACCAGACCAAGACTAGTCCAGAACACAAGTGAAAAATCCTATCTGTTCCGAGACGCATAAAACCACGCACATGCGCAAAACACACCTCATAGCAACAGCATAGCAACCACTTTTCCCGCTCTTGGAATAAGTGATATCATTGGCTGCTTCTAGGCTTAAAATTTAGCTTAGCTTTTAGACAATACACGATGAATTTTCATTACAGCTTCATTCAATTAACAAAACAGCTTTATTTTAACACACATTTAAAGTGGACCAGGACTACACCTGGACCAGACCCAGACTAGACCAGAACACAAGTGAAAAATCCTATCCGTTCTGAGACTCATAAAACCACGCACATGCGCAAAACACACCTCATAGCAACAGCATAGCAACCACTTTTCCCGCTCTTGGAATAAGTGATATCATTGGCTGCTTCTAGGCTTAAAATTTAGCTTAGCTTTTAGACTATACACGATGAATTTTCACTACAGCTTCATTCAATTAACAAAACAGCTTTATTTTAACACATATTTAAAGTGGACCAGGACTACACTGGACCCAGACCCAGACTAGACCAGAACACAAGTGAAAATCCTATCCGTTCTGAGACTCATAAAACCACGCACATGCGCAAAAACACACCTCACAGCAACAGCATAGCAACCACTTTTCCCGCTCTTGGAATAAGTGATATCATTGGCTGCTTCTAGGCTTAAAATTTAGCTTAGCTTTTAGACTATACACGATGAATTTTCACTACAGCTTCATTCAATTAACAAAAACAGCTTTATTTTAACACATATTTAAAGTGGACCAGGACTACACCTGGACCAGACCCAGACCAAGACTAGACCAGAACACAAGTGAAAAATCCTATCTGTTCTGAGACTCAAAACCACGCACATGCGCAAAACACACCTCATAGCAACAGCATAGCAACCACTTTTCCCGCTCTTGGGAATAAGTGATATCATTGGCCGTTTCTAGGCTCACTGCTTTCTGATTGGACAACACAGAGCACACTAGATCAGGTCTAAATCAGTACAACAAAAACACAATAAAACATCTCAATACAGACTAAAGCAGACCTTAACCCGGGACATCACACAGTTTTATCCTAAGATGAGTTTACAGTCACGTTCACACAAGGATCCCCCACAACTCAACCTGGATTAAACACGAACAACGGAATGCATCTATGACGACCTACTAGGCCCAACAAACACTTTAAAGACACTAAAAAGTTACTTCTGCATATATACATAAAGCCCCAAGCTACTAAACCACGACTAAACAAGAATATTACCACTTTTATGCATATTAAAATATATAAGCCAGTACTTAACACAGACAACAACAGGATGAGGCTGCAGGAGCTATTAGGCCCCGTTAGCATTAGCCCCGCTAGCATTAGCGCCGCTAGCATTAGCGCCGCTAGCATTAGCACCGATTCATCCACAGAAATACAGCCACAAGTTATGAGAGTGAACAAGAAGATTACAACAATATTAGCACTTTAACGGACACAAAACACATACAGGCTCATATAAAGCATTAGACACACAGGACACAGTGGAAACTCCCAACCGAAAAACTTAGCTTAGCTTTAACACAATACACGATGAATTTTCACTAGCTTCATTCAACTAACTAAACTAAGCTTTATTTTAAGACTCATTTGAATTAACTAGCAATGTGTAAAGTTAATAAAAGTCAGATGTCTTACCTTTATCCTAAGTTCTGCGGGCCCAAACGAGGACAAAGGTGGTATATTGTCCTCAGCAAAACGATTCACAAAATCAACACGGATCCACAGGAGACAATCACGAACAATAGACTGACGACAAAAAACACTAATCCAGTGATCCGATGATCGCAAATCGATGAAACCGCGGTGGAAAGGCGGTAAAAAGGTGGTGAAAATGCTTTGAAAAGCAGAGAAATTGCAGCTCAGTATCCCCACGAGTAGAGAGACCAAGAGGCGAGGTGGGGCTGCTCCGCACCTGTATTTAAGGCTTCTGCCGCGTCATCAGTGGTGCGATCTCTCAGCCAATCAGAAGCCCAGGAAAGTGAGACAGCTTTTCTTTGATGTGTCTCTCAGCCAATCAGGACTCTGCTCTGGCCTGCTCCACATAACGGCGCTGTTTTGATTCAAAAATGTTTTGAAGAGATTTTTGAAAAAAAAAACATTCAGCCATTTTGAATGGTTTGGTAAACTTTAACCAAACCAGACAAAATGGCTGAATGCATCTAATACACTTTTCATGACATCTATGTAGAATTGTATTTATTCTATTAAAATGAAATTGAATGACATGAACTGATCAGTTACATATATCATTGAAAGATTTAAATGTTTTTAATATTCCTCTATATTTTTAGTTATTTCAGAATCAGAATCAGAATCACTTTATTGATCCCCGAGGGGGAAATTCTCTTCGTTCACAGATCCCACGACCACAGAATAGAAATTTAAAATTGAAATTTAAAAGAATAAGAATAAATATAAAATGTCATACACACAGTGCAAAACAGTAAAAAAAATATATAAAAAAAAAATAATAAATAAATAAAATAATTGTTATATTTATTATTTATTTTTATTTAATACATAAAGTGAGGCAAAATACTAATATTTACCAATGGTCCATGAACCTCTTGTTTCAGTTGATAATACTTTTTACAACAAAATGTTCTTACACAAAGATTTTTAAGTTTAAGTTAGAAACTGGTAAATTGGGAGGAAACATAAGTTACATTATTCGTAGTTATGTTTCTATGAATGAGTTAAAATAGAAATGTGATAATGAGGCAGTGGTTCTGAAATTGCTGTCACTTGACACTAATGATATGAGAGTGTATTAGGAGGTGACACTGAGACATAGTCATATGTTTTTAACATTAGTATCTCATCCAAAACATATATTTTGACCTGCTGTGTCAGTGTGTCCTCATTGTTTTGTTTAGGCTTATAATAACAACAAAGAGCAAATCATCTATGTACAGTACAGAGGCACAAGATGGAAGTGGGAGAAAAAAGTAGGTCTGTGTGGTGAGGCCGTACTCAAAGTGTGGTCAATAGGTATGTGCCCAGGTTCAAAGTTTTCATTTAAAATAATAGAGCCTATGAAAAAAAAATATTAAGATACAAGACTGGACTGTGTCTGAATGTCCAGCCTAGTCTCTAACCTCTCATTCACTACAGAGCCCCACACTCTTTAGCAGACGATATAGTGCCTCCTTCACAGAGCGATTAAGACACACAGCTCACTACAAACAGGTCATGTGACTCTGGGTCTGGGTGAAAAAAAGTTTAAAGGCTAAACTCTGATAAAACTTGATTTCTGTCATAAATAATGATCAGATCTGACTGGCACACAAATAGTTATGGACTAATGTTAGTCATACAAGTTTGTCTCAAGCTGGATCTCACGCAAATGGATTTGATTATTAATTTTTTTTATATGAGATGTGGAAATTGTGGCTCGTTTAAACCATAATGGTTTATTTAGGAGTGTGACTCAAAGAGACTCCTGTTGTAGTTTGTACAGTGTTGTCATGGCGATGAAGCGCGTCAGCGCTTCCAATGTGACTTTGTCTGTTTAGTGAAAATGAACTGCCCACAGCTGCAATGACATAGAGACCAGTGGCGCGTTAGCGCCACCCTTACAGAGTGCCAGGTCAGCCGAGTGCGAAGCGCGGCCCGCGAGGGCCGTTCGATGCCGCTTGCGGCTTTAATTCTTCTTTCTTCTGCTTTTTGAACAGGAATTTGACCCCCTGAACATATTCGAAAACTCACCAAAATTTGCCCAAAATTCAGAAGTGGCGAAAAATTTATTTTTTTACATGGTGCATTATTGGGCATAAAAAAATGGCGCGACAGCGCCACCTACAAAAGTCAAAATACATTGCGTCAATGGGAGACGCCCCGACGTCAACTTTGTCGTAGAGCCACCAAATTCGGTACACACATTCTTCATGTGATGCCAAACAAAAAATATTATTATGGCCACGCCCTCGGATAAACCGGAAGTCGGCCATCTTGGATTGAAAATTCCGAAATGCCGAGTCAGCATTTTCGTTGACGTGGCATTTTCGTCAACTCCTCTGAAGGCGCTTCACCTGCAGGGCTGAAAATCACTGGACATCATCTAGACAAGTGGGGCATCAAAAGTTATCCGATTTACGTTGATACGTATAACGGTTTCCGTGCGGCGAAGCCGCAAAACTCCATCGGAATTTTTGCAATTTTCAAATTTGAAAATTTGCTCCCGTTTGCGCATACAAAGTCGGATTGGGCTCAAATTCAAATCAGTTGTAAAACTTTCTGGCCTAGACCTACTAATTATGAAAGAAAACAATTTGGTGCAATAGCGCCCCCTACAGAATAACACATAAATTTGCATGGAGGGCCCAAAATTTAGTTTTCCCAATGTTTACGAAATTTCACACAAAATTCCAGTGGGTCATCCCAATCAATAAAGTCAATCAGGACCCATGACGTTTTTTGTACCGTGTTGCCATGACGATGCGCCAAAGTGCCCATGTTATCCTAATGGGAACGCTCCGAAAATTTCCCATTCATGAGAAAAATTAGTTTCATGGAATTAAGTGAAATTTGCCAGAATGACTCTTCATGTCATCCCGATCCAAAAACTCAATCACACCCATGCCATATTTTTCACTCTGTTGCCATGGCGATGCGTGAAAACCCCCATGTTATCCTAATGGGAAAATTTACAAATTTTGGGACATTTCAAAGTCTTATAACGGCTTCAGACCTTCAATGAAGAATGTGAGATTTGGCACGTTGATTCTTTACATCATCCCCATCAAAAAAGTCCAAGGTGCCAAGTTTGTATTTTGCACGGTGTTGCCATGGCGATGCCTGGAAAAACCCATGTTGGTGCATTTTGTGTATCAGTGCTCCCAATGTCTTTTGACTTTGTTTGGTGACAAGTGCAGCCCAAAGCCACAATAAAACAGAGGCAAGTGGCGGGTCAGCGCCACCTACAGGGAGTGCCCGGTCGGCCGAGTGCGAAGCGCGGCCCGCGAGGGCCGTTCGATGCCGCTTGCGGCTTTAATTCTAAGTTCTTTTTCCTCCGGGGTGAGCTCGAGGGCCTTTTTGGCACCAACAGCTTAAATGTTTTTTTTCTTTTTCTTGTCTTTTTCATGGCCTGCAAACTCACACCGAAGGGAAAGGAAAACTTAGAAAAAGGATCCCAAATGATGCACCTTTTTTTTTTTTTTTTTCACTTGCCACTCAGGGCTTCCATACAAAATTACAGCCATAGATATAGATCAAAAAATGGGTCGTAATATGATGTTGGGGAGTGAGGGATGAGGAGGTGGAAGGGAGGAAGAGAGAGAGAGGGAGGGAGGAGGAGAGGGGAGACATGGGAGGTGTGAAGTGCGTGGTGTGCAGATAGAAGGTCAGGTCTTGAGTCTAAATGAGGAGAATTTGCCTTTGGCTGAGACCCTGAAGTGAAGAGAGAGAGTGAGGGAGGAGGAGAGAGAGAAGGAGAGAGGGAGAAGAGAGAAGGAGCAAAGAGAGGAAAGAGGGAGGTGTGATGTGCTGTTAGACATGTGCAAGGTCTCGTGTCAGGTCGAAATGAGGAGAATTTGCCCGCGGCCTCGGCTCCTGAAGTGAGGAGAGAGGAGGAGGAGAGGAGAGAGTGGAGGAGAGAGAAAAGAGGAGAGAGAGAAGAAGAGGAGAAAAAAAGGAGGAGAGGAGAAAAAGAAAGGAGCAAAGAGAGTTAAGCAGCCGTGTGTTAGGTCTAAACGAGCAGAATTTGCATGTGGCTCCTGAAGTGAAGAGAGAGAGAGAGAGGAGGAGAAAAGAGGAAGTGAAGGGGACAGGAGGAGAGATGGAGAAGAGATAAGAGCAGGGAGAGGACAGAGAGAGGGAGGAGGAGGTGTGAAATACAGGGGGAAAGACGCAGAGAGGGAAAAGAGAAATGAGCAAAGAGAGGGGAGGGAGAGAGAGGGAGGATGAGTGAGATTAAGGAGGAAAGAGGGAGAGAGGGAAAAACAAGTGAGGAAAGAGAGGGGAGGAAGAAAGAGGGAGAGAGGGAAAAGAAAAGACAGAGTGGAAGGAGGAGTGAGGTAGAGGAGGAAAGAGGGACAGAGGGGGAAAAATGAGGAAAGAGAAGGGAGGAGGCGTGAGATAGAGGAGGAAAGAGGGACAGAGGGAAAAGAAAAGAGAGTGGAAGGAGGAGGGAGATAGAGGAGGGAGAGAGGGAAAGAAAAGAGGGAGAGTGGAAGGAGGAGTGAGATAGAGGAGGAAAGGAGAGAGGGAAAAGATAAGAGGCAGAGTGGAAGGAGGAGGGAGATAGAGGAGGGAGAGAGGGAAAAGAAAAGAGAGAGAGTGGAAGGAGGAGGGAGAGAGGGAAAAGAAAAGAGGGAGAGTGGAAGGAGGAGTGAGGTAGAGGAGGAAAGAGGGAGAGAAGGAAAAGAGCAGAGGGGGCCAGAGAAGGAGAGAGGGAGGGAGGGTGAGAAAGACAGGAGTGAGAGGGAGGAGGGAGAGGAGTGACGGAGGTGTGATGTTATTGCAGAGGTTGTGTGTCTAAATGAGGATTTGCCTGTGGCTCATGAGTCTGTGTCACAGCTGAGAACCAGAACAATTAACACCAAACACAGGAGCCTCGTCTCCACTGGCGTCTCCTGCTTTGGGCCCTGGCGCTGAACAGTCGGGGAGCGGGGCCACCCCAGTCGAGGAGCGTCTCCATCACGGACGATTCAGGACGATTTTGGCTGCGACACGGGTCCGGCGAGACACACCCAAAGGTGCAGTGGAGGTTTGTGCCGCTACGAGGTGCAGGACAGATATAAAAAGAACAACGCTACAGGATCAACAGCAGCGACGACGAGTCTGTGAGGATCATCAGCACAAACACAGTGATTCATCGAGCTCCTGAAACTGGAAAAGGAAACTGAAAAGAGGCAGGAAACACTCAGGGAACCGCACCGTCCTGCAGGGTACTGGACGTATAGAGACGAGGCTATGAAGTCTGAGGACAGGGGTCACACAGGGGTCACGCAGGGGTCACACAGGGGTCACACAGGGGTCACACATCACTCACTATTTTACTGAATGTCTCTGTCCTCTCGACACCACTACACGCAGCTCACTGTCTTGTCCAGTCAAATCAACCTTTATGTGAGCTCCTCCTTTTACATTTACATTTTATAACGGGTCAAATCGTCCACTGAAGAATGGGTCAAATGCAGCATTGACCCAGAGACACTGAAGAATGGGGCAAATGCAAGTTTGACCCAGAGACACTGAAGAATGGGCCAAATGCAGGATTGACCCAGAGACACTGAAGAATGGGCCAAATGCAGCATTGACCCAGAGACACTGAAGAATGGGGCAAATGCAAGTTTGACCCAGAGACACTGAAGAATGGGCCAAATGCAGGATTGACCCAGAGACACTGAAGAATGGGTCAAATGCAGGTTTGACCCAGAGACACTGAAGAATGGGCCAAATGCAGGTTTGACCCAGAGACACTGAAGAATGGGCCAAATGCAGCATTGACCCAGAGACACTGAAGAATGGGCCAAATGCAGCATTGACCCAGAGACACTGAAGAATGGGTCAAATGCAGGTTTGACCCAGAGACACTGAAGAATGGGTCAAATGCAGGTTTGACCCAGAGACACTGAAGAATGGGTCAAATGCAGGTTTTACTCAGAGACACTGAAGAATGGGTCAAATGCAGGTTTTACTCAGAGACACTGAAGAATGGGTCAAATGCAGACGACACATTTCCCCACAGTGACATTAAAAGCACCTTAAACCTCATTAACAGTTTCTTTTTTAAGGACAGTGAAAAACCTAAATGATAAAACTGTGGTTCGTTGGAGACTTGTGCGTCCACAGGACAGTTGTGTTTGTGCAGCAGCAGCACACACATCTGCACAGAGTGTTCTCCCTGTGACTCTGACTCTGTTGCTCTCGGTTACATCACTTTTAAATTAGGTGCAGTAACAATTTCTATTTTTATACAGGTTAAACATAAACTATAGGCCTCTGGAAATCAGCACGATTTAAGACTGATGATGATAAAGACACAAAAAACAGAGAAAGATTTATGTTTGCAAACTGAAATATTATGTAGTCTTAAAAAGGATTTAACAAGGACTAACCCAGGTCTATATATGGACTAAAACAGGACTAAACCAGGACTAACCCAGCTCTAAATAAGGACTAAACCAGGACTAAACCAGGATTAAACCAGGTCTAAACCAGAACTAAACCAGGACTAAACCAGGATTAAACCAGGTCTAAACCAGAACTAAACCAGGACTAAACCAGGATTAAAACAGGACTAAACCAGGACTGAAACCAGGTCTAAACCAGGGCTACACAGGTTCGAATAAGAACAGAACCAGGACCAGGCAGTAGGACTAAACCAATAAACCAGTAGCTCTGAGCCATTTTCCTTCTTTATAAATGAAAGTTTTCAGCCCAGGACAGAGACAGACTGGCACAGATCCTGATCGAGCACAAGTTCATTTTATTTTTACAAAACCTCAAAAACAAAAAACACAAAAACATAATATTTCATACTTTTTCTCCTAACGCACGGTTGAAATCACAAATACCAAAGTGAAAGTCAGAGGCTAGAATCGTTTATATTTTTGACAATAACGTTTTACAATTAGCGGTTTGAATGCACTTTTAAACTACGACTATGGCTGTTTCATTCAGAAGTTGCATATTTCAGAGTTGTTGCGTCAGAGGCAAAGCTGGTTCTCTTTGATTGTACTGAATCTTACGGTGAGTAGTGTTTCAAATGTTTTCATTAAATTTATCTGGGAAACAGCACAATTTACCACGAGAATTAGGTCATTAAAAAAATAAAATAAAATAAAATAAATAAAACAAGAAAATAACCCGTGTGATATGTTTATGGAGCCAAACGGGAACCAAACCAGGTCTAAACCAAGATCCAGGCATGAATCAGGTCTAGAAGAGGACAAACCCAGACTGGACTAAACCAAGATCAAGCAAGACTTAAACCAGGTCTAAACCAGAACTAAACCAGGACTGAACCAGGACTGAACCAAGATCAAGCAAGACTTAAACCAGGGCTGAACCAGGTCTAAACCGGGTCTAAACCGGGTCTAAACCAGGTCTAAACCAGGTCTAAACCGGGTCTAAACCGGGTCTAAACCGGGTCTAAACCAGGTTTAAACGGGATCTAAACCAGGTCTAAACCAGGTTTAAACCGGATCTAAACCAGGTCTAAACCAGGTCTAAACCAAGTCTAAACCAGGTCTAAACCAGGTTCCCACTGTTCTTAATCACAGACTGTGTAAAAGAAGAATTCAGTAAAAGTCCAGAGTTATGTCCTTTTACACTGTCCATGTTCTTGACTTGAACCTCCAGGTTTCACCAGTGAGTTTCTAATCCTCACTCGGTTTGGTGGGATTTGTAAAGTGGCGGTTTGTGAATAAAGTAGAAAACACTAAGTTGGAAAATACAGGAAGTAGCACTGAGTTTTATTTAATTAATGTATTTATTTATTCATTTATATTTATTTATTAAAGTAGTTTCTCTGTCTGTACCTGGAGTGCAGTAGCAGAGTGGTTAGCCCAAATGTCTCGGTTAAGTTTCCAGTGTAAAATAGAAAATTAAAAATACAGAAATATTCTTTAAAAAGTTTATGTTCTTTATATCAGAACTTATTGCAGATTGTGTATAGTTTTCAGACAAAACACCAAATTATGTAGAATAAAAACATCCATCCCCCTTCTTCTTCTTCTCCAGGACTGGAACGGAGGAACAAACAGGCACTCCCAGACTTCCCCACCCCAGACACTTCCTCCAGCTCCACCGGTGGGACCCCGAGTCGACATAAGAAGTGCTTTTTGTTTGTTTTCTTACTTTATTCTGACAGTGTAGCGCCCCCTTCTGCATAAAAGTGTAAATCGTTGAGTAAATCACGTGAAAGGCTCAGTGCGAAAAACCAAACTAGACTAAAGCGTGTGGCACGGTGCAGCGTGTGGAGTCAGATCGAGCCCATCCCCGTCACCTCCGACGTCAGCCTGGAAAACAGAAGGAACGGAGAGAGGGAGGAGGGAGGAGGAGAGGAGCACAGAAGAGATGGGTGGAGGCAGAGATGTATAGAAACGGGAGGGTGGAGGGAGAGGAAGGGAAAGAGAAAGCGAGGGAGGAGGAGGAGAGATAGAGGGAAAAGAAAGAGGACAGAGAAAAATGAGAAGGACAGAGAAATTGAAAAGAGGAGAGAGATAGGAGGAGGAGAAGAGGAGGGGGAGGGAGAGACGGAAAAATATTGTTACTGAGTTTGTTTCAAAGAAGTGACTCTGCCAAAGGAAAATGTTTTTAGGGAGGTTTAATGGAATATTTCTCATGAGACCAATAAGAGCAGAGGAGCAGAGAGGAGCAGAGAGGAGCAGAGAGGAGCAGAGTCAGAGGAGCAGAGAGGAGCAGAGAGGAGCAGAGGAGCAGAGGAGCAGAGAGGAGCAGAGAGGAGCAGAGCAGAGAGGAGCAGAGAGGAGCAGAGAGAGAAGCAGAGAGGAGCAGAGAGGAGCAGAGTCAGAGGAGCAGACTCAGAGGAGCAGAGCCAGAGGAGCAGAGTCAGAGGAGCAGAGAGGAGCAGAGAGGAGCAGAGTCAGAGGAGCAGAGAGGAGCAGAGAGGAGCAGAGTCAGAGAGGAGCAGAGTCAGAGGAGCAGAGCAGAGGAGCCACCAGAGGAGCAGAGAGGTCAGAGGAGCAGAGCCAGAGGAGCAGAGAGGAGCAGAGTCAGAGGAGCAGAGTCAGAGAGGAGCAGAGTCAGAGGAGCAGAGTCAGAGGAGCAGAGTCAGAGGAGCAGAGTCAGAGGAGCAGAGTCAGAGGAGGAGCAGAGTCAGAGGAGCAGAGCCAGAGGAGCAGAGCGACAGAGGAGAGAGGAGCAGAGAGGAGAGAGAGGAGCAGAGTCAGAGGAGCAGAGTCAGAGGAGCAGAGTCAGAGGAGCAGAGTCAGAGGAGCAGAACCAGAGGAGCAGAGACCAGAGGAGCAGAGTCAGAGGAGCAGACTCGGAGGAGCAGAGTCAGAGGAGCAGAGTCAGAGGAGCAGAGTCAGAGGAGCAGACTCGGAGGAGCAGGGAGGAGCATATTTCTGGACAAAGTGAGAGATTTTCCAAACTAGTTTTCACACAGTTGGTTTGTGTCGACAGGTTTCACACCTTTGACACTTTGACCTTTGATTCCGTCGCTTCACGTCTCAGATCGTCATTAACACAGAGCCGAACATGAGGCTGTCTCAGGTTAGAAATCACCTTCAATTTTACCAGGACGTGTCTCAAACGAGCTCAGACGTCGACTAACTTTACGGGCAAAAACCATCCTTTCCATTCGAGGGACAGAAGTCTAGTGTGTACTTTAGAGCCAGTGTGGTTTGATTAAATATTATTCTACAAAATCAACTTTTTTGGAGCTTTCTACCATGTTACAACAGTGTTTCCTCATCAAAAAATATGTCAGAAGATCTTTTAGATGTCATCCATGCATGTTTGAGTAATCTAGCAATCTCTCCAGGCCCCTACTCGAACCCTGCTTCCGGTTAGATGTAAGATTTTGTACGAGGCTCCGCCCACAAGCCTACATCACCCACGCTCCCACACGAAAAGCCTCCACAACCTGATGTATGTGCAGTAGTTTCATTAGTGGGATGCAGGTGGTGTAAAGTGAAATCGCTCTGAAGGGGGAGGGGAGTTAGCACGGGGAGCAAAAAAAAAAGGGGAAACTCAGAGCGTAAAAAAAAAACAAAAGTGAGACTTACAAAACGTGTTAAAAAATGTTTTTGGTGACGGTGTCCTGTACAAGTGTAATCCCGCCTAATACCATATTAAAGCTGCACTGTCTACTTCTCTGTTGGTGGCCCCACTACCTGCTGCTGTCTCCATGGAGATGTCACTTAGCCTGGAATGTTCCGCAGTATTTGAACTTGTCTATCCTGTGGAGACTTTAGGTGACACCAACCAAGTGTGTTTTTATATTAAAAGCCTGTTTACAAAGCTGAATAGAGCAAATCAGTGGAACAAGGAGACTGTCAGGCTGATCAACACAGACATTTAAAGCAGACAGTTTTTCTAGTTCAAAGTGAGCCCTGGTTTCTGTACATTTCATTTTCAACCCCTAAGTTAAAAAAATTTAGCTGACAAATACGAGACGTGATTTACCTGTGCTTTTTGGTTTGAAAAATCCAGTTAATTATTTAGCTGTCGTGTGTTTTACAGGTTGTTTTAAATCCACTTAATTATAGTTCTGAAGGTCATTTCCCTCTGACGTCTCCTGGATGATAGTTAGCATGTAGCTGATTAGCCTCTGCGATGTCTTTGAACTTTTGAAAAATCTATGGGGAAAATTAATAGAAAGTTTACTTCAAGAACTGGAGCGGGTGGTCACTGTTGACTCCAAATAGTTATAATCTGACACCCGAGGATCGTTAGGTTATAACTTGAACATTTTAAATCCCAAATATTCATGTAAAACAGAGCAGTCCACAGACCGGGGACACAGTGGATCAGATTAGGGCCGAGAATCTATGGGTGATTCAATTCGATTCTGAGGCTCAGGAGGCGATGCAGGAATGATGTAGCTTTATGTTTTACTTTACATTTTACCATCCATCCAGTTTCTTCTGCTCATCTGCAATCTCACGCTCTGTCCTTCCCTCACCCATGAACAACACCCTGAGATACTTGAACTCCTCCACTTGAGTTTCCACCCACCCAGAGAGGACAAACCACCTTTTTCTGGTCGAGAGCCATGGCCTCAGATTTGGAGGAGCTGATTTCTCATCCCAGCCACTTCACACTCGGCTGCAAACCGCAGGATGAGATCCTGTGGTTCCCAAACTGGACCCCCCTCCAGCCCCTGACTGCGCCTAGAAATTCGCATTGGGAACAGGTCTGACTTACTGCTGGAAATGTGAACACAGCTCCTGCTCCAGTCATACAAGGACCAGACAGCCCTGTAAACAGTGTTGGTGAAGCACTTCCCCCTCCTGAAGCGTAGGACAGTTTGCCAGAATTTCTTTGAGGCTGTCCGACAGTCCTCCTCCATGGATCCCCCGAACTCCTCCCAAATGCGAGCCGCAGCACGCTTGGCCCACCGGTGCTCATCAGCTGTCTCAGGAGTTCCAAGCCAACAAGGCTTGATAGGACTCCTTCTTCAGCCTGACAGCATCCCTTACTTCCAGTGTCAACCAGGTTCAAGGGTTGTCACCGCGACAAGCACCACAGACCTTACAACCACAGCTACGAGCAGCCGCATCGACAATAGAGGCTGAGAACATGGCCCACTCAGAACCTCCCCCGGGGGAGACCTGTCGGGGTTTAACAGTGAGAACGCAAGGACACGACCCTCTCGTTCACCGGGGTAAACTCCCACATGTGGCGGCTGAGCTGTGGGGCAATAAGCCTCTCCCCGCAGGCAATGCCAGAGAAATGGAGAGTCTAGCCTCTCTCAAGGAGTTGGGTTCAAGACCCAAAGCTGTGAGTGTAGGTGAGTCGGTAATGCTCAACCTCCCGCACAAGCTCAGACTCCTTCTTCCCCAGAGAGGTGACATTCCATGTTCTCAGAGCCAGTCTCCATACCATCGAGGCCTCCACCTTCGACTGTCGCCCAGATCTCTTTGCACCGGACCCACCGGTCCACAGGAGGATGGCCACACGTCGCTCCTTCAGGCTGCGCCCGACTGGGCTCCGAGGGGAAAGGCCCGGTCACCAAGTGCTCGGCCAAGCTCTGCCAAACGCCCACCCCAGGTCTGGCTCTAGCGTGGGGCCCTGGTAATGGCAGTTCAGGCGACATAACTGGCCTCACTGTTATATTTGTCATGAGGGGCTTCTGAACCATTCTTAAGCTGACCCATCCCCCAGGACCTGTTTGCCATGGGTGACCCTGTCGGACATGAAGCTTCTGGCAACAAAGCTCTCAGGATCATTCAGGTTCTCAAAGCCCTCCACAAAGTTAAGGTAGCAGTTCAAGAGGGGCCAAAATCAAGCTATGACTTTTATTTAAATTGCTTTATTTAAATGGCTGACAGCATCATTTTTCTGTGACGGGATCAGTTTAGCCAGAGGGAAATAATGTTGTCGTTGTAACAGCACATGTTCAGAGCAGCTGTGAGCATCTCTGCAGACTTTTAGCCCTTCTGTCCTGTGCAGCGACACAGCACAGAGTTAGTTTAGAAAGTTTTATTCGCACATTCTATTCTATTCAAGTTCATAACATAAAGCCATATACCAAAATGGCATCTTGAAAATAAGCGATTAAAGATCATTCAAACATGAAACACTCCAAACAACTTCAGGTGTAAATGTTGAGGAGAATCAACTGTAACATGGTTCAAAGTTCAGAAAAGTTTATTTTGCTGAATAGGTCGCCTTTAAGCTTTGAATAACTTTAAATAAATAAGAGAAATGTAAATGCTGAATACTCTTTAGTCTTTATAGAAATGTTCTGCCTCCTCAGTTTGAAAAGCACCTCCTTAGATTTCATTTCGGATCCAATCATTTCAAAGATTTATTTTCATTTCACGATGGATTTAGTGTTTGCAGATGCTCCTCTGAACTGCCCTGCTCTTTTCATGTCAGCGTCTCCTCCTCCTCCTCTCCCTCTCCTCCTGCTCCTCTTCATCACAATCTTGTGTTAAGTCTGTGTGGCTCTGATCACTGTTCAAACACCACACGGACTTTGGTTAAATCGTATTTTGAGGCTTGATGATGGAATTCAAAGAGAGTCGGGGATTAAGAAAAAGAAGCAGAGGTGGACAGAACTGCAGAACTGCAACTGTGGAATAAACACATTTAATCCAGTCAGAGATCAGGAGTCAAACCCACGACCTCCGCACCGAGAGGAGGAGACAGGACAACTCCTCTGCATCCTCTGCTCCTTTCATCCTCTCCTCTGCTCCACTGCCTCCTCTGCTCTCCTCTGCTCCTCTGACCCTCTCCTCTGCTTTTCTGCTCCTCTCCTCTGCTCCTCTGACCCCTCCTCTGCTCCTCTGACCCCGTCTTCTGCTCCTCTGACCCTCTCCTCTGCTCCTCTGACCCTCTCCTCTGCTCCTTTCATCCTCTCCTCCTCTCCTCGGATGCTCTCCTTTGCTTCCTCGGCTTTCTCACATACAAAAACTCCTTTCTCTTTCATGTGTATCCACTGTCACCTCCTCTGCAGCCTCTCTCTTCCTCTGACCCATCTCTGTACCTTGCTACCATCTTCTGAAGAGGCCCCTCCTCCTCTGCCCCACTCCTCCTCTACCCTCTGCCCCCTCTCCTCCTCTGCCCCACTCTCCTCCTCTGCATACCTCCTGCCTCTATCCTCTCTGCACCACTCTCCTCCTCTGCACCCCACTCTCCTCCTCTGCACCACTCTCCTCCTCTGCCCCACTCTCCTCCTCTGCACCACTCTCCTCCTCTGCCCCACTCTCCTCCTCTCCTCTGCCCCACTCTCCTCCTCTGCACCACTCTCCTCCTCTGCCCCCACTCTCCTCCTCTGCCCCACTCTCCTCCTCTGCACCACTCTCCTCCTCTGCACCACTCTCCCTCCTCTGCCACCACTCTCCTCCTCTGCACCACTCTCCTCCTCTGCCCCACTCTCCTCCTCTGCACCACTCTCCTCCTCTGCCCCACTCTCCTCCTCTGCACCACTCTCCTCCTCTGCACCACTCTCCTCCTCTGCACCACCCTCCTCCTCTGCACCACTCTCCTCCTCTGCACCAGTCTCCTCCTCTGCACCACTCTCCTCCTCTGCACCACTCTCCTCCTCTGCACCACTCTCCTCCTCTGCATTGAACCTTGTGTTGATCAAATACTGAACCAGTGATATGATATTAGCTGGACTGTCCATTATAGTGATTATTTTCTCCTCTACACCCTGCTGTCTCTGCATCCTCCCTCTCCCTCCTCTGCGGCCCCTCCTTCTCTGCACCTCTCTGCCCCTCCTCTGCATCCCTCTCTCCCCTCTCTACACCCCCGTCCCTCCTCTGCTCCTCCACTCGTACCTTGCGTTGATGAGGTACTGCGCCAGGCTGATGTTGGCTGGACTCCCCGTGATGGTGATCTGTCTCTCCGTAGAACCTTCCAGAGCATTGGCGATTTTGATCTGGGCTCCAGACATCTGACGGATCTCGTTTATCTTGGAGCCCTGGCGCCCGATTATGCACCCAATCAACTGCAGGGGGGCGACAAAACAGGACTTAAAGAAAAACACATACATATATAACAGAATCCTGTGTTCTTATAGGAGACTCTTGCTCTACAAACATGGCGTCCCTGTGTGTCAGATGCCCTCCCTGTGTCTCTTATTCTGTGTAAAAGCTGCTAACCCTGTAGTTTTGACTCTACAAACATGTTCTGAAATGCATGCGATTCTTGGGAGAGTTTTAAAGTTCATCTCTCAGTCTCTCTCAGATGTGAACGCTCCTGGATCTGTGTAGAATGTGCACTCTGAACAGAACTCTACTTTTTGAACATAAATCACAAATCTAATCTAATCCTGCAGCCCCACTGTGAACCACATATCGCTCTGAAATGACTTAAGAACAGAAACGTGGTCCTTTGACTTCCTGTTTAGATCTGCAGCGCTACGATAAACCATTATTCACGATTACTGAAATACACCAAACGACACTGAAATACTTCCATTTTCTTTCAGCTCTGTGTCTCACATTACAGTTTGTGACCTGGTTTATGCTCTAAAAACAATCTGTCAAGTTGAGCTGATAGAAATAGGGTTGCTCCGATACCGATTATAGTACTGGCAAAAGCTTCGATAACACACATTTCTCAGGTATCAGTATTGGCAAGTGCTCAGACTTGGAAGGAAAAATCACTGGATCCGATAGTTGGAGGAACTCTGTGTTTTTCAGCACCGCCGCTGTTGACGTCTGCGGCGAATGCTAACGCTAACGCCCCGAGCAGGTTAAATGCAGACACTCACATTTGCGTTTGCTCTTGATACCTTCAGTTAGCACTTGGTGTGGACATTGAACTTGCGGTAAAAAAAAGCAAAAAACTACAGAGAGGTGCAGCTCGACAGTTTTACCCGTAACGGTAAACGGCGACCTAAAAGAACGTTACTAACAGCGCTAACACGCTCTGTGTTTTCATAACGACGTAATGCGGATGCCGTGTGCTTGAGGATGAGGTCTTTTTTTAGTCAGGCCTCACTCGTGTTTTTATCCTCTAGGCTCACTCTGTTTTTACTGGTACAAACTGAACAAGGAGAAAAGTCAAAGAGCTTAAATCAGCTCCGCTCATCATCAGGACCATTTTACGTCTGACTCTGACACTTCAGTCTCAAAATCTCACTGATTCTGTGAGACTTTGACTACAGTTTTTGCTCTTGTGCTGTGACAAAACTCCTTTTTCACACTATGCCCTGTCAGACTGGACTGGTATCGGCGAGCACACTAAGACCAAGTATCGATATCGGATCGGGGGAGTAAAAATGATACCGACACTAGACATAGACAAATAAAAAAGCACTTGTTCTGTTTTTAGAACCGACTCAATAGAAGTGATTTAATTTGACTTCTATTATGGTCCAGATTATAATTTTCTAGATTTTTATTATTATATTGTGTGACCTGAATAAACACGATTATCATTTAACCAAATAATCTTGACAACTTTAACATCTTTAACGAGTCCAAGTGACATTTTGAACCCAATGTGTCTCACCGCTTTAAAGATCCTATATTACATAAAACTGACTCTTGTAGCTTTAAGTCGTGTTATAATGTTTCCTCCTCAAAAACAGACCTGGACTTGTGTTTTGTTTCATTCACATGTTTGAGTCACACTTTATTATGAGTCTGTCACATCTCCAAAGCTCAAAATTCTCTGTTCCACCTTGTGATGTCATGAATCAAGTGGCAGTTTTCATGCTTTAAACAGCTACATTTTACCTTTAGTTCAGTAGAGATTGGTATTTCCAGGACTGAAATCATCCAAATGATTCTAGTGAAGGTGCGTGGAGTTTAAAAACACAGTGGAGCACTTCCTGTATCACCACTTCATGACATCACAAGGTGGAACAGATCAACTCCACGACTCTGTGTAAGCTAACGATGACCGAACACTGTGATGACATGGTTTAAATATATCTCCTTCAAACTATTAAAGACGTAATGTGTAACTTTCCCAACACCTGATTGTCTCCATGGAGATGTTACTGCTTTGTCCGGAATGTTCCGCAGTGTTGCATTAACATGTCTCTCGAGTAGATGACGCCGCCGCCAAATCTATAGAAAAGCCGTAGCTCGCAGTAAGAATCCACATTTTCCGAGGTATTTTCGAGTGACCCTAAAAACGTCAGATTAATTTGAATAAAATAGCGCCGAGAGCCGAGTGGAGCTGAGGTCATGACGTCAAACGTGAGCGGATTACGGCTCAGACTGAACCGTGAACGTGTTTTTCTGTGATTAAAGAGGGACTCTGAAATAAACGAGGACACTCTGAGACACGGCGGTTTGTTTATTCAATTAAAATGACATGAACTAAATGAATCACGCAGGAATTCAGAGCTGCTGATACTTTGATACTTCTGGTGTCAATATTCTCTGGGCGGTGAAGCTAACTAGAGGCTCTGCTCTGTCAGAAGCTCTGTTTACTCAAGTTACACTTTAATTTGAGCTTTGTTTTAAATCAGACTTATTCTGCTAAATGGAGTTTTCAGAGGTTTTAGTCATGTTACAGTTGTTTCCTTCTCATTTACCCTCAGTAGTTGTTTTTTGAGTGAGTCGTGCCCATTTAAGCAATTTTTAATCGCTAATTTAAGACGAGATTCTTGTTTTTCTGTCATAAATGATGAAATTAGACTGGCACACAAATATTTATGGATTAATAATAACCGTACAAGTTTGTGTCAAGCTGGATCTCATGTATATGGACTAGATTTTAACAGTTTTGTCTGAGATATTAAATTATTACTATTTTAACAGCTCAAGCTAAGGGTAGTGGCTAACGCTACACAACTTTATACAGCAACGGTTTATTTAAGAGTGTTTTATTCATAATCAGGATCTAACCAGCGCTTCTATCTACGTCATGTCAAACTCAGGTCCGAGGGCCAAATCTGGCCCATGGTGTAATTATATTTGGCCTGTGAGATCATATCAAATGTGCATTAGAGCTGACCCGCTGGTGTATAGTGCATGCACCACTAATACTACAAATCCCAGGATGCTTTGCTAGTACGCTGGTGCGCAGTCGAGACCGGTAAGAGTCCCTCCTTTTCTGCTGACATTCATTAGCAAACAAGCTACTAGTCACATCAGCCAAACTAATTACTGCAGAGAGAGACAAAGTATTATATTTATTTAAAGAAAAAAATGTATACAACTGATGTGTCTTTTATTTCAAATTTAATTTCTCTCTGTTTGTAATCTCAAGCTTGAGTTGTTCCAGATTTTGTCTTTAAGCTAAACTAAAGTTTGCTCCATATGAAAAGGTTAAATGTCACACATCAGGTGCAGTCAATTTTTCAGTGAATATTGAGTTTTAAATTTTGGCCCTCAGTGAATGTGAGTTTGACAGCCTCGTTCAGTCGTGTCGTGTCCAGTTAAAGACCTGTCGCCGCACTATTGTTTTTCCAGCTCTTGCAGTGCATTGTGGTCTATACTGACTGACCTAGTGACCAGCGCTGGACACTACTTTTAAAGATGGATTGAGGGACATTTTGAGTGCACTATTTTCTTATCAACTCGACATTCAGACACCACTAAAAATGGCGTGACCCCTAAATACCGCCCCCTGTAGGGAGTAGTGTGGAGATTCACACACACACGTTACTTATTTTATTGATCACATCTTTTATTATTATTCTTTGTTGAACGTCGAAGCAAGTTCCTATTTGTGAGTTTTGTTCACCGACAACAGCAATAAAACCGGTTCTGATTGTGAAAGCTGCAGTACTGTAGAGAACGTGTTTTTCTCATATCCCACAGCCCTAAAATAAGTGTTCAGTTTTGACTCACGTCGTTGGGGATGGAGAGCTCGTGGGTGCTGGCCGGACTCTCCAAACCTGCAGCCAACAAAAGAGAAACATCAGAACTGAGCAGAACCGATCATCAAACTGAGAGAGTTTAACACAGAGTCCAGAACATCACCAAGTGAGAGCGCCTCCTGTGGACTGGAGCTGGTTTATCACACCGTGTGCACAGAAATACAACAAATCGATGATCAGCGGCTCTGTTGGAGCGTTTGTCCACTGATCCGAAGGTTGGAAGTTCAAATCCCACACTCGACGTAAACACCATTAGTTGGCAGCGCAATTTCAGGTCCCACAGATAATGCTGTTGCTTTGTCCTTGAGCAAGACACTTAACCCATTTCGCCTCCAGTGTCTGTGTGCAACTGGTGTGTGAATGTGTGAGTGGTTCCTTGATGTGACTGCAGTCGTTTCTCACTATATCACGGTTCACCTTTCACGATCTGGCTTTTTTTAGTTGCAATTTCACATTACAGTGTATAAGCATGCATTGTGTTCTGCGTCCTGATTGGCTAAAGGACTGTAGACCATTGTGTTCTGTGTCCTGATTGGTTAAGGGACTGTAGACCATTGTGTTCTGCGTCCTGATTGGCTGAGGGACTGTAGACCATTGTGTTCTGTGTCCTGATTGGTTAAGGGACTATAGACCATTGTGTTCTGCGTCCTGATTGGCTGAGGGACTGTAGACCATTGTGTTCTGCGTCCTGATTGGCTGATAGACTGTAGACCATTGTGTTCTGCGTCCTGATTGGCTGAGGGACTGTAGACCATTGTCCATCAGTCTCCTCCGTGTCTCCTGTACAGTACAGAATGTGTTCAGATAAATGTTGGAACACTATCATTTTTATTTAAAGTCTAGGAAAACGTTTATATTTTATTTCTCAAGCAAATGTTTGGGCCTGAAAACAGATCTTGTATTTGGTTTCATCCTATAATGCTGTACTTATTTTTGTTAATCTACAAAGGTTTGAACTTTGAGAGAGTTTAAACTAGAGAAATGTGAGAAAATGTTAATGCCTGTGTGAGAAAAGTGTATAAAGTGTGTGGTGAGGGGTTTTACAAAACATATGGAATAATTGTAAAAAATAAACTTGATACTTCACAGATTTCAACTATTGCAGATTATTATTTTATATTTAGGACGTGACCCCCACAATAAACCAGGGACCACTGTATGTACTGTAACTGCTGCACCTCCAGTCACGACTCCGTCAAACTGGTCAAGTTTGCGGATGACACCACCCTCATCGGGCTCATCTCGGACGGGGATGAGTCTGTCTACAGGAGGGAGGTGGATCGGCTGGTGTCCTGGTGCAGCAGCAACAACCTGGAGCTCAATGCCCAGAAGACAGTGGAGATGATTGTGGACTTCAGGAAAGTCACAGCCCCCCTGCTCCCCCTCGCCTTGACTGACTCCCCCATCACCACCGTGGACTCTTTCCGCTTCCTGGGCACCTGCATCACCCAGGACCTCAAGTGGGAGCCGACCATCAGCTCCCTCATCAAGAAAGCCCAGCAGCAGAGGATGTACTTCCTGCGACAGCTGAGAAAAGCCAAGCTGCCGGTCCAGATGATGGTGCAGTTCTACACGGCCATCATTGAGTCCATCCTCACCTCCTCCATCACTGTGTGGTTCGCTGGGGCCACTGCCAGGGACAGGCAGAGACTGCAGCGCATTGTGCGCTCTGCTGAGAAGGTGATTGGCTGCAGTCTTCCATCTCTCCAGGACCTGTACGCCTCCAGGACTCGGGGGCGAGCAGGTCGTATAGCAGCTGACACTTCTCACCCTGGACATGGACTATTTCAGCCACTTCCCTCTGGCAGGAGGCTACGGTCCATCAGGACCAGAACCTCTCGTCACAAGAACAGTTTCTTCCCCTCTGCTGTTTCCCTCATGAACACTTCATAAACCTGCACTAAACTGGACACTTCATAACACTGGTCACTTTAATAACCCATGTTGCACTGTTGTTGTTGTTTTGATGCCACTATTGTATATATTTCTACTATTGTATATATTTCTACCTCCTGCATGCCCTTATTTGTATTTATTTAGTGTGTTTTTTTTGTGTGTGTGTTGTTGTATGTCGCACTTTATCACCGAAGTAAGTTCCTAGTCTGTGAGCTCTGCTCACGGACAATGGCAATATAACTTCTTCTGATTCTGATTCTGATTCTGATGTAAAAATGTGACTAAAATGTACAATAATAATAAAGCTAATTTATCACTAACACAAAAAAAAAAAAAAAAAATGCAGGATTACCCCAAAAAAACTATTCTAAATGTACAATATTGTTAAAAACATATGAGCCTTATGAGCTTTAGTCGATAGTTTGCATCTGTAATGATTTATAGAAAGTATTTATTCAATCTTTTATGGCTCAGATCTGATCAAATATCCAAAAAATAACCAATTAAATAAATACTGACCCCAAAAAATATAAATTATCCCGACAGGGCGTCTTCTTTTGCCATTTTGATGCGATTCTGACTCTTAAAACTTGAACTTTCATCAGTCACAAGTTTTGAAGTTTGTGCATAAACCACGTAACGAGTAATTAACGTTGTGATGAACTTGTTTCAGCCAAAAAACATATAAAAAAAAAAACCTTTAAATCAATAAACCATTCCCATGTGCTCTCATGCATACACTGGGCCCGCTGCAGGTGGGAAGTGTCTTGCTCAAAAGCACAAACACAATCTTTTGGATTTGAGCAAACGGCTTTACAAACCTGAACTCTTTGGATTTGATCAGATGGAGATTTGTCAGCAGGTACAAGGGTGAGGGGACGTAGAGAGAAAACTAGAATGTTAGGAGTTTGGATGTAAGAGCGACAGGTAATAATAATAATAATGCCTTACATTTGTAATGCGCTTTATCAAAGCCTCTCAAAGCGCTACAGTGAAGTCATTATTCGTTCACTCCACACTTGGTGATGGTAAGCTACTATTGTAGCCACAGCTGCCCTGGGGTAGACTGACGGAAGCGAGGCTGCCAGTTTGCGCCATCGGCCCCTCCGACCACCACCGATCATTCACACACACACCACTTTCATACTAGGCAATGTGGGTGAAGTGTCTTGCCTAAGGACACAACGACAGAACTTGGTCCGAGCTGGACTCGATCCTCCGACCTTCGGGTTGGGAGACCAATGCTCTAACCACTGAGCCACTGTGAGGCAGTTGGGGCAGTTAGTACGACAGGTGTAAAGGGCAGAAGCGTTAGGTTAGTTTAAAGGGTACAGGGAGTATCCATGGGTTTCAGAATTGCAGTTTTGGGTCATTTCGTATAGACTGTATCAAGAAGTGGACTAACATTCAGCTCCAGTCAAATGAAGCTCTTCGAGGCTAGCGTTTAGCGGCTAATTTGGAGCCGAGTGCCATATTTGGAATTCCGACCGCGAGTATCATAGCAACCAAAGAGCCAATCTGGAGCGAGGATGCTGAAGATGACGACCATGCTAAACCAGAGGTGTGGGCGCTTAGCAATGCTGTCAATCAAACCTGTTGCTAACGCTAGCAGGACTGACTTCAGGAAAAGAAGGCGCACACACAGGACAGAAAAGACCAAAATGACGAGTCTGACAGCAGCAGTTACAGAGAGAGGGGCGACGGTTTTTCAATGGAAAGTGAATCGGAGCCAGAGTCGATGGAGCTGAAAGTGCGCCCATGACCACTTCCTATTTGGAACGTGGCGGCTAGCAGGTTAGCTATGTTTACTTATATATACAGTCTATGTATGGAATATCTACAAGGATGATTTCCACAAATTTCAACAAAAATCTGCATTTTAACTGAATTAATTTTATCTGTATTTTGTCAGTATCTGTATAAATATGATGTATAATATATGGCCTATAGAATGTTGTGAAATGTCTGAAACCCAGCGATAACAGGAAGCTGAAACCCATGAACAGGACAGTTAGTTTGGTATTTCAAGTTAGTTTAAAGGGGCACTGTGTAACTTCTCTGGCCCCCTGTGTGTCAGCATGGAGATATTGAGTTTTAAAAGGTTAAAAGGCCTTTTCCAGACCAACATGTAGTTTGTTTCATACCTGACAGTTTGGACGAGCGCTTTTCCTCATGGCGGTCATGTGACGTTGCTGTGACGTGATTGGTCAGACCAGGACAGAGCAAACATCATTGGGACAGAGGACAAACATCGTCGCTGGATTAAGGAGGCAATCGAAATACTGAAACATGACTTTAAACCGAGACGAGGGGGCCTTCGTACTCTCACGCACCCGGAGTACTGTCCTGAAGAAGTTGGACAGCAGGGGGCGCTATCTTCTCACAGGTGGACGACAAAAACCAGTTTAAATCAGCTGACCAGACACGTCACAGCGACATCACATGACCACTCTGAGGCGCTAGTGAGCCGTCCAAACTGTCAGGGATGAAAAGAAACTAAACCTTGGTCTGAAAAAATAATCTATTCAAATAAAGATCAGATGAACGGATGGAGAAAAGTCCCACTGTACGGCATTAAACGTACCTATCTCCATGGACACACTATGAGCCAATAAGCCAAGTTCCAGGTTAGATCTGTGGAGAGGCAGCCCTGCTCATAGTAAGAACACCAGAGATAAATACAAGATAGATTCGTTTAATGTCATACTGTGGAACTTTCCAGGGAAAACAATAATATCTCCATGGCAATAAGCTAGTAGCAGAACACATCAGAAAAGTTACACAGTGCACCTTTAAAGGATAGTTCAGATATTTTGTTAATTGAAAGGAGACGAGGAAGAGGAGAGGAGGGGTACGTACCAGGGAAGACTGGGGTGGTCTGTCCCACGGGGGTAAAGGGAGGAGTCTGCAGGGCCAGCTGGTGCAGTTTAGTCAGGTGCTACGGGGCAGGAGACAGGAGCAGTTAGACAGGTGCTGAGAGACAGACAGGTGAAGTTTAGACAGGTGCTGAGAGAGAGACAGGTGAGGTTTAGGCAGGTGCTGAGAGAGAGACAGATGAAGTTTAGACAGGTGCTGAGAGACAGACAGGTGAAGTTTAGACAGGTGCTGAGAGAGAGACAGGTGAGGTTTAGGCAGGTGCTGAGAGAGAGACAGATGAAGTTTAGACAGGTGCTGAGAGACAGACAGGTGAGGTTTAGACAGGTGCTGAGGGGGAGACAGGTGAAGTTTAGACAGGTGCTGAGAGACAGACAGGTGAAGTTTAGACAGGTGCTGAGAGAGAGACAGGTGAAGTTTAGACAGGTGCTGAGAGGGAGACAGGTGAAGTTTAGACAGGTGCTGAGAGGGAGACAGGTGAGGTTTAGACAGGTGCTGAGAGGGAGACAGGTGAAGTTTAGACAGGTGCTGAGGGGGAGACAGGTGAAGGTTAGACGGGTGCTGAGAGACAGACAGGTGAAGTTTAGACAGGTGCTGAGAGGGAGACAGGTGAAGTTTAGACAGGTGCTAAGAGACAGACAGGTGAAGTTTTAGACAGGTGCTGAGAGAGAGACAGGTGAAGTTTAGACAGGTGCTGAGAGACAGACAGGTGAAGTTTCGACAGGTGCTGAGAGACAGACAGTTGAAGTTTAGACAGGTGCTGAGAGACAGACAGGTGAGGTTTAGGTAGGTGCTGTGAGCGAGACAGGTGAAGTTTAGACAGGTGCTGAGAGAGAGACAGGTGAAGTTTAGACAGGTGCTGAGAGAGAGACAGGTGAAGTTTAGACAGGTGCTGAGAGAGAGACAAGTGACGTTTAGACAGGTGCTGAGAGGGAGACAGGTGAGGTTTAGACAGGTGCTGAGAGGGAGACAGGTGAAGTTTAGACAGGTGCTGAGGGGGAGACAGGTGAAGGTTAGACGGGTGCTGAGAGACAGACAGGTGAAGTTTAGACAGGTGCTGAGAGAGAGACAGGTGAAGTTTAGACAGGTGCTGAGAGGGAGACAGGTGAAGTTTAGACAGGTGCTAAGAGACAGACAGGTGAAGTTTTAGACAGGTGCTGAGAGAGAGACAGGTGAAGTTTAGACAGGTGCTGAGAGGGAGACAGGTGTGAAGTTTAGACAGGTGCTAAGAGACAGACAGGTGAAGTTTAGACAGGTGCTGAGAGAGAGACAGGTGAAGTTTAGACAGGTGCTGAGAGACAGACAGGTGAGGTTTAGGTAGGTGCTGTGAGCGAGACAGGTGAAGTTTAGACAGGTGCTGAGAGAGAGACAGGTGAAGTTTAGACAGGTGCTGAGAGAGAGACAGGTGAAGTTTAGACAGGTGCTGAGAGAGAGACAAGTGAAGTTTAGACAGGTGCTGAGAGACAGACAGGTGAGGTTTATGCAGGTGCTGTGAGCGAGACAGGTGAAGTTTAGACAGGTGCTGAGAGACAGACAGGTGAAGTTTAGACAGGTGCTGAGATGGAGAGACAGGTGAAGTTTAGACAGGTGCTGAGAGGGAGAGACAGGTGAAGTTTAGACAGGTGCTGAGAGGGAGACAGGTGAAATTTAGACAGGTGCTTAGAGAGAGACATGAGCAGTTTAGACAGGTGCTGAGATGGAGAGACAGGTGAAGTTTAGACAGGTGCTGAGAGGGAGAGACAGGTGAAGTTTAGACAGGTGCTGAGAGGGAGAGACAGGTGATGTTTAGACAGTAACTGAGAGAGAGACAGGTGAAGTTTAGACAGGTGCTGAGAGAGAGAGACAGGTGAAGTTTAGACAGGTGCTGAGAGAGAGACAGGTGAAGTTTAGACAGGTGCTGAGAGGGAGAGACAGGTGAAATTTAGACAGGTGCTTAGAGAGAGACATGAGCAGTTTAAACAGGTGCTGAGATGGAGAGACAGGTGAAGTTTAGACAGGTGCTGAGAGAGAGACAGGTGAAGTTTAGACAGGTGCTGAGAGAGAGACAGGTGAAGTTTAGACAGGTGCTGGGAGGGAGACAGGTGGAGTTTAGACAGGTGCTGAGAGAGAGAGACAGGTGAAGTTTAGACAGGTGCTTATAGAGAGATAGGTGAAGTTTAGACAGGTGCTGAGAGAGAGACAGGTGAAGTTTAGACAGGTGCTGAGAGAGAGACAGGTGAAGTTTAGACAGGTGCTGAGAGGGAGACAGGTGGAGTTTAGACAGGTGCTGAGAGAGAGAGACAGGTGAAGTTTAGACAGGTGCTGAGAGAGAGACAGGTGAAGTTTAGACAGGTGCTGAGAGAGAGACAGGTGAAGTTTAGACAGGTGCTGAGAGAGAGAGACAGGTGAAGTTTAGACAGGTGCTTATAGAGAGATAGGTGAAGTTTAGACAGGTGCTGAGAGAGAGACAGGTGAAGTTTAGACAGGTGCTGAGAGAGAGAGACAGGTGAAGTTTAGACAGGTGCTGAGAGGGAGACAGGTGGAGTTTAGACAGGTGCTGAGAGAGAGAGACAGGTGAAGTTTAGACAGGTGCTGAGAGAGAGACAGGTGAAGTTTAGACAGGTGCTGAGAGAGAGAGACAGGTGAAGTTTAGACAGGTGCTGAGAGAGAGACAGGTGAAGTTAGACAGGTGCTGAGAGAGAGACAAGTGAAGTTTAGACAGGTGCTGAGAGACAGACAGGTGAGGTTTATGCAGGTGCTGTGAGCGAGACAGGTGAAGTTTAGACAGGTGCTGAGAGACAGACAGGTGAAGTTTAGACAGGTGCTGAGATGGAGAGACAGGTGAAGTTTAGACAGGTGCTGAGAGGGAGAGAGACAGGTGAAGTTTAGACAGGTGCTGAGAGGGAGACAGGTGAAATTTAGACAGGTGCTTAGAGAGAGACATGAGCAGTTTAGACAGGTGCTGAGATGGAGAGACAGGTGTGAAGTTTAGACAGGTGCTGAGAGGGAGAGACAGGTGAAGTTTAGACAGGTGCTGAGAGGGAGAGACAGGTGATGTTTAGACAGTAACTGAGAGAGAGACAGGTGAAGTTTAGACAGGTGCTGAGAGAGAGAGACAGGTGAAGTTTAGACAGGTGCTGAGAGAGAGACAGGTGAAGTTTAGACAGGTGCTGAGAGGGAGAGACAGGTGAAATTTAGACAGGTGCTTAGAGAGAGAGACATGAGCAGTTTAAACAGGTGCTGAGATGGAGAGACAGGTGAAGTTTAGACAGTGTGCTGAGAGAGAGACAGGTGAAGTTTAGACAGGTGCTGAGAGAGAGACAGGTGAAGTTTAGACAGGTGCTGGGAGGGAGACAGGTGGAGTTTAGACAGGTGCTGAGAGAGAGAGACAGGTGAAGTTTAGACAGGTGCTTATAGAGAGATAGGTGAAGTTTAGACAGGTGCTGAGAGAGAGACAGGTGAAGTTTAGACAGGTGCTGAGAGAGAGACAGGTGAAGTTTAGACAGGTGCTGAGAGGGAGACAGGTGGAGTTTAGACAGGTGCTGAGAGAGAGAGACAGGTGAAGTTTAGACAGGTGCTGAGAGAGAGACAGGTGAAGTTTAGACAGGTGCTGAGAGAGAGACAGGTGAAGTTTAGACAGGTGCTGAGAGAGAGACAGGTGAAGTTTAGACAGGTGCTTATAGAGAGATAGGTGAAGTTTAGACAGGTGCTGAGAGAGAGACAGGTGAAGTTTAGACAGGTGCTGAGAGAGAGACAGGTGAAGTTTAGACAGGTGCTGAGAGGGAGACAGGTGGAGTTTAGACAGGTGCTGAGAGAGAGAGACAGGTGAAGTTTAGACAGGTGCTGAGAGAGAGACAGGTGAAGTTTAGACAGGTGCTGAGAGAGAGACAGGTGAAGTTTAGACAGGTGCTGAGAGAGAGACAGGTGAAGTTTAGACAGGTGCTGAGAGACAGACAGGTGAAGTTTAGACAGGTGCTGAGAGGGAGACAGGTGAAGTTTAGACAGGTGCTGAGAGGGAGACAGGTGAAGTTTAGACAGGTGCTGAGAGAGAGACAGGTGAAGTTTAGACAGGTTAAATACACGAAAAATCTAATAAAAAAAATAAAAACTAAATATAACCAAAGTGCAAAAGAATTAATTCACACAGACAGGAGCGAGGACAAGACATAGGCGCTAACAGGGCTAGCTAACAGGGCTAGCTAACAGGGCTAGCAGTTTATAGCCTGAAAACTGCTTCATATTCTGTACTTACCTGGTTTATATCATTTAAAGGACCTATACCCTGTTATTTCCCATGTAACCTCTTTATTACAGAGATCTGCACCATAAACCAGGTTCAATATATCTGCTTTTAGATCTGTCTTCCACTTTATATATTAAATTAAAATCACAAACATTTAACATTTTTAGCAGACGCGAAACAACAGGTCATTGCGTTCATAGTCTCAGAGCAAAACTATAACATTTGACATAAATGGATTTTTTTTAATATTCAAATCACTTTCTTTTTGTATTCAAATATATTCTCCTCAGTTTGTTTCCTCAAAGCTTCACAAATATTCAGAAATATCTTTAAAATTCACACTTTTCTCTCACTCACTGAATCCCACCTGCTGAAAAAAGAACAAATCTGAAAAGACGGACGACTTTGAAGTAAGAGCATGAAAACATCTGCCACCACCGTGATTTAAAATGACCCACAATGTCGATGAAACGTTCTGCACCGACAGAGACACCGACGAAGGTTTGAACTTTGAGAGAGTTTAAACAAGAGAGAAATGTGAGAAAATGTTAATGCCTGTGTGAGAAAAGTGTATAAAGTGTGTGGTGAGGGGTTTAACAGCCTGGGTTATTTTTAGAATAAACTAGGAACCACTGTATTTAATGTCAAGGGGAAGGCTTTAAAGGAGATGCAGTATCTTGTGTCTTGTGAGTATTTAGCTATAAAATTACATGTGATCATTGTAAATCACTGAGGTCTATGGACTTAAAGTTCAAAACTGTAGAGCGCCACCTCTTTATAGTAGCAAAAGTCAAAGTTAAATCTGTCAACTGGACAAAAAGTAGTAGGAGTGAAGACGTTTCTCTGCTCATTTAAGCCGCTTCTTCAGTTCGGGTCAGATTACTGCTGGACACTGCCTTATATCTGTCTGAAGGGATGAAACTATAAACAGCTATTGTCTCCAGTTTAAGCCTTAACGACCCTATGCAACCTTTAATGGCCCTACTGGCTCACGCTACTCTTTGTTTCTTTTGTTTGCTTTGGGTCTGATGATGGAATTATAGACAGGGGTTAGATTATGTCTCAGGCTCCATTCCTGTTTAAGGAAGGATTGTTTTTCCTCACAACCTTCTCAGACAATTTCTTTTCTCTGGCTAAGACCTGTACACAGAAACCTCTTTATAGTGATATTTCGCCGTAATAAGATACATTTTTCAACCTAAAACAAGGACACTGGCAGGGCAAGATATACATTATTCATGAAAACCATCCTCTCCATTTGACCCATGCTTCAACTAGTGTCACTGGGGCAACGTGCCAGGAGCAGCACTGCACCCAGGGACCTCCAGACCCGAGGAGAACATGCAAACTCCAAAAAACCCTAGGAATCAAACCTTCTTTCCACCATGCTGCCAATTTTACCACAGATCACATCCTCCAGCTGAGATACTGACCAAGACCAGCTCAAGATCTGGAGATGGTCCCACTGAATCACTGAAGAATGGGTCAAATCCAGAGGACAATCGTGTTCCTTAACCTTAAAACCGTAAAACCTACAACATTTTTGATTCATTTAAAGTTCAAACCGTTGAGGATTCATAGTTGAACCTTCTCATTTAGTAAAAACTCAGAATATTTAGCTTAAATGAGCCAGCAAACCCGGACCCGGAAAATAATATTCAACTTACATCTGGGTGTGGTATGGCGTACTGTCCCTGAATCGTGTAGGCCTGGAAATGCAAAAGAGAGACATAATTAAAGCTACACTGTAACTTTTCCTGTGGAGTGTCCTGTTTATGCCCACGGAGAGAGAAAATGTTCCACAGTATGTCATTTATGGTGTCTATCTCTGCGGATACAAGCGAAACCACGAGTTACGCACTGCAATTTTAAAGTAAATACATGAGGCCTGTATCTGTGGAAAATAATTATTAAGTTGTCATTTCTTACCTGCCCCCCGGAGAAGATGAGCGGAGTCGAGGCTGGTTTGGGCCGATAAGGGATAGTCGCACCTTTAGGAGGAGACTGAGGGGGAAAAACACAGAAATTAACTCTCCTCTGCATCGTCTGCTCCTCTGACCCTCTCCTCCTCTGACCCTCTCCTCTGCTCCTCTGACCCTCTCTTCTACATCCTCTGCTCCTCTGACCCTCTCCTCTGCTCCTCTGACCCTCTCCTCTGCTCCTCTGACCCTCTCCTCTGCTCCTCTGACTCTCTCCTCTCCTCCTCTGTCCCTCTCCTCTGCTCCTCTCCTCCTCTGTCCCTCTCCTCTTCTCCTCTGTCCCTCTCCTCTCCTCCTCTGTCCCTCTCCTCTGCTCCTCTCCTCCTCTGTCCCTCTCCTCTGCTCCTCTGACCCTCTCCTCTTCTCCTCTGTCCCTCTCCTCTGCTCCTCTGACCCTCTGCTCCTCTGACCCTCCACTCCTCTGTCCCTCTCCTTTTCTCCTCTGTCCCTCTCCTCTGCTCCACTGCTCCTCTGATCCTCTCCTCTGCTCCTCTATCCCTCTCCTCTGCTCCTCTGACCCTCTCTTCTACATCCTCTGCTCCTCTGACCCTCTCCTCTGCTCCTCTGTCCCTCTCCTCTGCTCCTCTGACCCTCTCCTCTGCTCCTCTGACCCTCTCCTCTGCCTCCTCTGACCCTCTCCTCTGCTCCTCTGACCCTCTCCTCTTCTCCTCTTCTCCTCTCTTCTACATCCTCTGCTCCTCTGATCTCCTCTTCACTAGTCACTGTGAACAAAGAGATTCTAAACTCCTAAAAGTACACAGCGTACTTCAATAATGAACCTAATTACTTTCATTTTATTCTCTATCTTCTCTCTTCTAATTCTCAGGTTTTGTAAAAATTAGCACCACAGAGTCAAACATTTGTGTAAAGAAATCCCACGTGGCTCTGGACTGTTTGAACAAATGATCTCAGTCTGGTGAAAACTGCAGGAGAGTTAGATTATTATACTCAGGTGCTGTATGTAACTTTCCTGGTTGAGGGTCTCCCACCTGCTCGTCTCTATGGAGATGTTATTACTTTACCTGGAATGTTCCACAGTATGGTTTTAAATGTTTTTATCTTCATGGAGACAAGCATGTGATGTCTCCAGACCAACAAGAATGTATGTTTTTCACGGTATTTTTGAGCTAATTTAAAAAAAAAAAAATTCAAGCTAGATAAGTTTAATGCTTATGTTGGAACATTTCAAGCAAAGCAATAACATCTCCATGGAGATAAGCATTTGGCATTTGATCCTCCACCAGGAGAGTTACATAGTGCAACCTTAAACAAATGTGGTTATCTAACATGTTGTAAAGCTAACATGTTGCTGTATGTTTTAACCTTTCCTCTAGCATAACGTTACGGATCTGGCAGGCACATTGGTCATAAAGCTAACATGTTGCTGTATGTTTTAACCTTACCTCTAGCATAACGACGCAGATCTGGCAGACACACTGGTCATAAAGCTAACATGTTGCTGTATGTTTTAACCTTACCTCTAGCATAACGACGCAGATCTGGCAGACACACTGGTCATAAAGCTAACATGTTGCTGTATGTTTTAACCTTACCTCTAGCATAACGACGCAGATCTGGCAGACACACTGGTCATAAAGCTAACATGTTGCTGTATTCTTTAAACCTTACCTCTAGCATAACGACGCAGATCTGGCGGACACACTGGATGCAGGCCTCAGGAGTCCCAGAGATGGTGACTGCTCTCTCTGTGGAGTTTGGCAGCATGTCCCCGGCCACCTGCACCTGCGCACCTGTGGACTACATACAAATGTATTAGTACTACTACTACTAATGCCACAAGTACAGCTTCTACTACTACTAATGCCACAAGTACAGCCTCTACTACTACTAATGCTACAAGTACAGCTTCTACTACTACTAATGCCACAAGTACAGCTTCTACTACTACTAATGCTACAAGTACAGCTTCTACTACTACTAATGCTACAAGTACAGCTTCTACTGCTACTAATGCTACAAGTACAGCTTCTACTGCTACTAATGCCACAAGTACAGCTTCTACTACTACTAATGCTACAAGTACAGCTTCTACTACTACTACTAATGCTACAAGTACAGCTTCTACTACTACTAATGCCACAAGTACAGCTTCTACTGCTACTAATGCAACAAGTACAGCTTCTACTGCTACTAATGCTACAAGTACAGCTTCTACTGCTACTAATGCCACAAGTACAGCTTCTACTGCTACTAATGCCACAAGTACAGCTTCTACTGCTACTAATGCCACAAGTACAGCTTCTACTACTACTAATGCCACAAGTGCCTACTAATGCTAAGTACAGCTTCTACTACTACTAATGCTACAAGTACAGCTTCTACTACTACTAATGCTACAAGTACAGCTTCTACTGCTACTAATGCAACAAGTACAGCTTCTACTACTACTAATGCTACAAGTACAGCTTCTACTACTACTAATGCTACAAGTACAGCTTTACTAAGTACTAATGCTACAAGTACAGCTTCTACTACTACTAATGCTACAAGTACAGCTTCTACTGCTACTAATGCGACTACAGCTTCTACTACTAATGCTACAAGTACAGCTTCTACTGCTACTAATGCTACAAGTACAGCTTCTACTACTACTAATGCTACAAGTACAGCTTCTACTACTACTAATGCCACAAGTACAGCTTCTACTGCTACTAATGCAACAAGTACAGCTTCTACTACTACTAAGGTTACAGCTACTACTGCCCCTACTAGGCTTTTTACTACTACTACTGCTACTACTATTACATTACATTACTACTGCAGTTACCACTACTACTACTACTACTACTACTACTATCACTTACACCTGCACACCTGTGGACTACATACAAATCATAATAAACAGTACTACTACTAGTACTACTGCTACTACTACTGCTACTACTACTACTACTCCTACTACTACTACTACTACTTATAAGAGCCATGTTGAGACTTGTGTATGTTTGCACTGCCAGCCACTGGGTGGCACTGTGCTTCCTATCAGGTCTAGCTGGGTGTGCCCAGGTGCACCTACTTAAGGACAAATTAAGGATGTAACAGTACTACAGAGTAGAGGTATACAGTTTTCGACCGTGGTTGTGCAAGTGTAGAAAAAGGAAATAAAAAGGATTCTTCACTGAACACACCAGTTTTGGGCTCTTTATCCACACTTTCTAACACCTTTGGACTCTGTTAGTCAAGTAGCTGGTGGCACAGGGCCACTGGCCGCTACACTACTACTACCACTACTACTACCGCTACTTCTACTACTACCGCTACTTCTACTACTTTTACCGCTCCTGCTACAGGTACTACTACTGCTAAAACTACTGCTACTTCTACTGCCACTAACTACTTCTACTACTACTGTTACTACTACTGTTACTACTACTACTGTTACTACTACTACTACTACTTCTGCTACTACTGGTACTACTACTAAAGCTTCAACTACTACTACTGTTATTGCTATTACTACTTCAGTTACCATTACTACTACCATTTACCCCGGCACACCTGTGGACAACATACAAATATAATAAATACTACAACGAGAACGAGAACTACTACTACTACTACTACTACTACTACTACTACTACTACTCTTCTCCGTCCGTACCTAGCAGGAGGATTCTCTTATTTAGGTGGTTTTGTCGTGACTTTAAAGAGAGACCTCAGGACGTGGTGAGTTTCCAAATTTCACGGATTCCTCGAAGTATTTAAATATAAAGTTAGAAGTCCAAATAAACACGTCTGTGTCTGAGTCTGCAGGTGGATTTTAAACATGTTTTTGTGAGTCGTTCTCCTTTCAAGCTCCTCTTTGATCCACCTGCCTCTGCTCTTTCAACTCTGCTCCTCTTTTCACCTCATCCCTCTCTCTTCTATTTCTTCCCATCTCTCTCAATACCCCCCCTCCCTCTATCCCTTCCCTCTCACAGTCCCCGTCTCATCTTTCTTTCTCTCTCTACCCCATTCTCTCCCTTTTTCTCTCACTCCCCCTCTCCCTCACTCTTACCTCCATTATTTCTTCCTCTCCACTCCCCCCTTTCTCTTCCCCTCTCTTTCCCCCTTTCTTTCTCTCTCTCTCTCTCCTCTCTTTCTCCCTCTCTCTTTCTCTCTTCCTCTCTCCTCTCTCTCTACTCTCTAACTACTCTCTCTCCCCGTCTCTCTCCTGTCTCTCTTTCTCCCCCTCTCCTCCCTCTCCCTCTCTCCCCCTCTTTTCCTCTCTCCTCCCTCTCCCACATCTTTCCCTCTCCCTCCCCTCCCTCTCTTCTTCCTCTTTCCCTCTCTACCCCCCCTGTCTTTCTCCCTTTCTTCTCCCCCTCTCTCTCCCTCTCTCTCCTCTCTTTCTCCCGCTTCCCCCCCCCTCTGCCCCCCCTCTCTCCCCCTCTCTCTCCTCCCTCACTCTCCTCCCTTTCTCCTCCCTCTCTCCTCCCCTCTCTTTCTCTTTCTCCCTCCTCCCTCCCTCTCTCCTCTCTCTCTTTCTCCCTCTTCCACCTTCTGCCCCTCCCTCTCTCCCCCTCTCTCTGCCCTCTCTCTCCTCCCTCACTCTCCTCCCTCTCTCAGGCGCAGTATGTAACTTTCCTCCTCCCTCTCTCCTCCCCCTCTCTTTCTCCTTCTCCCTCCTCCCTTTCTCCTCTCTCTCTTTCTCCCTCTTCCCCACTCTCCTCCCCCTCTCTCCTCCTTCTCTCTCTCCCCCTCTTTCTTTCTCCTCTCTCCTCCCCTCTCTCTCCTCCCTCTCTCTCTCCGGCTCTCTTTCTCCCTCTTCCCCCCTCTGTCCCTCTCTCTCTCCTCCCTCTCTCTCTTCCTTCTCTCTCCCCCTCTCTCTCCTCCTTTCTTCTCCTCCCTCTCTCTCTCCCCCTCTCTTTCTCCCTCTCTCTCCCTCCCTCTCTCTCCTCCCTCTCTCTCCTCATTCTCTCTCCTCCCCCTCTCTCTCCTCCCTCTCTCTCTCCCCCTCTCTTTCTCCCTCTCTCCTTCAGACAAACACATTTTTAAATCCTTTTCCCTCATGTGTCCGGTCTCTCAGAGCCTCAGACTTTCTCATATATTTGTCCTTCCAGAGCGGAGGATGAGAGGAGCTGTGGCGTCAGGAAGATCTGAATTCAAATCATTCAAAACGACACATAAAGCAGCTCCACCTTCATTCAAAAAACGTATCAAACTCCGTTCTGAGCAAACTCCCCGATCTGCTCGCTCCTGTGAACCAAACTGAACTGTCCCACACAGACCCTCGGCCTTTTGCTCACTCGGCCTTTTCGTTTCAGACCAGCCGACTGTGGCGTCAGCTCCGTCTCAAACTGTCTGTAGATCTCAATCATTTTATAATCACTTTACATTTTCACTGTAGAAACTATTACTACTACTACTACAAGTACTAAAATATTTGTATGGACTGTACATAGACTGCATATATAAATGGACATAAGCTAACATGCTGCGTTCCAAACAGGAAGTGATCATGGCCGCACTTCCGGCTCCATTGACTCTGGCTCTAATTCACTTTCTATTGAAAAACTGTGGCCTCTCTCTTTGTAACTGCTGCTGTCAGACTCATTATTTTAGTCTTAAATGTTCGTATTATTCCGCTCTACGTGATCTTTGTGTTTCTATTTCGTTGTTGTTTCCATGATTCAAGGTTTGAACATTAATAACGGACAAATTAGACAACTTTTTTGACCAAGGTGGCTTCTACTAGCGTTAGCAACAAGTTTGACTGTTGGCTGCTGAAGGGGCGTTACCTTTAATAGCCTCGCTCTGGATTGGCTCTTTGGTTGCTATGATACAGTCGTCCCTCACAATATCGCGGTTCATCTTTCGTGGTCTCGCTGTTTCGAAGATTTTTTTATTGCAATTCTTTTTTACAGCGTATGAACGTGCATTGTGTTGTGCGTCCTGATTGGCTGAGGGACTGTAGACTATTGTGTTCTGCGTCCTGATTGGCTGAGGGACTGTAGACCATTGTGTTCTGCGTCCTGATTGGCTGAGGGACTGTAGACCATTGTGTTCTGCGTCCTGATTGGCTGAGGGACTGTAGACCATTGTCCATCAGTCTCCTCCGTGTCTCCTGTACAGTACAGAATGTGTCAGACAAATTTACATAAATGTTGGATCAGTGTGACTCTGAAGTGCTGTATGTTTGCAAGTTTTCTCCCCGACAAAACCCACAATGTCGATGAAACGTTCTGCACCGACAAAGGCACCGACGAAGGTTTGAACTTTGTGTTTAAACAAGAGAGAAACGTGAGAAAATGTTAATGCCTGTGTGAGAAAAGTGTATAAAGTTTGTGGTCAGGGGTTTACAGCCAAGAAACATATAGAATAATTGTAAAAAATAAAGATGACTGCTTCACGGATTGCTTCTATTGTGGGTTATTTTTAGAATGTGACTCCTGCAATAAACCAGGGCCGACTGTATTGTATTTTACTAATATTGTTAATGATGAACTAAGCTCGTCTTATAATGTAATTGTAATGAAAAGTGTATTTTAATGTGTTCACTTGCCCAGGGACTGCAGGGGGAAAGCAGCAGCAGCTAAATCTGGTTAAAATCATCTTTTTTTTAATGTAAGATTGATGAATTTGCACACAATCCCTGACAAATAAAGAAAGAGTGAGTTTAAAAGTTGGGTTCAATATATTTACTATGCTATATATATACTATAATTTACTATATTCTGGTGCGTGGCAAGGTCTCCACACCCTCCTCACGTCTCGAGCCAGAACCAAAGATGATCATCCAATCAGATGTGATGCATGTGAAACGAAGAAGCTCATCGGACATTTATCATTTAAAAGAAAAAAAAAACTTCTTTCGGCTCGTCATGTTTTTTCAGTCTCTTGTGATATTTGTTTTCTCTCCTTTTATGTCATAAGTAGCCAGATCTGTTTTGATCGATGGACCGTGGATCAATCAGACCCATCTGAGCTCGGGGAGATTCAGCAGTGACCAGACTCTTCGTAAAGTCTTGGAGAAGTGTCTATTCTGGATCCCAGGCAGCAGTTTTAGAGTTTACAATGGATGTTTTTATTTTATTTTTTTACTTTTACTCTCACCTCTCTCATATCTTTTATCTTGCTCCCTCCTTTCCCAATGAGGGAGCCGCACTGACTGGCCGGGACCACCAGCCTGAGGGTCACCGGGGGTTTGGGCGCAGGGCTGTTACTCATCGAGTTTAGGATGTCCTGGAACAGATGAAACATTATCACTAAATAATCCAAGTATAAGAATAAAGCTAATTAAAACTGCAAGCAGGGATAAAGCGCCCTCGAAACCCTTGCAACCGCAGAAAGGTACGCCACAGCGGGGAGAGGTGCTGATCAACCTTAGCTTGACATTCAATATTTACAGCCCACTATAACTTTGCAGGTGGTTGGAATTTGAACACAGATGCTACATTAGGTTTGTCTGAATCTGACGATGTTTGCAAAAGTTACAGGAATTTTTATGCAGATCATCCGACGGACTCTAAACTGAGGCAGCATCAACTGGCGTCAAAAGTTGGTCAAAGAATTGAAATAAATCTCACGGTGTGGTCATAGTGAGCTCTTAACAAAGCAGCCATTTTGAAAGCATAAAAATTCCCTTGTCTTTTGCAAACATCGTCAGATTCGGGCAAACCAAATGTAGCATTTAGCATTTAGAATATACCTTAAAACACATGCACGCAGGTGATGTGCCCTCTACTAGAAATGTTACATGGTTTAAGAGAGAAAAGTACAAAAGAACATAACATGTTTTTTTGGTGTATTCTTATTATTATTTTTTTTAAACTGCATTTTGAATGAAGGTGTTGTGTCCTCTAAGTGAGTTAGTGTAGTCCTTGGTTGGTCCGTGGTAGAAAAGGACTTGCAGTTTTCATCTGAACTTCCCTTAAAGGACACATGGGCGCTGTCTAAGAGGCCCTCTTCTTGGGCTTCTCCCATTTTGAAAAGAATCAGGCCAGTCCAGTTCCTGAAGGCATTGAGGCGCATGTTTAAATGTTTCATGGCATCCTTCTGGAACTCTGTGGGATTTGGCCGCAAAGCCATCTCCAGGAGCTTACAGGCAGAGCTGTATTCATAGATCAAGTCTCGAGCTCTGGCTTTGCTCAGCTTCTTGATGTTCTTGGGTTTGAGATAAACTACATCTGGGACTCTGAATTGGTCCAGAGCCTTCTACAGAGTCTCTACTACTGCGCTGTGGTGGGACCTCATTTTGGTCAGCAGCTTTGGGAGCATTTTTTTTGACCAGAGAGAGGATCACCAGGTTCTCCACTGCGAGGCCCGAGGAGCTGCAGTGGGCTCTGGAGCTGAGTTTGGCTCTTCTGTCCACAGCTTCACATCTTCTGCTGTTACGTCCTCTGCAGTTTGGGGCTCCACCTCCTCTGGGTTTGGCTCCTCTGCAGTTTGGGGCTCCACCCTGTTTGGGTTTGGCTCCTCTGCAGTTTTGGGGCTCCACCTCCTCTAGATTTGACTGCTCTGCTGGAGTTTGGAGGTGTTTGTGGACCTTCATTAGACGTTCTTTGTCCTCTAGGGTGTAGTTCTCTTGTATGCAAGACTCAGTTGGACTCTGGTCTCTATCTGAGCTGTTGTCAAGTTGTTCTTGACTCTGGTTGTTTTTGTCGTCAGTTAAATTGTCATCACACATTTTCAGGATCTCATTCAGATATCTTCTCTCATCTGATACAGAATCCTCAGGACTTTGTAGTGTCAGACCAAGATTCTCTTCATTCTGTCTTTTCACTGGACAATGAACTTACAGGTTTTGAAGACCGTCTGGTCCTAGGTACTCTGGGTTGTGGTTCTCCCCTGGACTTTTGGGGTTGTCCAGAGGTTGGGGCTGCTCTGGATTATCTATTGGACTGTTTTCATCCTCTAGTTTGTCTGCTTACTCTCGATCCTGGGTCTCAGTCGGAGTTTGGTGGCTCTCAGAGCTGTTGTTTGAGCTGTTCAGAGGCTGGTTCTCCTGGATGTCGTCAGCTGTGGCATGTGGATTGTGGCTCTCTTCTTGATTCTTCTGGCCTGGAGTTTGCTGTGGAGACTCTGGACTTCTGACGTCTGTGTGTCTGAGCCTTCTGTCCTCACTGGTGCTCTTTCGGGGGACTGGCCCTTTCAATACTCCTGTGAAGTGGATTCGTTTGAACTCTTTTGGACAGGTTTCTCCTGGAGCAGATCCTTCTCTGGGACTGTGAAGCCCATCATGAGGAGCAGTGCAGTGGATGCGCTCCTCTTGGCCTCCTTTTTTGAGCGACCAGAGCCAGAGGCAGTGTACTGGTCCAGGGACACCTCCATAGTGAACACCCAGCTGCCGTTCACCAGTTCCGCACTCACCATGAAGTACTCGGGGAGCTTCTGTCTGTGGATCATCTGCAGCTCAGACGAGTGCTGAGGTCCTTCTCCAGACAGAAGTCCAGAAGGATGTGAGCAGGTAGAACACATCTGCTCTGTTCGGTTGAAGCTATTTTGTTTGGAGTCTGGTTCTCCAGAGTGTTTTCCTTTTTAGGTGAAGGTTCTGCTGTGGTCTGGGGAGCAAGTGCAGGCAGGTCCGCTTCTGGAACTGTGTAGCCCAGCATCTGGAGTAGAGTTGTGCATGCTCTCCTCTTGGCTTCCTTCTTGGATCCCCCTTTGCCCACTGCAGTGAATTGGTCCAGGGACACCTCTATGGAGAAGACCCATTGGTCACCAGCCACCATGCCCTCGAGCAAGAGGTACTGGGCGGGTGTTTCCAGGCCATGAGCAGCTCGGACAGGCGAGTGCATGGGTCCTTGCAGTGGCTATGATCTCTCCACTCAGAGAGATCAGGAGTCTAACCCACAACCTCCTGGTGCCACAGTCACACAGGGAGAACATGCTCACTTCACTCTACTCAAGTTTCAGGAGCAGTGATCATGTCCACTTCTCAGGACATCGCTCTGTTAGATGGTCGAAAAGTGAGACTTTTGATGTTTGAAGGTGGGAACAGGGACGGTGCATGGAAATATTCAAAATAGAATAACTGATATGCACAATTGATGTGTTGGCTAATTCGGAGCATCAGGACATTTACATACGGTCACGGAGCATTATTTATATAATGTTCAGTGAGATCTGCACCAAATACTGGGCACACATGGGCAGAAGTAATGACAACATGATAACAACAGGATCTAAACGTTCAAACAATAGTAAAACCACTACTGTGAAAAAAAAATCCTATATTTTTTCTGGTTTGGCAGTGTAGCAGTGGCTCAGAGGAGAGCGTTTATTCACCACAAGAGCTAAAGCCAAACAGCTAGAACTATGGGACAAACAGGAGCATTCAGTCTGAGGGAGATGTAAGAAAATGTAAGTGAAGGAGGAAAGGATCATGTGGGAAACACCAGACCCAGATTCATCATTTACAAATGATAAACTATTGAACATTAAGATCTAGTTAGATATGTGCCCGATGTGATTAAGAAGTGAATCATAAATGTTCTACTGTATACACCCGGAGATGGCTAAAAATATCTACAAATAACATCTACTATCAATAGCTAATAATATCAACAACTAGATAGACAACTAGCTAGATTTTGTACGTCTTTTCATCCATCTTGACGGACGATGGATGTAAAGATGTACAAAATCTAGCACTCAAACTTGTCCTGGGGTTTTTATTCAACGGACTCCAAACTGAGGCAGCATCATCAGGACATATCTGGAGTCAGAAGTTGTTTAAAGAGTTTACATAAGTCTCAGGCTGTGGTCATCATGAAGGAGCCAGTTTGAAAGCATAAAAACGCCTGTAACTTTTGCAAACATCGTGAGATTCAGACAAACCCAATGAAGAGTCTGTGTATTTTGATGAGCTGGACAAAATAATGTGCGGATTAAAGTTCTATCTTTAAAAATGGCTCTCCAGCGCCCCCTGCAAAGTCAGAAAAATGTATTCTCAATATGACACTGTAAATATCGAGCTGAAATTGATCTGCAGCTCTCCCACTGTGGCGTGCCCTTTATCCCTGCTTGCAGTTTTAATTGTAATTTATAGTTGTAGTTGGTAGTATTTTTTAAGAGTAGTATTTTTACCTCCTCAAACTTGTACGCGATCATGGCAAAGGCTTTAAAGATGGTGTCTGTGGGGCCGGTGATGGTGACGATTCTCTCTGGACAGTTTCCTTCTGAGATGTTGATCCGAGCTCCACTCTGAGAAACAAACTGCATTTTAAACGTCTGATATTACGGAACATTTACTCTTATGAGCTTTTCCCATGTTAAAATGCTGTTTCCTCCTCAAAAACAGACCTGGAGTTGTGTTTTGTTTCATTCTCACACTTTATTATTAGTCTGTAACATCTCCAAAACTCAAAACGCTCTGTTCCACCTTGTGATGTCATGAAGTGGTAGTTTTCAATTTAGCAACCAGTTAGCTGTTAGCTTTAGTTCAGTAGAGATTGGCAATTCCAGAGCTAAAATCATCCAAATGATTCTAGTGAAGGTGTGCGGAGTTTCAAAACACGGTGGAGCACTTCCTGTATGTAACCCACGATGACATCACAAGGTGGAACAGAGTGTTATCTGCATGTTCTACCTGACTCACCTCCTCTCTCATCTTCTTCACCGTTTCTCCTTTCTGAAATCACAAACAAAATTACTGTTATTTTGGCTCAGAAAAAGTATTACAAACAACTATCCAATGGGGCTACAGTGGTGCAGTGCGTCAGTGCCGGCGCCCACCCACTACAGGGTCAGTGGTTCAAACCTCACGCAGAAACCAGCATGCGTCATTACCATTTCTGAGTCTAGTCACCGACCTTAAACTGAGTGGGACAGGAAGGGCATCTGACATAAAAAATAGAAATCTCGTCTTCACATACTTTTCATTGGACCAGTAATATTCACTTAGTAATTAGTAATATAAGCATTAAATGTGCACTGCGGAACTTTTCTGATGGATCATTGGAGATGTAATTTCTTCCACAGAATAGCATTAAACATATCTATCTTCAGGGCTAAGGTACAGGTCAGATCTGTGGAGAGACAAGCCCGTTCACAGGAAGGAGACGTGTTTTCCAAGGCAATAAAATGTGTCTGTAATGTGATGAATGCAAGAGATATGTTTAATGCCAGACTGTGGAACATTCCAGGCACAGCAATGACATGAAGGCAAACAGGTAGTGGACATTTAAGTCTTTATGTTTTTAAAGTACGTACCTTGCCGATGATGCTCCCAACCTCCTGTAGAGAAAGCACAGAAGAAATAACAGTGTTTAAAATATGATAAATATGATGTTTACTGTAGTTTCCTCCATAACTTTAAAGTGGAGGTGTGACGCTGAACGGACTTTTTGAAGCTTTCCATCATGTTATCATTTTGTTCCCTCATCAAAAACACGCCTGAAGAGGTTTTAAGACGTCATCCCTGCATGTTTGAGTAATTTAGCAATCTCTTTCGGGCCCTATTTGAACCCTCCTTACAGTTAGTTCTAAGATCCTGTACGAGGCTCCGCCCACAAGCCGACATCAGCCATGCTCCACACGACAATCCTCCATAAATACACAAAAAATATGATACAAAACTGTTCACGGCAACCGGACAAACCTGATGTATGTGCAGTAGTTTCATTAGTGAGATGAGGCTGATTGTAAAGTGATAGTGCTCTGAAGGGGGAGGGGCTTAGCACAGAGAGAAAAGAGAGACTCAGAGCGACAAAAACTAAAGTGAAACTTATAAAACATGTTATTACTTTGTTTTTATATGACATGTTCAGGGTAACATGGTGATCTAAATATGTTATGTGTTACAGTTAATCCCCCACAGAAGTAAATACCTCCTCTTTAATACCCCATAGAAGTAAATACCTCCTCTTTAATACCCCATAGAAGTAAATACCTCCTCTTTAATACCCCATAGAAGTAAATACCTCCTCTTTAATACCCCATAGAAGTAAATACCTCCTCTTAATACCCCATAGAAGTAAACCTCCTCTTTAATACCCCATAGAAGTAAAATCCTCCTCTTTAATACTCCATAGAAGTAAATACCTCCTCTTTAATACCCCATAGAAGTAAATACCTCCTCTTTAATACCCCATAGAAGTAAATACCTCCTCTTTAATACCCCATAGAAGTAAAATCCTCCTCTTTAATACTCCATAGAAGTAAATACCTCCTCTTTAAAACCACATAGAAGTAAATACCTCCTCTTTAAAACTATATAGAAGTAAAATACATTTTCTTTAATCTGATCGTTTTATAATTTTCTGTTTATCCCTCTGCTACTTTTCTGGTGGAGGGTCAGGCACCTTCTGGTCTCCATGGAGATGTTATTGCTTTGCCTTGAATAATCCACAGTATGGCATTAAACCTGTTTATCTCCAACAAGAATGAGACAAGCAGGTAACGCAGCCAAGACAACCAAGTTACAGGTCAGAGCTGTGGAGAGGCGACCCTGCTCACGGTCGTAACGCATGTTTTTTTTTGTAATTATAAAAGTAAGTAAAGTAAGTAAGTATAGAACAGTTTAATGCCACACTGTGCAACATTCTAGGAAACTTACTTAGCAACATCTCCAGAGAGGAACGCAGGTGGTGGACGCAACAGAAAGAGAGTGGTTTGATTTAGAAGGTTGCTGGTTCGAATCCCACTTTCAACATGATTGGTAGAGCAGTCAGATCACAGGTTGGCCGTGTAAATCCAGCTCCCACAGATGAATGCTGCCGTTGTGTCCTTGGGCAAGACACTTAACGCACCTCTATAGTATTTTTTTCTGAATAATTGCACCAGAAAAGACTTATCGTAGTTTCTCTGTGTCTCCCTCGAGGACAGATGAACATGTAACACACTCAGCCGCCCTTTTCAAACTGAAACACTTTTAGTTCTGCTGACCTTAAGAGAAAAAACACTTTCCTTTAATTGTTCAGATAATTCATGCATAAATTATGAAGTGCTGCAGAAATTTGGAGCCAAGGTTTTGACATAAAACAAAACTCAATTATATAAAAACATTTGTACAAGTGAAAGAGTAATCAGGGAAGAGTTTGTAACTAAAAGAACCCGCAACTGAAACACAGAGATACAGGGTCCTGGGAGGGCATCTGGGGTAGTTTACCTTCCCGTGCATGAGAAGACGGATGGTCAGGGTGACGTTTAGCCCCCCCTCGGGTTGGACTTTGGTTTGATCCATCCAGAGCAGATCCAGGGTCCTGGGAGGTACCACTCAGACTGAGAGGAGGTCCGCCAGTCACCTACGACCACAAAAGTGTGATATTAAAGAGGAGGTATGTACTTCTATGAGGTATTAAAGAGGAGGTATTTACTTCTATGGGGTATTAAAGAGGAGGTATTTACTTCTATGGGGTATTAACTGCTATCACATAAAATATTTAGATCATCTTAGTCCTGGCTTAGACCTGGTTTAGACCTGGTTTAGTCCTGGTTTAGACCTGGTTTGTACCTGGTATTTCTCTGTTAACTTTCTGGCTGCGTTCCACTCTGTAATTGGTTACTGTGTTATTGTATTATATATTTAGACCTGGTTTAGTCCTGGTTTATACCTAGTTTAGATCTAGTTTAGACCTGGTTTATACCTGGTTTAGACCTGGTTTAGTCCTGGTTTAGTCCTGGTTTAGACCTAGTTTAGTCCTGGTTTAGTCCTGGTTTAGACCTGGTATACTCCTGATTTAGACCTAGTTTAGATCTGGTTTAGCCCTGCTTTGGGCCTGGTTTATTCTTAGTTTAGATCTAGTCTAGACCTGGTTTAGTCCTGGTTTAGTCCTGGTTTAGACCTGGTTTAGATCTAGTTTAGACCTGGTTTAGACCTGTTTTATACCTGGTTTAGACCTGGTTTAGTCCTGGTTTAGACCTGGTTTAGACCTGGTTTACACCTGGTTTACACCTGGTTTAGTCCTGGTTTAGACCTGGTTTAGTCCTGGTTTCGTCCTGGTTTTGTCCTGGTTTAGATCTAGTTTAGACCTCGTTTAGTCCTGGTTTACACCTGGTTTAGTCCTGGTTTAGACCTGGTTTAGTCCCGGTTTAGACCTGGTTTAGACCTGGGAATTTCCCTTTTAACTGTCGGTTCTCTGAATCATAATGACGTTGGTTGTTGCCAGTTCGTAGTGTTTACTTTGGCTGTGTTTCGCTCTGTGATCATTCACTGTTTGTACTGTGTTGTATTCTGTTGGCTTGTATTGTCGTCATATAATTATAAGCTGTTCACAGATTCCTGTTGACCGTATGCAGCCCGCTCACTTTTGCTATAAATGCTCCTAAAATGCACTTTCTCTGTGGTGGCACTTCTGGTTAAGTGAGAATCCCATTCATTTCAGTAGAGAATTTGGGAAAAGTTTGGCCACTTAACTCTGATATAAAGTAAGTAAAGACTGATGTTCAATGTTTATGTGCAAGAAAACGTCTTTGTAAAGAACGTGATCTTTATAAAGAAGTGGACTGAGTGAGTGCGGCGTCTGCTGTAGCGTTCAGCTCGAGTTAAATAAAGCTTGTTAAGGCTCACATTTATAGCGGCCAGTTTGGATTTCCATATTTGGAATTCTGTGAGTATCATAGCAACCAAAGAGCCAATCTGGAGCCAGGCTGTTTAAGGTAACGTCCCTTCTCGCCAGCTTCCTACTAAACCATCAGTGCGGGGTTAGCAACACTGTTAATCAAAACTGCTGCTAAGGCTAACGGGAGCGACATCGGGGAAAAAGACGTCTGATTTGTCTGGTATTAATGTTCATATCTCGATTTATGGACAAAATAGTGAAATAAAAAGACCAGGGGCATGTAGCCAGAACATTAGTCCATTTTTAAATACAGTCTATGGTAAAGAACTTATTTACTGTCAAGACCAACAGCACCGTGCAGAATAATACAACTCAGCAAACAGAACAGAAACAGAACTGAACCAGGACTGAACCAGGACTGAACCAGGACTGAACCAGGACTGAACCAGGACTGAACCAGGACTGAACCAGGACTAATCCAGGACTAAACCAGGACTGAACCAGGACTAAACCAGGACTGAACCAGGACTAAACCAGGACTGAACCAGGACTGAACCAGGACTAAACCAGGACTAAACCAGGACTAAACCAGGACAAAACCAGGACAAAACTAGGACAAAACTAGGACAAAACTAGGACAAAACTAGGACAAAACTAGGACTGAACTAGGTCTAAACTAGGACTAAACTAGGTCTAAACCAGGACTAAACCAGGACTAAACCAGGACTAAACCAGGACTAAACCAGGACAAAACTAGGACAAAACTAGGACTGAACTAGGTCTAAACTAGGACTAAACTAGGTCTAAACCAGGTCTAAACCAGGACTAAACCGGGTCTAAACCAGGACTAAACCGGGTCTAAACCAGGACTAAACCAGGACTTAACCCGGACTAAACCCGGACTAAACCAGGACTAAACCCGGACTTCAGACTGACTCTTTTTGTGGTGGGGTCACGGTTCATCCGCCTGTAGACTTCCTCTCAGGATGGTCCTCGCTCCATTCTGCAAAATAAATAAATCAAACATTCAAACAGCTCTGTGCGCAGCAGGATGCTAGCAACGCTCATGCTAACGTTTATTAAAAGAGTAAAATATAAAATAAACTAAAATTCATTAAATTAATTAAAATAAACACTACCCAATTATTTTTTAATGTAGAATACCTCAGTTAGCGGTGTTGTTTTAATACTTATTATACTTCAAAATTAGCATTAGCGTTAGCACTGAGACACAAACATGTCTCTTGCTAAAACACAGACTGTATAAAGACGTCACAGAGTTCGGCTCCAGTCACGTGACGCTCATCGAGGCTAAAGCAGGTGTAAGTTTTCATTTTATTTGTGTCTGAACAGTGACACCCCCCCTCAGCCCCCCGTCCACTGCCTCTTTAAATATTTATTCATTTTACTGTGACTCTACAAAAACCTCATGGAGCAGGAAGTAGTGACGCTCACAGTGAGGCAGCCGGACGCTGTTGTGCACAGAGACTATTAAAATGGAATTAAAATTTAATTACATCCTCAAAATGTGACAAAAACCTGTAACGACGTAATACAGGGCTGTTGTGCAGGTCGAGCTCAGACGACCGACCAGTTCAGCTCCTTAAAGAGTTTGATCAATTATGTTTCTGCTAAAATAGTTTTAAATGGGCCAAAAGGTTAAACCAGTGAAGTCAAACTGGAACCGGAACAAAAATAGGAATAATTCAAAACTGAACCAGAACTAAAAACAGGACTAAACCAGGACTAAACCAGGATTAAACCAGGACGAAACCAGGACGAAACCAGGACTAAACTAGGACTAAACCAGGGCTAAACCAGGACTAAACCAGAACTAAACCAGGACTAAACCAGGACTAAACCAGGGCTAAACCAGGACTGAACCAGAACTAAACCAGGACTAAACTAGAACTAAACCAGGACTGAACCAGGACTAAACCAGGACTAAACCAGGACTAGACCAGGACTAAACTAGGGCTAAACTAGGACTAAACCAGTACTAAACCAGGACTAAACCAGGTCTAAACCAGAACTAAACCAGAACTAAACCAGGACTAAACCAGTACTAAACCAGGTCTAAACCAGGTCTAAACCAGAACTAAACCAGGACTAAACCAGGACTAAACCAGGTCTAAACCAGAACTAAACCAGAACTAAACCAGGTCTAAACCAGGTCTAAACCAGGTCTAAACCAGAACTAAACCAGGACTAAACCAGTACTAAACCAGGTCTAAACCAGGACTAAACCAGGACTAAACCAGGTCTAAACCAGCTCTAAACCAGAACTAAACCAGGACTAAACCAGGACTAAACCAGGTCTAAACCAGAACTAAACCAGGACTAAACCAGGTCTAAACCAGGACTAAACCAGATGTAAAACCTCGAGAGCTGAAGTTTTTGTTTCAGATTATAAATGTGATGCTGTTTCAGTTTCAGTTCGTCTCTGACAAAGTCTGTGTTTCTAAATTTGCGTGAATCCGTATGACCCTGTGTCCTTGTTCCTTGTCTCTGTTAAAGTGAAAAAGTACATTTTAAATTGTCAAAAACTGAACATAGATATGAGCAGTTAATCAAAGTTTAATCAGACCCAGACTCAGTGGTGTGTAATGATCAGTGATGAGCTTGTTTTTGTAGTGAAGACGTCCAAATGTGACTTTTGTCTGTTACACTGCAAATATTCATGTTTAAACTAATATTAAAGAAGCCGTATTGTGCTTGTGCCGCTCGATAGTTATAATATGTGACGCCTGTGGATCATTATGTTATAATTTGCACATTTTAAATCTCAGGATTCATCTAAAACAACATAATACAAGAGAGAAGTTTGCTGACTTTGGCGTTAGAAAACTTTAGTGTTTAATGGGAGCTGTAAAAACAAAACAAAGCGCCGTGGAGCTGTCAGCGCCTCCTGTGGACAGCTGCAGATCACACTAGTGAGCAGCAGATTTTAAAGCTAGTTAGCTCTAGGCGCAGTCAGGGGCTGGAGGGGGTTCGGTTCAAGAACCACAGGATCTCATCTCAGCTGTTTGCAGATGATGTTGTCCTGATGCTTCATCGAGCCAGGACCTGCAGCACTGGGGCAGTTTGCAGCCGAGTGTGAATCGGCTGGGATGAGAATCAGCTCCTCTAAATCCAAGACCATGGTTCTCGACCGGAAAAAGGTGATTTGTTCTCTTCGGGTGGGTGGAGAGTCTCTGCCTCAAGTGGAGGAGTTCAAGTATCTCAGGGTCTTGTTCACGAGTGAGGGAGGGATGGAGCGTGAGATTGACAGGTGGATCGGTGCAGCGTCTGCAGTGATGCGTCGCTGTATCGGTCCATCGTGGTGAAGAAGGAGCTGAGTCGAAAGGCAAAGCTCTTGATTCACCTCAGTCTACGTTCTGCCCTCACCTGTGATCATGAGCTCTGGGTAATAACCGAAAGGACAAGATCACGGATACAAGCGGCAGAAATGAGCTTCCTCCGCAGGGTGACTGTGTGCTTAGTCACACGGGAGGAGCTCGGAGTAGAGCCGCTGCTCCTCCACGTCCCAGCAGCTGAGGCTCAGGCATCTGCTCAGGACACCTGGACGCCTCCCTAGGGCATGTCCCACCGAGAGGACGCCCCGGGGAAGACCCAGGACACTCTAGAGGGACTATGTCTCTCTGGGCTGGGAACGCCTTGGGGTCCCATCAGAGGAGCTGGAGGACATGTCTGGGGTGAGGGAAGTCTGGGAGTCCCTGCACAGACTCCTGCCCCCGTGACCTGGCCCCAGATAAGAGGAAGAAAATGGATGGATGGACTGAACATGACACTAATCACACAGATTAAGAAAATAAAACTGAGTACGTCACAGTGGTGTGTTGTGGGTAGATCAGAGATACTTGAATTTTGCGACCAGAACAAAAAATCATGCGTAAACTGTCTTAATTAATTAATTTAATAAAAAATAGTCTCTGACCAAAAAAGGATCCAAGCAGCTTCCTGTTTGTCATGTGACCCACAGCAGCAGTAAGTGGCGCTTATGTATCGTCCAATCAGAGCACAGCCTTCAGAGAGAGGGAAAAACAGGTCAAAACCACGAGGAACCCAGACACAAACCAGGACTAAACGAAGACTTAACTTAGAGTAAACCAGGACTAAACTATGACTAAACCAGGACTAAACTATGACTAAACCAGGACTAAACCAGGACTAAACCAGGACTAAACCAGGAGTGAACCAGGACTAAACCAGGACTAAAGCAGGACTAAACCAGGACTAAACCAGGGCTGAACCAGGACTAAACCAGGACTTAATCAGGACTAAATCAGGACTAAACCAGGACTAAATCAGGACATAATCAGGACTAAACTATGACTACACCAGGACTAAACCAGGACTTAATCAGGACTAAATAATGACAACACTATGACTAAACCAGGACTAAACCAGGTCTGAACTACTTTAAAATGCCTGAATGTAAAACCTAGGACTATAACTGATAAAATAATAATACATTTATATTTCCAGGACTCACACTTGTGTTTTCAGAGTCCGGCTCAGGTTCAGCAGGTCAGCTTTAGTTTGTCTGAAATCAGATCAGACACTTTCAGTTTGCAAACACAGAAGCTGAAATGGTGTTAGGAGCAAATACTTCACATAAAAACACGTTCAAATATTATATCAGCGCATGACTGTGTGTTACTTACTTTAGTGCTGTTTAAACTTTAGTCCGGTCAAACAGCAGATCAGAGCAGAGTCTGTGAAAACATAAGAAACAAAATTCATGAGTTTAAATATGTAGTGAACAGCGCCCTCTAGTGGCTCCTGTTAAACCTGACTGTTTGTCCTCATGTGTCTCTCATGAACTGCACATATGAATTACTCAGTGTTTTATTAGAGCTTTATGCATTTTATATAAAGGTTAGCACATTTGAAGAGGGTTTTTGGTAACCGACACTCACATTATATTCTATAAAGTACTTTATTCTGTATTTTTTACCCAGAGAACATGAATAAAACTAAAACTAAGAGCGCTGCTGCCCTCTGGTGGCTTTTTGATGAAACTACAACAGCACAAAGGGACAAGCATCTCCCCATTAATACATTTAATTTTGAGATAAGATTCAGGGAAAAAAAAAATAAAATAAATAAATGATAATAATAATAATAATAATAATAATAATAATGATAATAATAATAATAATGATGATGGTGATAATAATAATAATAATAATAATAATAATAATAATAAATAATAATAATAATAATAATAATAATAATAATAATAATAATAATAATAATAATAATAAAATAATAATAATAATAATAATAATAATAATAATAATAATAATAATAATAATAATAATAATAATGACCTTTTTAAATATAAAAGCTCATTATATTACGTCAGTGCATATCATCACTAATAATATTTAATACCAATGTTACCAGAAGAGGGCGCTAGGACTGAAGAGTAAAGCACTTGATAAAAGCTGTTCATGCGCCCCCTGCAGGTCATCTGTGTTCTCAAACCTGAGATACATTAAAGGTCCTATACTATGCAAAATTGAGTTGTGTTTTGCTTCATTCACACATGTCTGAGTAACACTTTATTATTAGTCTGTAACATCTCCATCTTACCACTTGATGACATCATAAGGTGGAACAGAGTGTTTCAGTTTCAGTTTTAGTGTTAAACATGTGAGAATGAAACTGAAACACAACTCCAGCTCTGTCTGTGATGAGGAAACAAAATTATAACACAGATGAGTAAATATCGTGATACGGGCCCTTTAAAGTTCATGTGTGGCTCCGCGGGGCCGTTCTTCCCGCCTCCTCGTGGCACTTGTCCTTGTTTTTTTCCTCTGACATTTGGGCCGATCTGATTGGACAGACGCAGGACTTTATCTGGTCTAGAGTCGTGTGTTTGTGAAGTCCAAATGATTCTAACATAGATCACCACCCGATCTGTGGCATTTGACTTTATCTGTAACATTTAAGTCTGAAAACATCAACACACAGAGGCTCAAAGAGACCTGGTTTAGTCCTGGTTTAGTCCTGGTTTAGTCCTGGTTTAGTCCTGGTTTAGTCCTGGTTTAAACCTGTTTAAGTCCTGGTTTAGACCTGGTTTAGTCCTGGTTTAGTCCTGGTTTAAACCTGTTTAAGTCCTGGTTTAGACCTGGTTCAGTCGTGGTTTAGTCCTGGTTAAGACCTGGTTTAGTCCTGGTTTAGTCCTGGTTTAAACCTGGTTTAGTCTGGGTTTAATCCTGATTTAGACCTGGTTTAGTCCTGATTTAGTCCTGATTTAGACCTGATTAGGTCCTGATTTAGACCTGGTTTAGTCCTGGTTTAGTCCTGTTTTTTAGCCCTGGTTTAGTCCTGGTTTAGTCCTGATTTAGTCCTGGTTTAGTCCTGGTTTAGTCCTGGTTTAGACCTAGTTTAGACCTGATTTAGACCTGATTTACTCCTGGTTTAGTCCTGAATTAAACCTGGTTTAGTCTTGGTTTAGTCCTGGTTTAATGCTTATTTAGTCTTGGTTTAGTCCTGGTTTAGTCCTCATTTTGTCCTGAATTTGTCCTGATTTACTCCTGATTGAGACGTGGTTTAGTCCTGGTTTAGAACTGGTTTAGTTCTGATTAAGTTCTGGTTAAGTCCTGGTTTAGTCCTGGTTGTTAGTCCTGGTTTAGTCCTGGTTTAGTCCTGGTTGAGTCCTGATTTTGTGCTGATTTAGTCCTGATTTAGTACTGATTTACTCCTAATTTAGATCTAATTTAGACCTGGTTTATTCCTGGTTTAGACCTGGTTAAGACCTGGTGTAGTCCTGATTTAGTGCTGATTTAGTGCTGATTTAGTCCTGGTTAAGTCCTGGTTTAGTCCTGATTTAGTGCTGATTTAGTCCTGATTTAGTGCTGATTTAGTCCTGGTTTAGTCCTGGTTTAGTCCTTGTTTATTCCTGGTTTAATACTGATTTAGTCCTGATTTAGACTTGGTTTAGTCCAGGTTTAGTCCTGGTTTAGTCCTGACTTAGTGCTGATTTAGTCCTAATTTAAACGTAATTTAGACCTCGTTTAGTCCTGGTTTAGACCTGGTTAAGACCTGATTTAGACCTGGTTTAGTCCTGATTTAGTACTGATTTAGACCTGGTTTAGTCCTGGTTTAGTCCTGATTTAGTGCTGATTTAGTCCTGATTTAGTCCTGGTATTGTCCTGGTATAGTCCTGGTTTAGTCCTGGTTTAGAACTGGTTTAATCCTGATTTAGTCCTGGCTTAGTCCTGATTTAGTCCTGGTTTAATCCTGGTTTAGTCCTGGTTTAGACCTGGTTTAGTCCTGGTTTAGACCTGGTTTAGTCCTGGTTCAGTCGTGGTTTAGTCCTGGTTAAGACCTGGTTTAGTCCTGGTTTAAACCTGGTTTAGTCTGGGTTTAATCCTGATTTAGACCTGGTTTAGTCCTGGTTTAGTCCTGGTTTTTAGTCCTGGTTTAGTCCTGGTTTAGTCCTGGTTTAGACCTAGTTTAGACCTGATTTAGACCTGGTTTAGTCCTGGTTTAGTCCTGATTAAGACCTGGTTTAGCCCTGATTTAGTGCTGATTTACTCCTGGTTTAGTCCTGGTTTAGTCCTGAATTAAACCTGGTTTAGTCCGGGTTCAGTCCTGATTTAGACCTAATTTAGACCTGATTTAGTCCTGATTAAGTCCTGATTTAGGCCTGGTTTAATACTGATTTAGTCCTGATTTAGTCCCGGTTAAGTCCAGATTTAGTCCTGGTTTGGTCCTGATTTAGAACTTATTTAGTGCTGATTTAGTCCTGATTTAGTCATGATTTAGTCCTGATTTAGACTTGGTTTAGTTCTGACTTAGACCTGGTTTAGTCTTGGTTTAGTCCTGGTTTAGTCCTGGTTTAGTCCTCATTTTGTCCTGAATTTGTCCTGATTTACTCCTGATTTAGACTTAGTTTAGTCCTGGTTTAGAACTGGTTTAGTTCTGATTAAGTTCTGGTTAAGTCCTAGTTTAGTCCTGGTTTTTAGTCCTGGTTTAGTGCTGGTTTAGTCCTGGTTGAGTCCTGATTTTGTGCTGATTTAGTCCTGATTTAGTACTGATTTACTCCTAATTTAGACCTAATTTAGACCTGGTTGATTCCTGGTTTAGACCTGGTTAAGACCTGGTGTAGTCCTGATTTAGTGCTGATTTAGTCCTGGTTAAGTCCTGGTTTAGTCCTGATTTAGTGCTGATTTAGTCCTGATTTAGTGCTGATTTAGTTCTGGTTTAGTCCTGGTTTAGTCCTGGTTTAGTCCTGGTTTAATACTGATTTAGTCCTGATTTAGTCCTGGTTTAGACCTGCTGTAGTCCTGTTTTAGACCTGGTTTAGTTCTGATTAAGTTCTGGTTAAGTCCTGGTTTAGTCCTGGTTTAGTCCTGATTTAGTGCTGATTTATTCCTAATTTAAACGTAATTTAGACCTGGTTTAGTCCTGGTTTAGACCTGGTTAAGACCTGATTTAGACCTGGTTTAGTCCTGATTTAGTACTGATTTAGACCTGGTTTAGTCCTGGTTTAGTCCTGGTTAAGTCCTGATTTAGTGCTGATTTAGTCCTGATTTAGTCCTGGTATAGTCCTGGTATAGTCCTGGTTTAGTCCTGGTTTAGAACTGGTTTAATCCTGATTTAGTCCTGGTTTAGTCCTGATTTAGTCCTGGTTTAATCCTGGTTTAGTCTTGATTTAGTCCTGATTTAGTATTGATTTAGTCCTGGTTTAGTCCTGATTTTGTGCTGATTTTGTCCTGATGTAGTCCTGGTTTAGTCCTGATTTAGTCCTGATTTAGTCCTGGTTTAGTCTTGATTTAGTTCTGTTTAGTCCTGAATTAGTTCTGATTTAGTCCTGGTTTAGTCCTGGTTTTTAGTCCTGGTTTAGTTCTGGTTTAGTCCTGATTTAGTCCTGGTTTAGTCCTGGTCTAGTCCTGGTTTAGTCGTGGTTTAATCCTGGTCTAGTCCTGGTTTAGTCCTGGTTTAATCCTGGTCTAGTCCTGGTTTAGTCCTGGTTTAATCCTGGTTTAGTCCTGGTTTAGTCCTGGTCTGATTCTGATCCTCTCTATATCCTCTGCTCCTCTTTAGCACTGTCTCAGTCCCGCTCTTCTCCTCCATCCTGCTCCTGTCCTCGCAAATCTGCTCCTGTCTCCTCCTCTCTGCTCTTGTCTGCTCCTCTCTGCTCCTGTCTCCTCGTGTCTCCTCGTGTCTCCTCCTGTCTCCTCCTGTCTCCTCCTCTCTCCTCGTGTCTCCTCCTGTCTCCTCCTCTCTCCTCCTCTCTCCTCGTGTCTCCTCCTGTCTCCTCCTCTCTCCTCCTCTCTCCTCCTCTCTGCTCCTGTCTCCTCCTCTCTCCTACTGTCTGCTCCTGTCTGCTCCTGTCTCCTCCTGTCTCCTCCTCTCTCCTCCTCTCTCCTCCTCTCTGCTCCTGTCTCCTCCTCTCTCCTACTGTCTGCTCCTGTCTGCTCCTGTCTCCTCCTGTCTCCTCCTCTCTGCTCCTGTCTCCTCCTCTCTACTCCTGTCTGCTCCTGTCTCCTCCTTTCTCCTCCTCTCTCCTCCTTTCTCCTCCTCTCTGCTCCTGTCTCCTCCTGTCTCCTCCCAGAGCAGGAGCAGATTGTTCACTCTCCAGGTGAACTGTTCTCGCTGTGAGTCCATCTGTTTTTCCTCTGCTCGTCGAGTGGACACGGTGCCGGGTCCAGGCGGGGCATCTGGTGTAATTCTTGGTACAAATATGAATTTTCTCATCGTCTAGTCAAGATAAATAGACACGTTTGAACATTTTGGTTTAAATATACGTCACAATGTTTCTGTGAATAATAAAATTGTGTTTCCGTGAATGAAAAGCTGCAGGTTGGAGCTTTTCTGTTGGGTCTGGGATATGACAACAGGCTTTTACTGATCACTGACCATTACACACTGTGACTTTTATTATTACGAGTTTAGTCCTGGTTTAGACCTGGTTTAGTCCTGGTTTAATCCTGGTTTATTCCTGGTTTTTAGTCCTGGTTTAGTCCTGGATTTTAGTCCTGGTTTAGTCCTGGTTTAGTCCTAGATTTTAGTCCTGGTTTAGTCCTGGTTTAGTCCTGGTTTAGTCCTGGCTTAGTTCTGGTTTAGTCCTGGTTTAGTCCTGGTTTAGTCCTGGTTTAGTCCTTGTTCAGTCCTGGTTTAGTCCTGGTTTAGTCCTGGTTTAGTACTGGTTTAGTTCTGGTTTAGTCCGGGTTTAGTCCTAGATTTTAGTCCTGGTTTAGTCCTGGTTTAGTCCTGGTTTAGTCCTGGTTTAGTCCTAGATTTTAGTCCTGGTTTAGTCCTGGTTTAGTCCTAGATTTTAGTCCTGGTTTAGTCCTGGTTTAGTCCTGGTTTAGTCCTAGATTTTAGTCCTGGTTTAGTCCTGGTTTAGTCCTGGTTTAGTCCTGGTTTAGTCCTAGATTTTAGTCCTGGTTTAGTCCTGGTTTAGTCCTGGTTTAGTCCTAGATTTTAGTCCTGGTTTAGTCCTGGTTTAGTCCTGGTTTAGTCCTAGATTTTAGTCCTGGTTTAATCCTGGTATAATTATTAAGAGTTCTTCTCTCAAATACCAAACACTGCTCCACCTTGTGATGTCATCAAGTGTTAATACAGGAAGTGCTCCACTGTGTTTTTAAACTCCACACACCTTCACTAGAATCATTTGGATGATTTCAGTCCTGGAAATGCCATTTTCTACAGAGCTAAAGGTAAAAGGATCTGTTCACTTGAAAACTACCACTTCATGACATCACAAGGTGGAACAGAGCGTTTTGAGTTTTATTGATGTGAGACTAATAATAAAGTGTGACTCAAACATGTGAATGAAACAAAACACAACTCCAGGTCTGTTTTTGAGGCGGTAACAGCGTTAGAACATGACTTAAAGCTACAAGAGTCAGTTTTTTGTAATATAGGAGCTTTAAATGATTTTATTCTCCTAGAATTAGTGCAGAGGGTCCATGAGAGATCACTAGATTACTCAAACATGCATGGATGATCTAAAACCTCTTCAGACATGGTTTTGATGAGGGAATAATGTTATAACATGGGAGGACAAAAAAAAAAAAAAAAAAAAAAAAAAAAAAACCCACAAAAAAATACATTATGATTCCAGCTATTTCAAGTTTGTTTTTTTTTAATTGTTTTATTCATTAATTTTTTTTTCTCTATAATGAGTCGTCTGAAAGCGTAAAACCCTCCATTTTGTTTCCCTCTCTCCCAAACCAGAGAACTGCACTTTTCTTTCCTCTCTTCTTAATCTGACACAAACTCTGTGGATTATTTCTATAAAAAGCAGCAGTGACACTCTCCTCTGTGGCTGCAGGTCTCTCCCTCTTTTCTACCTCATGTCTTTCCTTAAACCTTTCCTTTTCTCTCTCTTTCTCTGCCCCCCTTTCCATCCACTCTTTCCATTTCTCTCATCGCTTTTTTTTTCATTCCCCTCTCCCTCTCTCTCCCTCTTTTCTACCTATTCTCTTTCCTTAAACCTTTCCTTTTCTCTCTCTCTCTTTCTGCCCCCCTTTTCATTGACTCCCTCCATTTCTCCTCTTTTTTCTTCATTCCCCTCGCCCTCTCTTTCTCTCTCTCTCCCCTCTTTTTACGTCTCACTCTCCCCCCTCTCTCTCCTCCACTTCCATATCCCCTCTCTTTCTTTCTCTTCTCTATTACCACCTATCCTCGCCCTTCTCTCCCTCTCTGTCATCTCTCTTTCTCCCTTCTTCCTCTCGCTCCCTCTTTTCTACGTACTCTTTCCTTAAACCTTTCCTTTTCTCTCTCTCTCTCTTTTTCTGCCCCCCTTTCTATTGACTCGTCGCTCCATTTCTCCTCTTTTTTC